>JANPWX010000021.1:2953746-3100324 GCA_024734555.1 Trochalopteron elliotii
GTCCTCACCGGGAGCTCCCCGGGGCACTTCAGAGCCAGGCTGCTTGACTAGAGTTGAACACAGGGGCAGGGAGCAGACCCAGCTCGCTGCGCTGCTCCCATCCCCTGAGCAAGCCCCGAGCTCCGAGCGTTCACACTTGTCTCCCTCTGCGGAAGCCGGCGCCAGCCCCCGCCACCTGAGGAGCATCAGCGTTGGGGAACGGCTCCTGGGGGCTGGGAGAGGCCGGGAGAGGAGGGGACGGCGCCCCCCCCTGCCCGCAGCCGCTGTCAGAGGGGCTGCGGCGGTGCCGTCCCTCTTCCCTCCTGCGGAAGCCTCGCCGCGGCCCCCGCCCGCGGCTGATGCTCCTCAGGTGGCGGGGGCTGGCGCTGGCTTCCGCAGAGGGAGACAAGTGTGAACGCTCGGAGCTCGGGGCTTGCTCAGGGGATGGGAGCAGCGCAGCGAGCTGGGTCTGCTCCCTGCCCCTGTGTTCAACTCTAGTCAAGCAGCCTGGCTCTGAAGTGCCCCGGGGAGCTCCCGGTGAGGACTGGCTGGGGGTCGCTTTCCTCTCATGCAGCCTCCCAAAGTTAGATGTGTGTTTCTATGTCTTTTCGAAGCAGAAGGTTGGCGTGTTGGAGGCAAATACTGTACTGTAGTGCTCCAGCCTCTCTTACCACGTTTACAGCAAAGAATCCAGAAGGATTGTGTTTTGTTACTGTTGCTGTCTTTCTTAAATTCAAATCACATTTTCTGTTTTCTGGTTGTCAGATTTCAAATACCTATTTCTAAATTGGGTCGACCAAAAATAAATCTTCTATTATTGAAAGTCTTTAAAAAGATATATTTTTAGCATGTAACAGAACTGTGAAGTGTCTGAATGCCATGCCTAATGTCTTCTTACATCTTTAATGATTTTCAAGCTATCCTAAAAAAAGGCTATGGAAAAAGACTTTTCATATATAGAGAGTTTTTGAGAAATTCACTGTTTTTTTCTAGTACTAGAAACACTCACAAAGTTCCCACACATATGGTCAGCCTCTGTTGCTTTTTATTCTTTGTGATCTTCAGATGAAAATGTGCTATGTAAATGTGGTGCTTTAAACACTCTTTCCAGTCCTCAGTTAAATAAACCTTACCTGGTCTAAGACTTGGAAACTGAATTAATGTTTCGAGGTGCACATCTGCACTGTGGCTGCAGAATCAGGGCTTTAAGGCCTAGGAGCTTCAGCTCTAGGTGGAGCTTGTCTGTTACTTCAGAGTTTTCAGTTTCTTTGAGCTGGGAAAACTTAGTAGAAACTAAGCTTAGATAATTTAGTTGAGAAGCTTTGATCCCATCTATGAGCTACCAGCTTCAGTGGCTTTTGGATGACCTTACCCTTGATCAATAAAATCAAATTCTCAGAGCTCTCCCCTATATTGCATTTCCATTTATTGTGGTATAAGGAACATCAGAGCAAATAAATTACAGTACTTGCTGATTCTTATTAAACTAGATAAATGTGTTTTATCTGAACCTTATTTTTTTGCATAGCGTATTTCTCTTTTGGAATTTGTAAAATTGAAGCAACCCACTGGGCAGGGCACTGAAACTTAGGTTGCCTGACCAAAATTATCTCATGTAATTAAGCACCATCACCCCTTTCAACCTTTTTTTTTTTAATTGCTTTTTTGTCTCTGACTAAAGAAACATTCTTATTTGGGAAAAAATGTCAGGCGAAAAAAGCTGCATCATCTGTACCTCTGTGTGCTTTTTTTCTTCATATAGTGATAAGGACAAACAGAAGGTTCCCCTGCACAGTAACTTAAGGGTATAAAAAGGAGTAGTGAGGGAGAAAAAAAAGATCACTGTCAAGAGCTTGAGAGATTCAATTACGTTTGCGGAATAGTTAGGAAAATACTTCAGATTTTTTCATAGAACCCTTTTTTTTTCTTTCTTCATGGAGGAGTTGTTTTAAGAAGAACAGCTAGAATTTTTGTCTATTGTGATGAATTTCATGGTATTTATTACCAGAAAACCCAAATTAATTTGGAACAGAGATGATCGTAATGGGATAGACTTACGTATATTTTGTGCTTTTAATTCTGTGTAGTAGCTTACAAAATAAAAAGTAAAATAATTGTGTCAGATGTTTTGGGGTTTTCTGAGAGAACTGGATGTTGAGGAAATACAGGTTTTAATTTTTCCTGGTAAAGCTTCATGTTTTTTTTCATGTTATGAAGGAAACAACTCTCTGTATTTATTAAAGGAGAAACTCTGACCTGTAACAGATGGGGTTTTTTTCTTCTTTTTAAAATACATTGAGTAGGCAAGAGAAAGAGCCCAAACTGCTTACACTTTCGTCTGGTACACCTATATGTGTCAACAAACATGGAGTTAGAATCCAAAAGCTTCTGAATCAGGGTAACTGCATGTAAGATCTTAGCCTTCATAAAGCTGAAGTTATTCAGCCTGACATTTTCCTACCGAGAAGGTCAATTGCTCTTAGATCCAAGTGCACCCGAAAGTCCAAGGCAAGATACTTCAGGTCTACAGGGGTGACATGTACCTCAGTAGATTGCAGTCAAACTCTAAAATTTGAATGTTCACAACAAGTGCAAAATCACAGCTATGCTTTGTCTAATGCCTGTTGAATCAGAAATGTATTTCTAAGGTTTTTCCACTTCCAAGGATAGACATAACTTCATGTAACTTCACGTTTCATGGACATGTTTGCTCAGTCTGTTTCCCCAATATTGCCGTTGTGCTCTGGCACTAGCATTGATGAGAGTAACTTATCTGTCATTGTCTCTGAAAAGTAGATCTGAACAAGATTAAATGACACATGAAGCACTGCCAACCTGTAGCTCTTCGATGCAGCTTTTACAATATAGGCATTTGTGCCAGGTCTGAACTGTGTTATCATCATTGAGAGTGATGTCTCCCCAAAACACAAGTCTTTACCATAGATATCACTTACTTGTTCTAGAAATTTTTCACTTTGATGCTGAGCCTCTATATAAGCATAGCAGAAGTTCATAATACAGTATTGTAGACCAAGGTCTGTGTCAATGCTAGTCAAATGCTGGTAAGCATGCTGCTCATTTTTTAGTATACTTCAATGGTGAATATTCCATTGAGAAAATACATGTTGAAGTAATAACATGGAGCTCCAAGGTCAATTCCTGTCACTTTAGAGAATTACATAATGATAGTGAAATCTTGATCTAAACAGGAGGAATTGAGTAGCTGATAGGTGAACCAGGAAGAAAAAGGAACAGCTTCTCTGATATGGAATAGGAAAACTCAAATGCAAAACCTTGTGAACATTCCAATTATAGACATTGCAGTCATTAATTCTTTTTCACAGAAGAGATAAAATAATAATTGCAGAGGTAGTTTATCTCTGGCAGTCCTGCATGTTGTTTAATGAAGATCAGTGGCATCTGGGTTAAATTAAATGGAATATATTAATACATTAGTCAGATGAGTAATATTGTTTCCTTAAAAAAAATCCTAACCTTTCAGAAAACTTCAGTTTATCTAATCTGAAAATTGAGTTAAATTACCAGGTAGCAGTAGCATAATATACTAGAAGGAAGACTGGAGAGGTAATGAAAAATAGCAGGAGCAGTTTGAGTGTATTTAAAGTTAATTTCTTATTAAAGTAAGATGTTCTGTACTCCAAACAATCTCTGACAGCATTCTAAAATTATGGGATGGATTGTTAGCCATAGGAAAAGAGCCCTGTAATTTGATGTAAAGCGATGTGAAATCCTCTAAGCATGTATGGGAAAATCATTTTCCCCGGCAGTAGCCAAACGTATGGTTTCAGAATCCAGTTGGGCAAAATGAACAATATTATTTTCATAGTCTTGCCTTGCTCCATCTGTTCTTTGTTGGCTTTAGTGCTGTGATACTCATTTGACTGAGTCCACTCTCTAACAAGGTAAAAGTTCATTGGGGTTTTTGTGTTGTTTATTTTTGAAATGTTAACTGGGTTTTGCTCTTAAAGTAAATGAGTGACCTTACTTTGAAAACTAAATGAATCCCAGAAGTTAGAATAGACAGTAGGATGAATGAATTAATATTGGAAATGGAAGCAGAAGTTCCCATTGTGGCAGTGCCATACTGCTAATCCAATTCAGGCTGTATTGTTAAAAAGCATATTCTAAAATTGCTTAATTAAAATTATCACAGCAGTAGCAAGCAGCATATTGTGACAACTGGCGTCATTGTTAGTGCAGCGTAACATTGGTAGGAAACTATGGTCAGATAATATATAAGTATTTTAAAATTACCTGTGTTTATCTCAGTAAATTAAAATAAGATTATAAAATTTGGAGGTCAGCGACAGGAATACAAATCACAGCTATGCTATGTCTAATGACCCTTGAATCAGAAATTTATTCTTAGATTTTCCAGTTTAAGTGTTGTCAGTTTCATGCATAATCTTGTTCCACATAATTCTGTGGTAACCTAAATTTTGTTAATCCTTTTCTCTGGTTCTCTTGTGATAATGTTGTACAGGGATTAAAGTTATAAATATAGTAATCAGGCCTTCCATTATACTGATTTTCTTCCCCCTACTTTCATGGTTCAAATCTTGCTGTGTACCATTGGTCATGTTTTGAATTTAGCCCTGGAACTCTACATGAAGTGTCAGGCAGCTGTGACATTGTACTGACTGGCTGCCAGCAGCTGCCTTTCAGGCTTTCTGCTTGAAGTATATCCTTAATGCTATGCTGATTTTTGCTCACGTGATTCAGAAAAAAAAAATTAGATCTGTAAAGTTGGAAAGGATCATGGTTTCAAATTTGATTTGCCAGAGTATTTTGTTAATATATTGGTTAACAAAACACAAAGTGGTTGGTCTGAAGCCAGTAAATAGGTTAATGAATGAAACCTGCATTCTGAACATAAGATGTAGTTCTGTCATACCCCATATTATTTTTACTCTTGTTCTGCTGTGTTATTCTCCTTTCATGGCTTCTGCTTTTTTCTTCTGTTTTCTTTATTATTTCTACCTAAATAGCACTTAAGAAACATAATAGTTCTGAAATAATGTAACCAGAATTTCCATTTCATAGGATTTATCTGGGTTAGGATAAAGATTAAGTTCAAAAGTAAAATACTTTATAAAATATTTGAGTCCTTGGTGGTAGAACCTCAGAATGTGACACATGTTCTCAAAGAAAGAAATGGGGTTTGTTTGTGTGCCGTACTCTCCACAAAGTCTGTTAGTTTTGCAGTCAGTGTATGCATTACATTTGTCTCTGTGTTACTTTTATTATGTAGAGATTTTATGAAGCATTTCATACCACTGAATACTAGGTAATAAGAAATCTGACTTGAAAATATTTGTCTTTTGATCAGTTGCAGCCAAAATCCTTCTGTTGGAATTCTGAACTATGACATCATGGCAAGATTTCGCAGAAGAACGTGCATCATTTTATTACTTTTTATTTTGTTTATTTGCTCCATTATGATGGCTTTGAAGACTCTGAGACCTGACAGAGCTGGCTTTGGGGATCCATTTGGACTTGGTTTGTTGCCAGAGCTTCAACAACGGACGGTGCTCTTAGACAGTAAACAGAATTCACTAAATAGGGCTCAAGGAGATACTGTAACACGTGTCAATAATTTGCACAGTATTGCTGTCAATACTATGAAAGCATCTGTGTCTCCAGTAAAAAAGCTGGAAGAGGAGCTGTCTTCTCCTAATTATAACTTTCACATATTCTACTACACTTGGTATGGGAATCCACAGTTTGATGGTAAATATATTCACTGGAATCATCCATTGTTGCCACATTGGGATCCCAAAATTGCAAACAATTATCCAAAGGGAAGGCATAATCCTCCTGAGGACATTGGGGCCAACTTTTATCCAGAACTTGGATCTTACAGTTCCAAAGACCCTACTGTCATAGAAGCCCACATGAAACAAATTCGTTCAGCTTCAACTGGTAATGAATGTTAACATTTCAGCATGTTGTTCATTTATCCAGCCTCACATATGTGCATGAGCACAACTGAGCTGTCCTTCTATTTTTCTGTGTAATTCAGGAAATGTCTGAAACTAGTAAATGTCTTTATTATCTCTGAGTTTTAACCCCTAACTGAAACATACATCTTCAAAGCTGTGTCTGATGAGTGTAACAGCACAGAAAAGTAAGAGCAATGTTAGTAATACTGTAGGTACATGTTTTTCATGACTTACTGCTAAACACTGGTAACATAAGTGAAAATACAGAAACCTTGCCTAGAATATATTGTCTGTGTATTTTATTTTTGGAGATCAATACTTCAAGTTAACGAACAAGTTTCAGTAAATTACGCTAACGTGGTTAAGGAGCAGTCTGTTCAAATATGAGTGGGGTTTTTTTCTCTGAATGCTATGTGTGCAATAACAATTATGTATTAATTCATTACTGTCCAGAAGTGTCTTCTTTCAATACAAATTGATGTTTCCTTTTTCTAAATAAGATGAACTGTACACATAAGAATATTCAATATATTTTTGGCGTCATTCCTAGTTGTTGGGCTTTATGGTCCTTTTTATGTTAATCTTCTTAAAATAAGCAGTCATATAGGCTAATATTAATCTTTGAACAGCTTCTGGAAATGTAGTTGGAGCAACATGACCAAAGCTCATTATTGATACTACTAATCACCTTGTATTGAATCTCCTTCATTCACCTAATCATTAAGGTTTAATGTAATTGTTACAATTTGGTTAGTGGTGTTTACTTGTTTAGTGTTTACTTCTTGATTGTTGTCATCTTGTGGGTTTTAACCTGACCTTTATTTTGTACAAGAGTTAATAGGAAATTTCTCACCCTCTTCAATAATATAACTCCATCAAGAGGAGTAACAAGACTGTTGCAGAGAAATCTCAGATATAAGTTGCCAATAAGCACTGTTTTAGTCTTACCTAAAATAAAGTAATGTATGATAGTGTGATGAAGGCAAGGGGGCACCTGCCACTTTAGAAGAGTATGTGATGTTTCTCATCTTCTTAATACAGATGTCTAAGAAAGTTGAACTGCTGGTGGAAAAGATGCCAATTACTAGGAAAAGTGCATAATCTTTTTTTTTAGTAACTTCAGTTAGTTTGCTGTTTAAAACTCAGCAATCTGAATGAGTAGTTCAGGCTTTCTGTGACACTTTGTAACATAACTGATATTTATAAAGAGTCACTTTTTTCTTGCTGTTATTCTGACTTAAGGATTTAAATGCAATTGTATTTGTTGTCTTCCATCTAGATTTGACTAACATAAATTGTCAAATTTTTTTTAAGAATTATACTTAGTTCATTTTTTGTGTGCTGTCAGGCTGACTATTTACAGTTTCTCTTTTTTCTCTCTTTGCCAGTTTCTCATCCATGACTGTATTTTACAGTCACATAATCATTTTTTCTAGCCTTTTTGAGGCTTTATCAAGGATCTTATGAAAAAAGAAAAATGTAAGTGGTTCTTTCAGCAAATACCGTCTAATGATTGAAGGCATATAAGAGATAGGGGCAACAGGAGTCTCATGCAATTCTTTCCTGTATTCTTCTTATATTTTACAATTCTTATGTATTAATTTCCTAATATTTTACAGATTAATACAGCAAATTTTATTCATGAGATTGCTTGGGGAAATTTATTTTTTTGCACCAGACTTTTTTTCATGATAGTCCATTTTTGTTTTTAGTGACTATTCTGACCCTAAACATTTATGACACTGTTTTTAGTGTCAAGTCCATCCTTTTTTTTTTAGGCTCTTGAAATGGTACATAACTTTATTTTTTAACTACAGGAAAGTAAATGTGAAGTAGTCTTTCTCAGAAAAAGACCAATGCAAATGTGAATTTAGGTTCCTTGATAAACAGTTCTGTCTCCTGAACTGTGATGTATTTCCTAAAGGTGTATAAGAGGGTCTTGTCAGATGTATTCAAGATATCTGGATTTGTTGCTGTTCTGCTTGTCCTTTATACCTCATTCGTTTGCATTTAGTCCTTTTCTTTTGAGGGAAATAAAAGATAATCTGATAAAATGCAGTAAAGTATTGCATTTTGCTTTCCTTGAGGAGACTGTCTCTTGTGATTATCTGTTGTGATTTTCTTTTTGATAAAATGCGGTGAGAATATGTCTAAGGGTAGTTGAACTCCCTTCTGTGTGTAGAGAGTGCATATTTTTGGTTTGGATATTGTGTGATTATGTATTCACTGTAATTTGTGGTTTCTTTTTCCTAATTTTGGATTTGTTTGTTGGAAATTGTTGGTCAGAAATGTTATTATGTTAGTAAAGTAGGTGGAATTTAGAATATGTACTTCCCTAGCTCAATGAATTTATTCCTTTACTTAAGTCATTACCTGGTTAAGAAGAACCACATTGGCTTATTCTTCTGTATGTTCTAAATTGCATTGCTAGGAAAATATTTCCAGTATTTCATGTATTTCTTTCAGACTTAGGTTCTTTTTGGTATTGTTTCCAGGCGCACATCTAAAAGATCTAATGTGTTTATCTGACAGCATTTTATTTTAGAGCGAAAGGCTTTAGCCTTTCTGAAGAGTGTGTTGTTCTTTTGCTTACTTGGAGAGCATCAGAAAAATTTACAATATGAAGACATGTTATTTTTTGTCTTTTTTCTCCACAGCACTGGTAACATCCTTAAATTATTGAGAGTTATTCAAGCATTTTTGAAGATAATAAATTTAAAACTAATTTCACATGCTTCGAAGGGTGGATTACACCATAGTAACTGTGCCAGCAAGAAAGAAGGTTGTGGGTTTGAAGTCACCGCTTCTAGTGATAAATGGTTGTTTTGTATTTGTGCCAGAGGTACAATGAAGAAATATGACGGGGAATAAAGTTCCATAAGATCAGAATCTCCTTCATCACGTGCACAGCTCTTATCTCTTGAGTGTTCTATAACCCGTGTATCTTGATATTCTCTGCCTCTATTGTGGTGTGGCTATAATGCCTTAGTGGGGAGCACTCTTTTCCTCTTGTACAACCTGAAGGTTGGAATGCTGTGTTGAAAAGTGGGAGGGAACAGTTCTTAAGTGTTAGGGTTAGGATGCTAAGTACAGATTTGTTCCCTTGACAAATTATCTAACCACTGTTTGTTTTGCAGTCCTATGAAGAGAAGAGTTAAAATCTGACAATACTGAGATTTTGTAACTGATTAAAAATTAATTTGACATTCTGGTTTATTTTATGTAGATTTCACATCAATAATTATAACTCATGACAATGTTACAGTATACCTGTAATATGTTAAACAGCATGATTTAAAACTCAAGTTTTGTATTTTCAGGTGTAATAGTGCTTTCATGGTACCCACCAGGTATGGCTGATGAGAATGGAGAACCAACTGACGATTTGGTGCCAGTTGTTTTGGACTATGCACACAAATATAACCTAAAGGTATGGTATTGGACATGCATATAATAGGACCAGTTAGGAAAGTAAGCCTTGCTATTGTACTGCACTTCTTTTTGATCATGGAACCCTTTGAATTGCACTGAACTTTGGTAGGGCCTGAGTAATATTCCCTTATAAGCGGAATAAATATTGTAATCTGCTTTAGCTTGCAGAATCTAAGGCATAGTGTTGTGGATTTTAATTTTTTTTAAATTTCTTTTCAGGAAACAGTTTTTAAAATAAGATACTATGTTGTTTTCTTGTGAGTCTTGGGAGTTGAGGGATGTATTATATATTTCAAAATACTGTGAAATACATTGAGCTGTAAACTAAGGACCTGTAAGAAAGAAGAAAGACTTATCTTCTTTTTGCATTATTTCATAACTTGCCAGCACCTGATCATAGAGCTCAGAAGCAAGCATCTATGAGGAATAAAGACAGATTTGGAATATCTAGTTTGAATGAATGCCTTTATTCCAGAAGGTACAAGGAACACTTGCCGTGGACTGTAAGGTCAGAGACATTCTGCTCAGGCTTGAAGGGTTACTTTAGGACAAGACAGCATAGAAAGACTAAGTTACTGACTTCTTAAAATAGGTGAAATACCAAGTCAGTTAAAGATTACATGAACTGATCAGCAGAATCTTAAATTGTGGTTTGGGTTTCTTTATTTCTAGAATAAAACTTGTATTTCCCTTTTGTGATAATGAAAATGTGTATTTCATTTTAATCTCTCCCAAGTCATAAATTTGAGGTTTTAAGTAGTTGCATATGTTTTGTCTCTGGAGTGTGCTGTCTGTACTGTGTACTGAAAACACAGCCTGTTCATCTGCTTGGGTTTTAGCTGGTTATGCAAGTTGCAGCTTCTCAGTGAAATTTCCTGTCACAGGGGTAACTGTAGGTTCCTTAGCAAGCAGGAGGAAAATAGGATGATTAAATTGGATACAGAAGTAATTTTGAAACTGTTAAAAATACTGTGCAATTTGCACTATATGACATAGGTTGCACTCTGTCTAATAATAGATTTCTAAAAAAACAGAAAAAGGTTTTACCTTTTCCCAAAACTTTCAGACCATCTAATAGAGTTTGATCGCACCTAAAAGAACTTGTTAACAGCATTCAAGTCTCAAAGGAGTCAAGGCCAAATGAAATAAGCTACCGAGGAAAATACAGTAGTGTGTTATAGTATGGTAATGATTGCAATATGGATGAAGCTGCTGTTATCACTTGGAAAAATTACTGGAATACAGATATTCAGTATAGATATTGCAGTAAATGCTACCTTCACTGTAATGTTTTTTAAGCATTCTTGCACTAGTAAGTTATTACAATAAGTGTTAGGAGTCTCAGTAGACCAAAGCCAATACAAAAAAAATATGTTTCTGTTATGTCTGCTAAATAGAAGTCTGGGAGGAAATATGCACTTTTGATTTGCCTAGTTTTGATAGTTGAAAATGAAAGATGAAATTATAGTGCTCTTAAACTCTACTGTCAGTCTTAGTGATTTAGCCTAATGCTATTTTTCTATAGTTTCTACTTAATAGAGAGAAAGATTGGCTCTGCAATGGAAATTTTCTACTGTTGCAGAGTTGTCAAAGACTTTATTAAATACATTCTGGTCTAAAATTGCTTCTGAAAAACTTGTTGCTTTGATGAATGTGATGTATTCCTCCATGATTGTCTATTTGAAAACAAATTCATTTTTACATTGGCATTCACACATACTGGTTAATCAATTCCATGAGCTCCAAGCTTGACATTCTGAGCAATAGCAGTACTTTATATTAGATTTTGTTGCAAGAGCTTGTTGCTGATGATAAATCTAAAATTTTAAATTAAAGTTTTCATTTTCCATATCTTAAAATGTATTTTGACTCTGAAAACTACCCTTGGAGCATTATCTTTAGCAGATTTAATACATTAGTTAGAAATTAAATATTAAAATGTTTCATTGATTTATAAGTTCTTTGACATTCAGATAGATAATATTTCGGTTTAGGTTTTGTAGCTTTTTAAGTTTTCTGAATCATGGTTACCATTTGCTGTAGTCTAGGGTAAACCAAAGCAGTGTTCTGTTTTAATGTAAAAAGCCTAAGTATTTAATGTCAAACTTCCTGAAATCTGAAGCTTCTAATGTCAGTAGTGCAGGAGTTGTGCTAGGACTGGATTATTTTCAGTATAGACTGATGAAATGTTTGGTCTGTAAAGAACTGTATTTTTTGTGACTGGTACTTGCTTCATAATACCCAGTGCGTGCGTATTCAGTAGAGTTTTACTTTTGTGTTGCTCTTACATTTTCATCTTTCAGGTCACTTTTCATATCGAACCTTACAAGGACAGGGATGATCGCAGCATGTACCACAATGTCAAGTACATCATTGACAGGTGGGTTTTTTCAGAATGGTTTCCCTGAGGTTTCTTACATGCTAGTTTAGGGGACTTCTGTGATGAGCTAAAGCTTATAAAAATATATTAGAGTGTCTACTGAGACTGAAGAGAACGGAAAGGGAATTTGTTCATATTTCAGTGCGGCAAAACTCTGCTTTTTAAATACTGAAGTGTGAATTTTGCATAGACTCTGAAATTGAGATTGCTTTCAACATTCTTTAATATCACAAGTCGTACTTCAGATACTTAAGGTTAGCAACATGATGTATAAGTTAAATTAAGTAAAATGCACATTTTGATTGACAGACTAACACATAGAGCTTTATTGTGTTGACCTCTAATGATTTTAATTTATCTTGACAAATTCTGTACACCTACTAGTTGTTTTGCTTGTCAGTGCTGCTTACACTGTCTTTAATTCATACTGCATTAGAGACTTGCCCTTCAGAGGAAATTGATAACTGTAGCACAGTTTGACACTAAGTTACTGTCGCAATATAACAGGAGCCAGCAACCTGGGTACCACCAGACTTCCCTTCTCTCAGCACTGCGAAAATGAATCAGAAAGAAAAGATAGACTTTGTGGGTTAAGATGATTGATTTTTGATTTAATGATTGAAACAAAATAGTATTATAATAATTATGCCAAAAGCATTATTAAGAATGTTAATGGAAAGGAGAAGGAGAGAGAGTACCAGAACCCAAGAGGAATTGCTCACCACCTACAAAGCAGTAGCCAGCCCAGCCCTTGGCAATGTTCAGTCCCCTTCCAGGTAGCTCTCTCAGTTTATATATGGGCATGACATTCTGAAGTGTGGCATATCTCTTTGGCCAGCTCAGGTCAGGTGTCCTGGACTTGCTTCCTCCCAGCTTTTTGTGCAGCTCCTCGCTGGCAGAGCAGGAGACACTGAGAAGTCCTTGACTTAGGGTAAGCACTGCTTAGCAGCAGACAAAACATAAGTGTGTTACCAATTTTATTCTCATGCTAAATCAAATAAAACACAGCACTGACCGGCTACTAAGGACATTAATTTTGTCCCTGCTAAACCCAGAACAGTTGCTAATTTGTAGTAGTTTAAAGGTTCTTTGAAGAGTCATCGTTTGATACTTCAGTAAAAACTGGACTGAAAGTGGATATAATATGCTGTGTTTCAAAGTCCATGTCCTGTCTTTTTAAATTAATCTTTGGGAAAAGTCTTCAACTCAGATTGTACTACAGTATTTTCCAATCGGCAAATTTTGTCTTAACGATACTTGTTTGCTTTATAGATACGGAAGCCATCCAGCCTTTTACAGGCGTAAGACCAGCACAGGCAGACTTCTTCCCATGTTTTATGTTTATGACTCTTACGTAACAATTCCTGAAATATGGGCAAATCTGTTAACTGTCTCTGGATCCCAGAGTATTCGAAATACTCCCTATGACGCATTATTCATTGCACTTCTTGTAGAAGAAAGACATAAGCATGACATTCACAGAAGTGGTTTTGATGGAATGTACACGTACTTTGCCACCAATGGCTTCTCCTACGGCTCATCTCATCATAATTGGGCAAGTTTAAAAGCCTTTTGTGATAGTAACAACTTAATGTTTATTCCAAGTGTGGGGCCAGGTTATATTGATACCAGCATCCGACCATGGAACAACCACAACACCCGGAACCGTGTCAATGGGAAGTACTATGAGACTGCCTTCAGTGCAGCCCTTCTGGTGAGACCAGAAATTATTTCCATTACCTCTTTTAATGAATGGCACGAGGGAACCCAGATTGAAAAAGCTGTCCCTAAACGGACTGGACAGGTGGTTTACCTTGATTATAAACCCCATAAACCAAATGTTTACCTAGAGCTTACTCAGAAGTGGTCTGAGAAGTACAGGAAAGAACAAGAGCAGTGGCTTATGTGAGTTGTCCCAGCTGCAGTTGTTTCCTAATACATTGACTGTATTGAGAAAGAAATGGAGAGCTGAAGAATCTGTTACTAAATGTCTTTATTCATCTTTTGAATGTATATGCACTACTACTGAATTCTAATTTTGAAAAGTGGAAAGATTATGAGAATATTGGCAATTCTGCCTTACTGGATATTTTTGTTCAAAAATATCCAGGGGAAGCTATTTGTTGTTCAGTTGTTTTTTGTTTTATTTTAACTTTGTAACTTGCATGCTGAGTTTTCAGAACATCTGCATGGGATAACGCTACATGACCAAAGTATAACAAAAAACTGGCAGTTTCTTCCTTCCTTTATTCCTGTGGTTGTGTTTATATACAAATTGATTGTGTAATCTAAATCCTCATAGCTTCTTACAAGATGCATGTGTATAGTGTATGGAATAATCTACATTTACGCTTTTTGATGCTTTGCATACAGAGTTCTTGACATATGACTAGCTTGTGGTAAAAGCATTGAAGAGTTATGTGTGATGCAACACCACTGGGTTTTGTTTAAAAAAAAAAAAGTATTTGAAAGAAAGTTCCAAAGAACTGCTTGAAAGCTTTCTAGCTTACCTACATTTTTTCTGTTTGGTACATGGTGTAGACTTTTGCAGATTACTGGATATTGACCAGGAACATTTTTTTTTCCTATTACTTTGATTAAAAAAAAAAAAAAAACAAAAAAAAAAAACCCAAAAAAAGTTGAATTAGAGAGGAAAGTATTTCTTGAGGGGGAAAAAACCCCTACAGATGCAAAAAATGTATTAAAACTTCCATTGTTGCTTATTCTATTATTTGCTAATTGATTGCATACACAGATCTAGTGTGCTTTTTTAAATGTTTAAAGTTTCTCAACCCATTATCTTACTCATCCTACATAACTTAATTGTAGGAAATACTTTTTTTTGTTTCTGATTTAGGAGCAACCTAGTTTGGTAGCAATGAAAGCAACTACCCATTTGTTTAATTTGAAATCTGAGATTTCTCTTTTTCATCTAGTCCATTTAGTTGTTCCAGGATTCAGAATTGTAGATACTAAAATCTTGCTGTTATTCACATAAGCACCGTACCAATGCTACCTGTGAAACTGTGGTGTGGCTGGAAAATGAGTATTTTCAGTCCTAAGAATCTCACCTGTCAAATGTTATGATTATTAACTGGCATTTTTTATGATTTGAAAGGTTCAATCACACAGACGTACCTCCTCAGCAATACAGTTTTTAGGATTTTCATAGAATTTCATAACAAAACCGTAAACTTTGGAATAATAGAAATTGCAGTGTTTTGTTTATTTGCAGCAAGCGTTTAATCCTAGCAAAGTGGATTCTTTCTTAGTTGTTTTATTTTTTTAATCTACATATAAGGTTCTGATCCTGTGTTTTAGTTCATATGCTCAGATTGTTGTAACAGCTAGAATTCCATTGATTTCAGCACAACCCGTGAAAATTACACTGTTTACTCAGATCTCACTGTAATCTGTCTGTTAAGTGGTAAGGTGAATGTGAGGACTTCTATTAAAACAGAAACTGTACTACTATATTTTTTCCAGAAAACTTTGTTATTCCAAATAAATATAAACCAGTTACCACTATAAATTTCTAGAGTCTTTCTGGTATGAAAAAGGTTTATTTATATATCTCTTCCTTACTTACAGTTTCAGTTTTTTGTCATTTCTTTGCAGTTGTTCAAGTGATGAGGTGTCATCTAATGCCCTCAGTTGCTTGAAAAAATACAGAAATTGGATGGCAGATATATAACCTGGCATGTTGAAGTGTGCCTCTAGACTTACTGGAGTCTTACTAATCTCTCTTCATGTTTTTTTGCATTTTCCTATAGTATTTCTGCGAGCTCTGAAATGCCTCTAAAAGACGTGTTTACTATGCTTATTTTGTTTTGCTGTACTCAGGTGGTAAACTGACACAGAAATAGGTATGACCACAGTCAAAAAATAGTGTCTGAGACTTAAAAAGCACTTATTAGACTTTGACCACTTCCAAGTTAACTACTCCCTTTTTTAAGGAATTTGATATGACTTATTTTACTATAACTCCCTTAAATATCTATACATAACTAATTTTTATAATTTGTTGTTTGTTTATGCTTTTACAGCCCAGAGTCCATATATTTATTTTAAATATGAGGGAACAATTACATGTTTTGCATATGTTATTAAAAAAATCTTCTGAAATCAAACCTTTTGGAATGATAAGTCTCTTTGCTTAAACTTTAGTCATCCACTGATCTTTTCTCACTGTAGTTACCTGAGCACTTTACTGGTCTTGACAACTTTGCACTCACCTTTCAGCCCTTACCTTCTCTTAGTGGCAGTTTATTTTCTCTGTGACTGTGAAAGTCACTCCTTTGTTGTTGTGTATAGAAACATTTGAAATCTTTTGTATGATATTGTACAACTGAGGTGATCTACCTTGTTTAAAATGCAATTTATGGTAACAATGTGATGGATCTTCATTACTCTGGAAGAACTCTTTTGGAATTGCTGTAAAGGTATCATTTAACCCTTGCCATGAAGTGGTTTGGGCCATGGCACACTGATGTCTAATGGGACCTTCAGAAGAATTTACAGAATTTCTCTAAAAAAGAATGAAAATTAAGTGCCTAGAAATTCATCACCCCTGAACACTTACTGTATTTTTATGTGCTTGATGTGTTTTAAACCATAAATATACAACCTCACATAATATTTCAGAGTTGAGAATTTGATTTGATGATCCCAAGGAAAGCTGATGGAATAGCAGCTACTAGAACTACCCCACCTGCTTGACCAATACTTTCTCTGTACTTAAATCAATGTGCTGTTTCTTGTTATAGGGAGTGTTTTGTTTATGGATGGTTGCTGCAGTCATGATACTTACTTGAAATTTGAGTAAAAATAGATATGTGGAAAAGGATTTGTACACATGCAAAGGAATAAGATGGTTACAAGGGTACAGTTGCTGGGGCATGGGAGGAGAAAAGTGAATGTATTTAAGAACGTGATTACAAGCTTTAACATTACAATAGGGAAAAAAGGGAGCTCCAGTGTGCAACCAAAATGGAGAGGCAGGGAAAAACATTTGAAAAGATTTCGAGATTTGAAATAGATTTAAGGAATATCCAGATCCCGTTTCACTGTGGTGTCCCACCAGTTTTATTTCTTGGCCAACTGGAACAAAATACTGTAATGACTGGTTTTAATGTTTTTACACTGATTAAATGCATTTGACCCATCTTGTTACATTATTTCATAGTATTTAGAGTGATATGGGAAGTTTTAAAAGAGATCGTGCCGTGTTATGCCTCTGCAAATACAGAAATACCTGAAGTAATCAATCACATCCTACTGACTGAGTATCGCCAGGGGGTAAATGGTTTCTAGACAGGCAGCAAGTCCTTGTGGTAAAAAAAGAACATATTTTTAAAAGAAAATCTATAGGTTCATTTCTGCTTCTGTGAGTTATGATCAGGTAAATTGTTTTAGGTCTGTGAGGTGTCTCAGAATGAAGCTTAGTGTATCAACTCTGAAATAAAAATGTGTATTAAATCTTGTATACTAGTGCATGTTTGTCAGATCTATAATCTTGTACTGAATTTTGTGGGCAAACACGTGCTGATGCTGTTACTATTTTAGTGGCAAGCTGTAGATTATTGTGAATATAGCTTTTGCACTGATGTTCATATTTGTCTAGTGCATTTCTTTTGAGGTGCCAATGACTTGTCTCTTAAGAGGTTGCTGAAGCAGAAGGTTCTTCAATGAAAACATTTTTGTTATGAAATTGTGTATGTATATGCTCTGCATAGTTTGCATTAACACATTCACACATGGTTGTTAGATTCAATTGAAAACATCTCTCAGGAGTGTTTTCAGCTCTGTGTTGCCAGTAAATGTGTCTCTGGGCACATGGATAAGGACTTACTGTGATTTAGGGCACTTTTTTTTCTGAATCTCATGAACATAAAAAGAGGAAATAAAGAATTTATAAACAAATTATTTGCCACTGCAAATAAGATGAAAATCTCTCTCCCAGTCCTACAAGTACTTGTCTTCATCTTTCTACTTCATAAAGATTGTGTCAATGTTTTGTTTCTATTGATCTTTTACTTTTGACCAGCATGTTAAATGTTCTGTAAATTTCTAAAGTGACTGTATTTCTAAGATTTCATAGTTGGAATATTCGGTAAAGAAAATCTACAAGATTAGTGGCACAGAAAAGCCTGATGTGAATTTGATATTGTATAGGTGAATTTGTTGTGTATGGATAGTGTGTCTTTGATATGCATCGATCACAAATAAAAAATACTTTTCTTTTAATACCCTACATGGCTGTGACAGAGATGAATTTGCCTACATAAAAATAAAAAACGTGTGTGTGTCTATTAAGATATGTGCATATACATGAAGTAATTATTTTAAAGTAAATGATCATTTACAAACTGGATTCTACTATTTTTAAGTAAGCAATGGTTTAAATGCCCTATGATATTTACAGAAGACCTTTTTACTTATGAATGTTTTTATGAATAATAAATATATGCCCAAAATTGTGATTTTTAAAGGAATGTGTCATAGTGGGGTCATTTCATAATAGGAGTTTTGAAAGTTATTTTTTATTTTTCTATTATTATTGTGTCTGTAGAATTTATTAAACTGAAAACAACAGGTTTATCACAATTTTTTTTAAATAGACAATACTCCTGAAGTTTTTAGGCCTAATTTTGTTGCATCTTACTAGGCTGATGAGTTTACTACTGCATGGTGTTGCAAGTGTCTTTTGAGTCCTGAGGTACAAGTGTATGTTGACAAAGTAAAACTGAAGTTTGTAGTTCATACCGAAGTTTAGGAGGGAGGGACACACAAATAATTAGCCTTGCAGGAGAATGGTTTACAGCTGATTACTACAGAAGGGTGAATGAAGTATTTGCTGCATTCTGATACTATACTGTGCTCTTCAGGTATAAAAAGTTTGGAAGGCAAATGTTGCCGTTTTATTTTTCCATGGCAGTGTGAAATTACCTCCTTGGTGTTTGAAAAATGTGTTTTGTCATTCCAATAAATTAACTGCACTGGTATGAAAGAAATTAAAGCTGATTCACACATAGAGTATTGTGTATTTCTGTGCATACAGTTATCATGCAGTATGATGATCTTATGGAGAGATGAGAATTCTATTTTGTATATTCCATTATTGCTACTATTCAAAACTGGCTTAGCACATTCAAAAATGAGGAAGTTGTTTTTTTTTTAATTAATTTAGATCTTAGAATATGTGTATGCAAATATGTGCACACAAAATATTTTCCTCATACCTTTGTGAAAAATGCTATTGTCCTTGTATGGATAGAAAAAATCTAGAGCAGTTTTAGTCAGTTCCCAGATCTTGCCAGTGTTCATGGAGTGATCCAGAGTGGCTCACTTCCTGATTCTAGCAGTTAAGTAGTGTGGATAGTCAGAAATAATCAGAGTATTCAAGTTCATTTCCAATGGTCTAAAAATTTGGGTAAAAATCTACTGAGCTTTTCTAAATTAGAAAATTTTAGAAATGGTTAAATGAAGCTGTTCAACATAGATTATAATACAGCAAAAGTATACACTAGCTAACTATAATCTGTGTTGGAGAAAAATTAATGTTTTATTAGATAAATTGAGGCATGCTATTGCTGATTCAGAGCTGATGTACCACTTTTAGAAAACAATTTTGTTTTTAAATTTGGTCTCTGCCTAGAGTATTGAAGACATTTTTATTTAGTTAGAATAGGTGTTTTTTAAAACCTTGAAGAGGTATATTGCTAGCTCCCCATAGAACCAACACAATGGCAGGTGGTTTGTTGTTTTTTGAGGGGGGATGTGTTTTGGTTTTTTTAGTCGTGGAAATGAGCACTATGTATCTGACAGCAGGACCCTGTCTTCAGAGCTGGTTTTATAACTTGAAGTCATTGCTATGGAAACACAGCATGATCTCTTGAGACTAATTTCTCAAACTACAATGTGATTCAACAAACAAAGAACCAGCCATAAATTCAGTTGATTTTCAGAATACTAGAGAAAATTATGATGTTGGTTTGTTGTCATTTTAATGGAAGTTTTTTGGAAAATTCTAATATACTGTGGTAGAAACTGTGGTGGTACTGTGGTACTTTTATCATAGAGCTGAGATTGATTGTTCATTAAGATAAGATAGCCAGTTAAAAGTTTGAGAAGTATGATTTTAATTATGCTATTTGTATTTCAATAATACAGTATTTCATAATATCATTGCCACTAGTCAAAATAATTTAATAACAGTAAATACTTATTTTTAAAGAGGAAACTAAAGGGGGCTTCTAAAGAAGCCATTAACCTCAGGAAGCAATGTTAATCAATGAGAACCAATGCTAAGATTTTTCAGGGCAGAAAGAAGTAGCCAGCCATTTACTTTGTGAAAAGCTCTGCAGTCCTTATTTTGTCTCATATATATGATTCTCAGTGAGTACTCTAATTTTATTCCAGTTGAGTGAAGAACCTACTTTCCGAATATAAAATACATTCTGAAAACACAAATGATAAATTGTTTTAGTTGTACTCTTAGCATAGCAAAAGTGTATGCATATGCTTTGCTATTTAGGTCCGATGTTTGGCTGTCCAGCTTCCTGATCTACTAATTCACTTGGAATTTTTTGGATATATTTGGGGTGTGGGTTTTTTTTTTGTTTTTTTTTTGGGGGGGGTTGGGTTTTTTTTGTTTGGGTTTTTTGTTTGTTTGTTTGTTTGTTTGTTTGTTTTATGAAAACATGGGGGAACAAGTACAAAGCAAAATTTTAAAACTCTATTGCAGTAACATGACATTGAAAAAGATAAGATGTATAGAAAGGAGGAAGGTCGTTAAGAGATGTCAAAATTATAAAATGCCTGGAGGCTTTATGCAGGCAGTATAACCATATTCAGATTATTATATCAATCAAAAAAAAATTAAGAGACCTGGAAGAAGTTCATGTAGTTAAACAACACAATTAAGAAAAATGTTAGAAATAAAAGATACTTTGAAATGCAGATTCTGTTCAAAGGATAAAAACAGAGAAAAACTAAGTTCTGGCATTCATTCTAAGGCTAAAAAAAAATCCTCTACCAAACTTGAAGGAGCAACTTCCTAGACCTTAAATAAATAAATAGATAAATAAATAAATAAATAAATAATTTAGTCTTCCCTTATCCATCCCCCAGAAGTAAATAGAGCAAACCATGGTAGGCAAGACATAATACAATATTAAGGAAAAAATACCCAAACAGCAGTTTTTAAGAACTGTATACTAGAGTCTTCTTTAATGCATGTTTCTAAAACATGTCACAAGCAGACGGAAAGCTGGTAGTGTGCTAGTAGTGCTGGCAGACAGCAGAGCAGCAAAAGGATCTTTAAAAGATCCTTTGAATCTTTGATAAAGCTGTAGTAGAGCAGTTTAATCTGTGTTTACTACTGAAGAGGTTAGAGATTTCCATGCTGGAACCAGTATCCCTTGGTAATTAATCAAGAAATATCCTAAGTTTAAATATCATACAAGGTCTTGTGACTGGATCAATACAACAAACAGCAGTGAATCACCCCGTCTCAATTGTACTCATTCAGGGGTTTTCAAAGAAATCAAGTATGAAATTCTTAAAAATGTGTGTACTTTGTTGTTTAAGTTAATGGTAGGCACATGAAGGAAAGGGGATAAATGTGGTGTCAATTTTAAAAAGACTTCTAGGAGGAATGCTTGAAACTGTAAACAAGTCTGAAATCTATCCTTGATTAAAAAATAGTAAGAATAGACATTTAAGATAAATGTATTGGGAAATATCAATGGATTTTCCAAAGCAAAGTCATGCACCAAAAATCCATTACGTTTTTGAAATTGTAATTAGAAATGTGGTCAAGGACAGTAAAGCTTCCAGCAAAGTATTTGGCCTTCAAAAGATACTGAATTTATGTAAGTAGAGGGAAGAATTTTCAATACATTACTTGCCATTAAAAGTTAAGAAACATATAAAAGAAACATTAAGTTTTCATAGCAACAGGCAGGTACTTGTTAGGTCCCAAAAAAATCTGTTGTGGCATTTGTGCTGTTCAGAAAAATCATTTAAAAATATATGTGCTAGTGCTGAACAATTTCTAAAGATAGTCAAAATTAAATCCTTAATGATGTAATAGTAACAAATTGGGTGATAAAAGAGCTGGAAAAACATAGTATCATGTGCATGTATAGTATCAGTACATACTATACATGCACAAAGCTCTACTGTGTTACAGTGGTCTACTGCTTAAAATAGATTTGGCTGTCCATTTAGCTAGTACTATAAAAAAAATAAGCTCAAAGATAGTAATCAATATATTATTAGGAAAAAAACAATTGAAAATATCACTGTACCATTGTACAAATGTACATCATGCTTGTGTCTGGAATAGTGGTTTTCTATCTCCTTTTTAAAAAAGATACATGGAAAGATTACAGAAATCAGAGTAAGAGAGTTTTGAACCAAGGAAAATGTACATTAAAAATACTCAGCTTCAAGAAAAGTTGTTCCTCAGAATGTGCCAGTGGATCATTGAAGGGCATAAAGCAAGTTAATAGAGAACAGTAACAGTAACAATTTTCTGTTCTTTGTCCCAAAGAAAGGTTGTCTAATTAAATTTTCAGATAATGTATTATAATGTAGAATAGGAAATTGGGGTTTTTTCACTCAATAAAATTATCAAATGTACTGCTACAGGATAATGTAGAAATTGAAAGTATAATAGGTACAAAGTCACGATAGCATTGATCAGACTTCTTAAGCAGGGTGGTCCAGGTGCAACTTTTGCCTCAAAATATCTCTAAACAACTATCAGAAAGAAAGAGAAAGTATTTTTCGAAATAAATTAGCTCTATTTTAGGTAATGCTTTAAGTATTTTGTAAGACATTTTGACTTATGTATGAAAATCAAAAAATGTCTTCATCTGTTTCTGAAATTAAGAGGAATATTCATATTGGAAAGCAAGAAACTGATTTAGTGGCAACTAATTAATATTTCAGTTTTCTTCTTTCTGTAAGGTGGAATGTTGCTGGCTTTGTACTCTGGACCATCATAGGAGTAACCACTCATGCTGTGCTGAGCTAATGCCATTTATTCATAAAGATATTAAAGGATTGTGGTGTTGCTGCTTATGTGTCATGAAAATTAAACCCCAGAGGGTCTGGAGATAGACCCCACATATTGCAGAGAAGTTCAGGCTACCTCTGTAGCTTCTTCAGCCTGGTGCTACAGATGATCAGTTTGATTGCAGCAAGTTTTGGAATTTAGCAGAGAGACTCTGTGGCATTAGGGGCCTTTGAATATAGATTACAGATATAAAGAAGGAGAGAACCAGAACATTAATGATAGGGCTTCCAGAGGATCCAGCACAGAAGACTGTAATTTGTTAAATATGTAATTTGCTTTATAGCCCCAAAAATTTCAGTTTAGCAGTGGGGAACTTTGTACAAATTAATGACTCTTTTTCCTTATATACCCATTAATGTTTATATATTGAATTTCACCTGCAACTTCATTTCATGAAGTTTCATAAAGTTTTTTCAGAATTCATGCAGTTCTGCAAACTGGTCTGTGATTAATCCTAATTTGTGAAAAGAGTAAATAAATTCTTTAATCATTATGTGAAAAATTACATTTATTTTCTTGGTAAAATTTAAAAGTTTAATAAAGGACAGTAGGAGACAAAGACAATAAAGCAAAGTTTTTAATAGCCGGGTGCTTGGCATTTAGCTAAAAACACACCTGCTGCTTTGGAGACACCTTTTAAATACTTTTTCTATTGCATCAGCCTATTGCATATTCATAAACTATTATGCATATTTAAACTTTTCTACAAATTAGTTTATATATTCCATGAACTGTTTAGCATGGCCCTTCCTTGGGTCTGCCTTTTTAAAGCATGCATGTTTTTTGGCTGTGGCTTTATTCAGTTCTTTTTATAATTTCTAACTTGGGTTTTGGTCTATACTTCTTTCAGATGGCAGGTGCTGATAGTTGGCCTATCAGTAGCAGGGTCTTCATTAAATGTTCACTGGATGTTATCCCAACTAAGCAGACAGTTTAAACATAACTGTATCAGCTATTTTATTATTATGTCTAAGTTTTGTTAATAGCAGAAATAACTGAATCTTTATAGCAAAGTTATTTTAACATTATACATTTGGCATTCATCTTAATATTAACGAAAAATACATATTATAATATGTATTTATAACAATCATGTCAAAACTTTTTGGACTGCTCACTGCTAGTTACCATTTATGATAAAGCTAGGTAACTGACTGTGAAATCACTTCTAGTAGATTTTAGTGGAAAATAAAGCACGGCTTAAACTATCTCCAGTTACATCTGAGGTGAGAAACTGGATTAAATTAATTCAGTAGGAGTAGAAATATGTTAGATCTTCACTGGAATGTGGCATTACACGAGCAATGTGAGACTGTTCATGGGTTGTGAAGTAGCCAATTCTTAAAGTGGAATGTTTTCAACTATTATTTCTTATTCATCCAAAGGCTTTCTGAATTAATCTACAAAATCTAATGATTAGACTATCAATCTTAGCAATTTATTATTTAGCAAGTGTGTTCTCTTGAGTTAAAATACTTCTTTTTTCATTATAGGATCTATATTGTTTCTTTTATTTGTATCAGGAATGAAAGAGGGATTGCACGTCCCATTGATGCATCTTGAATATGTGTAATACATAGGAGTATAGGGGCGATACAAAGGGTTTGTTGATAATTTTATGTAGACCAAATCATACTTTTATCTGTCTGAAAATGGAATGCTTAAACAGATTTTCTCCACAGTAATATACTACTAAATATTGTACAACCAAATCTGTTCATTAAACACATGGACAATTCATGATACTGAAAAAATGTGCTCTTTTCAATTATATTCATGTTGTCCTCTACATTTTTGCCAAATTATATGATTCTATGTTCACAGGCACTTAGATCTCTTTTTTGTGATTTGGAATCTTAAGTATAGTTCTGTGCCAAGTCTTTATTGATGAGAAAATACATAAAAAATTAAAATTCTAAGATTGTTACATATAAAAAACCTCTTCGACCTAGCTTGCAAGTTTTTAATACTTGGCATGATTATAAAAGTTTTTTCCTCTGCCAGTATTCAGCCTTCAGTGGAAACTTATGACAAGAATGTGAACAAGCAGAGAATGCAAAATATAGGGATTTTGTTCCTTTTTTTTTTTTTTTTTTGCCAGTGCTTGAAGCCTACCAGGTAACACTGTCATATGATACAGAATTCATATGCTCAACCCTATGCACTCAATATTTTCTTTAGTTGTGATTTCATAAGTTTTTAACCTGTAGCATGTACAGAACATTAGAATATTAAGGCTTATTTGTGAGTTCTGAGCTTTGGTTTAGACCTTAAACAGATTTACCAAAATCTATTAAAATAATAGAGAAGCCAGAATATGGGTGATAAGAATATTTAACATGCTGTGTACATAAAAGCATGACAGCAACAGCTAAAAAGCATTTTAAATGAGAACAAACATTAATTGAACATACAGTGTCAAAAATGTCAATATGTAATGTGAATCTAATGCTACCAGAGATATGTTAATGTAAGATATGTGGAAAATTTTGAGAGAGTTCTGAAATGTTGGGTGTTTTTTTTATTATTAACCCCAAATCATGACATTGTAGAAATGTTACGCTATACATAAATGTTTCCCGTAAGCCCTTCCCCCTCTCTCCAACTTTGCAGGAGCATGTTTTATTGCATCACAGATGCAGAAAAATAGCTATGTAGTATCTTTTGGTGAGATTCTTAGAGGAAGGGTATTTTTCTTTTTTTAATTTGCACGAGACTGAAGATACAATACAGCTGTGTTACAATAACTTGCTGACCTCAGGCAATAGCCTTGGTCCCCAGTGTGTGAAACAGAAGTAATATTCCATACCTATTATGATCTAGCTGTCTGATTTATTCAGTTGTCAAAAGTATTTTTTTCAGGCAAAGACAGTTGCTTACAACAATTTGTGTGCAAAGCACAGAGGGTACCCTGTCACTGTCACATGCTTATCTAGATGGTGCTAAAACAAGCTGTCTTCAGAAGCTAAAATCTCAGCGCTTTCTTCTGGAGGTGCCTGATATTTCTGGTTTTTATGTAGAGTAGTTAAAGCTTAGCTTTAGATTCAGCTGCACGAGAATTGGTCTTCTAACCAATACCTTTTCTTTTCCTAAATCAGGAGAAAAAAGATATTATCAGAAAAATTATTTTATCATCAGATACTATAATTATACCATCTGGGCTGTTGAGAGGATGACATGTAAATATTGCAGTTCCCTTAGATGAGAAAGAAATGAGGGACCCTGAGGTGCTCAGGGAATGCTGCAAACTGCATGTGCTGATTATATGAGGAAAAGGTTGTCCCAGAATCACTTCCTCTAGAACTGCAGCAACTATTTGAGGTGACTGAAGAACTTGCCTTTTCCTTACTTTTTTGGTTCATGCCCTTCTCCTATAATTTGCAGGGTTTATGGCACCTATTCTTCCTGCAGTTGGCATTCCTATCTCACTGTCCTGTGCCAACTCCCACGCTTGCTGCCTCCTGTTTACTTCACGGTTACCCCTCATTTAAGATTTTCTAAGTTTTGTAGTAGCTGATTGATTCAGCAAGAAGGAAAAGGGAGGGAGAGCTGGAGTGGAAGAGAAGATTTTGGAGAAAAACTCAAAATAATAGCTTTCATTTTCTTTGGTGGAAAAGGGGCATTCAGCAGTGTAAACTGAGAGTGATGTACAGGCATGGAGGGTAACCTCAGCACTGGACTGCAACATGGCATCCAGGTGTTTAGCCACAAAACTAAATCCTATGGGTCCAATATGTAAAATATGAGGTTGTACTCTTAATGTTTTGCTGACGGACAAATCCAGTTTCAAGTGCAAGATGAAAAATGACCCTGAACTTGCGAGTATCTTAAAACCAAAGTATTGTTTCCCAGTTTTAAGTTTCTGAATAGGTATTAACCTGCCAGTAAGAGCAAAGTTCTCAGCATGAGTCCCTCCTGTGTGCTCAGATGGTATTTAATGCATGAGCAAGACTTGCTCACAAGATATCAAATGAGATAAATATATTAAAGACAAGAAATTGCACAATGAAATTCAGAAAGTCTGTCAGAATATGGGTGGTGAGGATCTAAGGAAACAGATTAAAAGGAGTAGGATAACCTGAGTCTAGGTGAAACTTGGTCTAGAGCTGTGGCTCATTTTTTTAACCTCCCAGTCTCACAGAGGAGAGAACTGCATACTGCAGGTTATCTTGTTCCGTATGATAAGTCCTCTGCACCTGCACAGAGCAGCTGTGTCTTTATAACAATAAATCACTGTGTAAATGGCGCACTCACAAGGCAATGGACTTTTATACAAGCAATAGCTTGGTCACCTGTTGAAAGCATTGGGCTAATTGCTGTTCAGCAGAGGAGCAAGAAAGCAGTTGTGGGCCCTGGATACACCAAATGCAATGTGTGTGTGCAGGGCTGAGCTGTTGCACGTGCCCAGGGTGAGTGGTGTGCAGGGAAACAGCCAGACTTCAGCAGCACCAAGCAACCAACACAAATTCAGCAACACCAGAGCCCCCAGGACATGCCAGTTCTTTCCTGGTCCAAGGGTGCAAGAGGAGAAAGGCCTGAGACCCCTCTAAAAAGGCAGCTAGGTGCTCCTATATCCACTTCCAAAACAGTTTCTGCAAGTGCCCTCAGGCACCACCAAAGGTTGCATAACTGACTTAGGCCAGGAAGGTACAGAATGGGACTAGAAACCAGTGCAGACTGAAAGGCAGCTGTGATCAACAGCACTCCAACACCATTCCTAGGGTGACTGCAATAACAGTTTTATTTGTTAATTCATTTCTTCTAGCAATCAATTAATGTCTCAAACTATAGTCTGTACAAATCTCGTAAATCTATTTAGGACTTAACATAAATATATTGCATTAAATTGCCCTTGTTAAGTGGAACAGTATTAATTACAAAATTATGCCATACCTAGAGCATTTTATGTAATGTTTTGCTAATACTCCATTAATTTATTATATTTTTGTCTCATAATTTAGAACATTTTGGCTAAATGATTTATATTCCCTTTTTCCTAATAATTTATATAAAAATAATTTTAAAAAGCATAGCTATTTTATAACTTTTTATCCAAATGAGCAAGAGTATCCATGATATAAATTAAAGGAGCTATATAGGAGTTGAGACAACACTTGGACCATTAAAATTATTTGGGCACCTTAGTTAATATAATTTCACAAAACATACTGATTTTTTCTATCAAATAAAATGTTTCAGGAGCTCTCTTAGTATTTTTCATTTAATAGAATGCAGAGAAGGGAATAAATTTAGTTTAGCAGAACCTCTTAAAATAATGTGTCATTAAAAATTGAAAATCAGCAAAAAGGCAAATAAGCATTCAAAACACAAGCATAACCTATTCCAGAAATAAACTGTATTTATTTCTGTTTAAATGCATCATCAGTAATATTTAATCAAATTGTCCAGGACAGTCAAAACAAGGTTGTACAGATACTGTTGCACACCTCTACCAGCTTTTCCTGAAGCAATATTTGGATTTGGAGGGAGAGCTGAGAGAGGATTAGAGAAAGGTTGATGTTTCACTGTAATGCCACCTTTGTGTAATGCATGTACTCAGTACTTTGTATCTCATACATATGAGATACTGAAATTTCTCATTACTTGGTTGTAACCTGTGTTCCCAATGCTAAGGTATTTCCTGATCAATCCTCTCCTTTCATCTAGAATACTCAAAATATTTGGGAAAGAGAGAAACACATACCTGTGTGCAGATATGTTTGGTGCCACATTCATCAATTTTTTTACATGGTTTGGGAAGACAAAACTCATATTGGCCTTTATTAAGCCTTTCTACCAAGCAAATAGCACTTTTCCCAGGGGAGGCTATTTGATATAGGACATGAGGAATTAGCCTGATAACTTAGCCAAGTACCCTGTTCCTCACCTTATCACCAGTCCTCAGCATGGCTTTTGAAAAGCCATGTTCCCACTTTGTTCTTCCAGCCTTGGCCTAGCATTTGAGACTAATAATACTGATTGTTCTTTTTACAGCACTGTGAGATCTACAGGTGACCAGTGCTCTGTGAATCCTTTGTTTGCCATATTTTGTCTCATTTGGAAATCTTCTAGAATTTATGTCCCAGCTCCGCTGATAAATTATGAAGGGATATTCATGTAATTTTCATTTTACGTATCTAAAAATGGTGTAGGAAGAAACTAGAAAACCTTGTTGCCCTGATGTTTTGCATGATTACTGGTGAAAGCAGACAGCTTTAGGAGAAGGTTTAGAACAAAGTACATTCCATGAATAAGTCATTCCAAATATATTACATTTTCTTGGGCCAGAAAGGGCTTGGCTGAAGCTGAGGAGTAGAGAAATGAAAATGGAATATGGAAAAAAAGGCAAAGGAAAATACACACAGAAAATATGAAGAAAATAGGACAAAAACAACAGAAAATAAGCCCAAAAATAGGCTTAGATTTTAAACTAAGTGTTAAGCTTTTCCCTTCTAATCTGATGGCTCATTTTTGTGATTCTTTTTAATGTCTTTGAAATTGATTATTTAATTAAAATTTTATCCTAGTAATAGGTTGAGGTTGCTTCTTGATACTTTACCAGTACTAATCCTATCCTTCTCTAATATACTACGAGGATTCTGGCCTCAGAAATTAGCCTGAAAATTATTATTGTTATCTAATAAATGGGGAACTTCCTCAAGCTATCATGATATTATTTATAAATCTTCAGATTACACTAATACTGTCCTGTTTTACCTTGTGAAGGGAATAAAAACATAGTTATGCGAGATCTTGCTATGTAGATCACTCTCAGTCAAAGGCAGAGGGAAATTTCTGGGAGAATCTTGCAGCCTTGTGGTACCTAAAGGGAGCTTGCAGGAAGGCTAGAGAGGGACCTTTTATAAGCTGGAAAGGGAATGTAGTCGTAGGACAAGGGAGAATGGCCCTAAGATGAAGGGGGGTAGATTTTGATTGGATAATAGGAAGAAAATCTGTAATATGAGGGTGGTGAGGCACTGGAATAATTTGCCCAAAGAGTTTGTGGACTCCCCATCATTGGAGGTATTCAAGACCAGACAGTGCTGCTCTGAGGAAGGTCATCTTTCTATAATTAACAAAATGCTCATAACTTAGTTAATATGAGCTACAGATTTATTCTTCCCATGTGTGATCTTTCTGACAGAAGTGAATGTCAAGACAAGGTGTCTAATTTTCTCTCATATTTTGTAATGGATTGCATTTTCTCTGTCACACCTTTAGAAGATATATTTGCAATAGAATTTTCATAATGTCATGGGTCTTGCTATGTTTGTATTCAGTTCACATCCTTGATAATCCTTTAGGACATAGTACTGTAAGGTGCTGAACAAAACTGGGAAGTTACTGAGCAACGTCAGTTCTCATAGAAACCAGTGAAGTTAAGGGCAGTTTGCTACCCAAGGAGACCTTTATGTTTCAGAGTTAGTTAATCCATTTGTCTAGTAAAATAAATGGACAAGACTAGGGAGGAAAGTGTCTTACCTGTGGCTCCCCTGAGGTGTATCTCTGCTGCAGTCACAGGACTGCAGACTGGTTGCTTTGGCACAAAGTTCTGCATAGGCTGCAAAACCTGTCCTGGAGGGAAAACAGCACCTGCCAGCAGGGTTGAAATGTTGGGCATGTGACAGAGTTTCAGAAAACATCTGCCAAATCAAATCACTGGTACAAGGTAGTTTCTGAATCTGACAAAGCACAGTCGTGAACTGAATCTAAGTGTGTGGTGTGCTTGGGCCTGTTGGGACTTGGGCCATTCTAAGTATAAGCAGAAGTAAAAAATATTCAGTCTGGACCAGCAATATTTCTTTGGTATTTCATCTTAAGAAGCCCCACATGCACTGTAATGTCCTGTTCTGCTGCCCCTTGTCCCAAAGTAGTCAGCCAAGCCTGGATCCATACTTCTTTATAATAGGCACCTCACTAAGCCTTGTTTTTCTGCACCCTCTCTACAGATAATGAAGAAATATTGAAATCTCTCATTTCCAAATTGCCCTTGAAGGCTTTGCTGTGTAAGTAAAATACATTATATTAGGGAACATTTCTAGGTGCTTCTGCTGCTAACCTAAGCTGTTGATGTCTTAGGATGGACCTGGCACAATTTTAGCCAATGCTAATTAGCTGTGCTAATGGCACACTTTTAGCCAATGCACCATTTCATGTCTTTAACAGCTTCTGGGTATAGTTTGAACTTCAACACCATCAACAGATAATTTCCAAATGGAAGTTTGGACGTGCCCCTGTTGTCAATGGTGAGAGTGCTCAGCAGTGTGGCTGCAGGATGTTCTCTGTCAGCCAGCAGCAGCAACAGATGAAGACTGAGAGTATATTTTATTTGCTGTTGGAGAGAGTTTTCCATTCTAATACAAAGCACAGGTGGAAGAAGTGATACCAGCTGTTATTTAAATGCGTCGTAATTTCAGCATTCATATATGAAGAAAGAACCCTAGCCTCTAGTGTCTTCTAAACATTTGGTTTCCAAACACATTCTTGTGTTTCCCTGGAGGCTCTTCTAGTTGTCAAATTATTGACATGGATTGGATTGAGAGCAAAGCTATTTGTCACTTAAATTAAAACTAAGTCTTGTGAATTCAAGCAATGATAATGGCTAGTGGTGCCCTGTGTTTGGATCCTGACTGTAGAGGTTACATTTGAATGGTCTGGAGAACTTCTCTAACCAAGGAAGTCTTCATTTCTCAAACCAGAGAATCACTTTTCACTGAGAAGTAAGAGGTTGAAATCAAACTAAGGAGAGACACAATCCCTTTGAAAGTGTATTGACCACTGAATTTCATGGCTGAGTGTGGCCACAAATACTTTTAATTTCAGATGCTGTACAAGGGACCTTGACCTTCTGAAATGTGATTAGATGGAGACAGCAAATGGCACAACCAAGTCAGACACCTCGTGTTTGGCATTTCCCAAGCACATCTGCAATATCGCAGATTTTTTTCACTTAAACCTTTGTTTCTGAGAGTAATCTTTATCTTTGCAAGAAATCTGAGTTATCTCCAGAGATTACTAATAAATGTGTTAATATTCAGATAGCATTTTGAATCCTTCTATGCTCTTTTACGTCAAAAAAGGTTAACTCTTCTATGTATAACCTCATTAGTTTTGTTAGTTTTAAGTATATGCCTAGCCTTGTTCTTGGCTTTGGGAAAAGCTGAGCAACATTTGCAGAATCATGTTTAATGAAGCTTTGGCATTTAAAGGTATTGCAAATGCAAATATCATGGTATGAAAGTAGTATTTGTGTGTTATAGGAGTTGAATCCTGAAATATATTTAAATACAATAGTATGACACTTGGGCTTTTTCTTGAAGTTTACCAATATCTGGCAAGTGTTTGAGAAAAGAGGGGGGAGGAGGGAAGGGGAAAGGAAGAGAAAAGAGAAAGAAAATTTTAGTATGCAGGAATCAATGAAAATGATTGACATTTGCGCCTAAAGTACAGAAGCTAATCTTTTTGTTTGTTTATTCATTTTCTACTGTTGGTTTTTACTTTGTAAAAAATCTTGTTGTGTATATGGTCAAATGCAGAACAAATGCAGGGAAAGGCAAATGAATTCATGTGAGTAGCATATCCAGCCTGTCCTGGATGCTAAGGGTACATGTATAGCTTTCTTGTAATATACTAATTTTTAATCACAATATAATGTGTAATTGTAAGAGTATAATAATCTAATATCACAATACTGCAACATATCTATGTAGGGGACCATCTTTTTAATCCCAGGAAAGAGTGATATATAAAGCATAAAAGAGCATAAAGGTTTGAATTCACTAGACATTTTAAGCTGGCTCCTGAGTTATTTTATGCTTCTTTTAGTCTTTCAATAGCATTTGAAATACCATTGTGCTCTGCTTCAAAGTCAGGGTAGTGCTGTGGTATATAAGCACATTCCTTTCTCCATTTTTGAATATGGGTTCAGCCAATTTTTTTGAGGGCAAAGCTCTGAGGAAAGATAAGCAGGAGTGCTCTGATGACCTTGTCTGTACATGCATACATTCTCTAAAGCATGTCACTTCTCATTTGTCCCAGTTGCACTGCTCAAACTCAGTATCTTCTTTTACCACTGTAGATGAGAGAATGCAGATGTCAGGACTGCTGGCCATGATCATTTTTCCAATCATAGAAATTCACTGTTTGCACCTCTTCGTGAACAGCTGTAGGATTTAGGATGATGTGGCAGTTTCCAGCTCCCTGTTATGAATTATTTTCCTGTTCACTGTCAAGCATGTGTGCAGGTGTCTGTTATGATGGGACAGCCAATGGATCAATGTTTGGAAATTATTGCTCAGGATAAGCTTGCACAGCCATCCTAACTAAAGATAACACTTAGTTCTCCTCACACTGCCTGCATGGCCTGAATACATTTTCAAAGTGTCAGTCTTGATTTCTATCTTTCTCTCTGCCCTTCCTAATCTCTGATGCATGTAGTGTGCATCCATGAAATGGGTTTTTCTTGCATTTGAATTTCACTGATTTCCTAAATCCTGTTTGCCTGGAGGCAGAATGACAATGTGATTTCCTCCTTTTCCACTTGGCTCTCAGAGGCAGTGCTGAGGACAACGCTATATGTAGTCACTTAAGCATGACCAGAAGTACTCCCCCCTATGGCCGGTTCTTCCCTTCATCCTATTTTCCTTTCATATTTTTATAAAAACTTCACTACTATTTCTTGTGCCCATTCATTTCTTGCTGCTTTGTGTCCTGAGCCACTGCTCAGATCATCTTGCCTATTGAGAGCAGAAAGGGAGGCCGTGCCACAGAGCTGCAGCCAGCCTAGACTGAGGGTGTGAAAAACTCATCCCACCAAACTGACATCATGCTGTTCCCACAGCTCCTGTGAAATTCTGTTTGTTTATTTTCTTAGTTTATGTCAGAGACATAAAAAGACAGAAAAGCTTTTGCTGGATGTGGATCAGAGCTGGAGATGGAGCCTGGTTTCTCCATATGTCATTGTGGTTGCAGAGTCTTCACCCCTGAAATTTGTCATGTGGACAGAGGTTTTGAATAAAATCCAGAAACAGGAAACATGCTTTTACATCAAAGGTAAGCACCAGGTTCAAAACTGCAATTTGAACTCCTTTCTTCCTCCTCCACTTGAAGGACAGCTGGTTAGTCTTCAATTAATAAACAGATTTTATTTCATTTTATTTCTGGTGCATAGAGTTTTCCCTTTTTTATGTGACCAGGATAAGACAACCTTGGCATAGTTAAGTAATTCAGTGCCTAGATTGACTTGGTGTCCAACTAGGATCTATCAGAAAGAGAGGTTGGTCTTCTCAGAGCATTCCTAAGACACAGCAAAGGAATGCTGCTTCAAAAACATGGTTATGGCAACTGCTTTCTTTTGAGGGTAAGTCTAGAGTGAAAATTGCTCTCCCTTTTAGAAGAGTGCCTACTAAACATTTGGCAAGGAATTGGGAGAATCGTATCTGCTTTCCTGTAACGTACATCTTTCTAGAAAAACTTTCTTAGTATTGTGCTGCAAGTTATTTAAATTAAGGAAGGGCACTTTCTACTTTCCCTCTTAGTGTTATATCGTGGTGAAAAAAAGCCATCAAGATTCAATGACTTAAGAGAGGGAGAGGAAGACATTGACTAGGGAGCATCTTAGCCATATCATTTACTGGTCCCTGCTTCCATAACTGGTTATTTTGTTAAAGGCACCGTGGAGAGTAAATGTTACAGACAATCTGATCAAGCAAAGGAAGTGGGTGATGCCTTCGATCAGGGAATTGAACTTAAAAGTTAAATTAATAACAGGTCAGAGGCCTATTAAATTGTTCCAGGTGCAAAGCAGTTGTAAGGAAAGAAATTTTGGCCTTAGGTACCAATCTTCACCCAAATACAACTAAATGGACTGATGTAAGGTTTGTTGATTTTGTTTTTTTTTTTTTTTTTACCCTGGTTCTTGTCCTGAGGCAGCCAAGGAAGATACATGGAACAGCTGGATTTTTTTAGTACTTTTCAATAACATAAAGTGCATTTTGTCTGTGATTGTTTTGGCTCTGTGAGGATTACCAGTGCTACCTTTATGCTGAGTAAAAGTTCATTCCTAGGAAGCCTTCAAATTGTCTAGTGCTTCAGGGCTGCTGTTGTATGTATTAATTTTTAGTGAACCTTTCCTCTAATTATAGCACAGCCACACAGCAGTTCTCTGGACTCTGTATTAAACTCTGTGTAAAATCCTCATTGTCTGTGTAGGAACACAGCTACCAGGAACCTCAGGGGACAACCATGTCAGACCTCTGAACATTTAAAAAACTGAAAAACAGTGTGCTCCAAGGAGCCTGCATAAAATCTTGCACTTGGATTCAGCTGATGTTACCAAGTCAGCATGAATTGCTTGAGGGAAGAGAGAACAGCAATGCTTTTCTATTTCTAAACACTCTCCTCTGCATTTGTTTAGCTTATGCAGCATAGTTTCATTTCAATCTATGCAGTGTTATACTGTTGGCATGTTGCTTTCACTATTCACTTAAAATAGAGAATATAAAACAGGGAAAGTAAACTGCAGCAAGGGGGACAGATGGAATTTTTCCTCTTATGTAAAAAATACAAAATAATGAATATGTATGCAATCACTTTTTTATATATGACATACAATGAATAGGTCTTTTTGTCTCTGTCACTCCCCTAAAATGCTACAACTTCATAGAAATTCCTATATAAATCAAATTAGGCAGAATCTAATGTCTTCTCATTAGCAAAAGGGAAAGATGCCCCTTTTCTGTGGCAAAAAAAAATTCCACAGATATTTCATTAAAAGTAGTAAAACGGTATTTTTTAGACTAAAAAAAAAAAAAAGGAATGCCATAATAAAAACAAGTAGCCTAGGAAGGAAACAAAGCACACTTTCAAAACCTGATCTCTTCTACCCACTCTCAGTTCTTCTGCAGCAGACATCATCCAAATAGCTGAAGGGCTTCTTTTAAGCCTCTGCCTGCATCTCTTCTTTATCTGATTTCTGTATTAATTTACAAAACCTGTGAAAGGAAATGTAATCACACCAAGTAACAGTAGGATTCATATTCTTCAATTTTTTCCCAGGAATTCAGGGTCTTATTTTGTAAACAGCTGGTGGAAATTATATGTAGTAAAGTATTTGATCAAGTAGTTTGAACAGTCAAATATAGTGAAAAGTTCATTAAATATATCTTAATGAAAACATATGTTGTCAGAACAGAGCCTTCAAGTCAGTGCATATCTTTGAATACCTCTGAAGCTCCATTGTACATACCAACTGTTCAAAATAAGAAGTAAAATATGCAAAAGTGAATTTTCAGTTGAGTCTAGTGAGACAAGCATCAATCCCTTTTTTGTCTCTGCATTTGGGTGATCTGAACAAGAATGATTTTATTTTCTCTCTAAAAATATGTTCAGAAGAAGGAAATTCCTAGACCATCAATTCAAATGAAATTCAGTAATTGAGTAAACAGTGGCTCTTACTATAGCCCCTGCCATATCTAAATATGGCTCAGGGGTGCTGTTGGAAAAGATAAAAGATAAATGATTGCTGGACTGAATTCTTCCTCCTTGCTTACCTTGTACTGCCTGTGAACCCACAAACCTGATGCCCAATATGTTACTTGAAAGCAGGCGTGACAGGTTCTTATCTTACATTTAAATCGTGAGACTGACTAAATGGAACATAGTTCTTACAGTTTCTGTTCCCTGACCATTTTCTGTTTGTCAGGTTACTGTGTATGTGCATTTCTTTTAGAATCTACTGTTTACTGTTTGGTTAAGTCATAATTGCTAAGCAGATATATCCTTTCAGTTACCATAACACGGCCATTGTTTTGAAAATTTGTGCCACTCATTTACAAATCCAAGATTATTTCATCTGCTGTCTTTTCCAGCAACACAATGGACTTTGCCAGTCATTGCACTAAATTTGCTTAAGAGATAAGAATTAATATGAGCTCATTCAGCTTTGCCATCTATCATGCAGCAGCATTGAGTGTCCTCTTCAATATGCAATAAAATTAAATGTTATCCTTGAGTAATTTATATGTTGCTTGTTTTCATTCTCCTGTTATAATAGGAAAATTGCTTCACCTTATAAGCTTGATCTCCACAGTCCTGTATGAAAGATGTGCTTATTTACTGTATTTTAAAATAGAAGAGATATATTGCAGCAGGTAAAGACCTTGTAAATGTATTTGCTTTTAACTGAACAAAAGAGGTGGTACCAACATACATAGCTGAGGGGCCAAATGCTGGGGGTGCCCAGTGGGTCGGACCACCCCTGGAGAACTGGCTCTGCAGAGCCCTGCTCCTGTTCAGCTGCTGCAGTGTGCTGAGGCACCTCTGAGGCCAAGCCAAGAAATGAAGCATCAGCAAGGTCCATGGCCAGGCAGAGTCCTTGGTTTGTCCTCAGGGCAGCTGAAGACACAGGCTTCAGGTCCAGCACAGCTCCCAAGTGGAAGGACCTTGTCTTCCCACTGCTCTTGCTCACACAGCCCAGCCACGTCATCTCAGAGCTGCTCTGAATGCTCACACCCAGAGCTCCAGGAAGGGCAGAGACACTGCAGAGCCTGTTGATGCTCTCAGGGCCCCAGAAAAGAGTTGAAACAAAGATTGCTGAGGCTACCATAAAGTGCTGTAGTGGTCCTGTATTTTGTAGTATCTCAGAATCATTTCCACAGTGTTTTCATAGGAAAGTAGAGTGGGTGCTAAAGAGGTATCATACTCTTCAGCTTCTCCTGAGCAAGACTGTAAAGCCAATGTCAATATTAAACTGTACCTGCACATAGAGCTAAGAATGTCTATAATTGTTTCCAAGACCACTTTTCATAGAGTCATAGAATCACAGAATCATGGCATGGCGTGAGTTGTAAAGGACTTCAAAGATCATGTAGTTCCAATCCCTCTGCTGTGGCAGGGATACATTGCACTGGACCAGATTACTCAAAGCCCCATCCAACCTGGCCTTGAAAACTTTCAGGGATGAGGCATCCACAACTTCTCTCACAAACCTCTTCCAGTGTCTCAACACTCTCTCAGAAAAGAATTCCTAATATATAATACACACGTAATAATAATATATATATTATATTATTATGTATATATAATGTATATAATATATAATACAATAGATAATACACTTTCTGTCTTTCTGTTTCAAGCCAGTTCAGCTTGAAGGACACCTAGTGATAGCCTTAACCTGTAACTACATGCCCTTGTAAACAGTCCCTCTCCAGTTTTCTTGTAAAACTCCTTTGAGTACTGGAAGATTTCCATAAGTTCTCCCTGACACCTTCTCTTTTCCAGGCTGAACAGACCAAGTCTCTCAGCCTGTCTCCATAGGAGAGCTGCTCTAGCCCTGATCATCATCATGGCCCTCCTCTGTACTCAGTACAGTAGCTCCATATCTTTCCTATGTTGGGGGCATCAGAACTGGATGTGATTGTTATTCTAAAAGTTCTTTGACTATCTAAGTTGCTTTGCTTTTAGAAAACCAAAATTTAAATACACACTGTATTTTGTTTTTGCAAGTTCAACCCATGTAGGACTAATAGAGTGTGCAAAGATAAACTACTTTCAAAATTATTTTAAAGTATTCTTCATCCCATGTCAGTACTGAGGTCTGTCCATGTTTTTCACACAGGCAGATTTGTAATTTATAACAATAAATTTTACAATAAATTTATAATTTATTGTAGTTTCATACAACATGAATTTGCTGATTAAAAGCAGGGAGAAAATGAGCAGAGAATTGCACAATATTAGTTTATTGAATGCTTTGATAAAAATTACTATTATAACAAATGGTGTAGAAATATGAGGAAGTGTTTGCAGAAAATAAAAACACACACAAAAAAATGATCTGAAAAGCAGCAAGAGAATCAATATGAAGTCACAAATCCATGATGTATGAAAACTTCTGGTTCTCCAAGTGATCAGACAAAGACAAAAAAGGGCAGAGCTTGCATACATGAAGACCATTCCATTGCAATGCCCTATTCAAAACTGTTTGCAGCTTCTTAAAAGAGAACTTGGCCTCTTCCCAAAGGTGCTCATTAAGCATCACCTTCCAGTATGAGAAATATGTATAATGTACCATCAAATATCAGGAACCTAAAAATTAAAGAGAAAAAAAGGACTTTCATTTTTAATTTTAATAGGTTTTCTTCCCCTTTTGTACTTCTTAATAAAATAGGTAGAGAATTTTAAGTGTTGTGGAATATTTAGGGTCACTTTTTCTTCTAATGTTTGTCTAAGTTATTGAGCAGATGCCCTGGTCTACAATATTTAGAGGCTGTTACTGGAATTTAGTCCCTGACACACCTGTGTCAAACCAGTTTGACAAAAAGCATGAAAACATAAGTGTTGAAGCAATCTACAAGGATGTCACTCTCAGATAATATTATCTGGTGACTCTCAGATAATATTCAAATCACATGCCTCTAAGTAATAAGGGCAACAATAAAAGTAATTTCTAGAACTTTACAAAGTCTTTCAAGCAAACACATATCTTTGAATTTTCTTGGTAAAAGGTTTGCAGTCTCTTAACAAAAAAGGGGGGAAAAGGAATTAATTTCTTCTGCTGTCTGGCCTGAAGAAATAGGAAGGTTACAGACAAAGCTACAAGAGAAACTTCATGAAACTGGAGTCAGATTTTTCTGGTATTTAACAGGGAATTACCATTCACCAGGATTGCCATTCACATCACACGGCCTAGGCCAAGAGAGAAGCCTGTTTCCTTTACTCATTCACTGCTTGGACTTGTTCAAACCTGTCCTTTGAAGCCATAATTTTGAGAACTGTCTCATACATATTACCTATCGGTAGGTGGGACAGAAGTGACACAACGAGCTCTGCTTTCCTTGGTGGCTGAGCTGGCAGGAAGCTAATGAAGCTGCTGCTTTCCACCACCTCCTCAAAATAGAAGATTTGTAATTAATTATCAATAATATGTTTTCTGTCTTTCCAGAAATGTGCAGCTGAGCCATTTTTTCTTTTACTATAGATGTGTTATAAAATTACAATCTACTCTTCCTCAGCATTCAGGAGTGTCCAGAATCAAAGTCTATATGGCACCTACTTTACAAGCATTTTTCTGAGAACATCTGTTTAAAGAGCCCAGCCATTTGTAGGTGTTGTTAGTCAACTCAGATTTTCACAAAAGATTAGAATCATAAAAATTGCTGAATTTTATACAATAGAGATTTAGACAGAGATTCCTTCAAAACTGACTGGAAAATACATTAACAGCCTATTCTTTAGGCCTGTCAATTGTTTTTCACCTGCCTTGTGTTTTCTTCATGAGATGTCAACACAGAGCTGCTGTCCCACAGAATGGTGTGCTTCACTTTTAGGCCACCCTTTTTACAGATGTGCTAAGCACAGCCCTAAACCAGGGTCAAAGTAATTTAATTTATATGTCCTTTTTCACCTTCCTGAAATATCACCTTGTTTTTAAAGTGGCGTGGTTTACAAATGGAGACAGGAGAATGTTCCTTCAAAATTTTAAGAAAATTTCTAATCATATCTTTGAGTTAAAGGCTGCAGACTTACCCTGACTTGAAATCTGAAGATTTGCATGGGGTTGGTTTGTTTTTTGGTTTGGTTTGTTTTGTGTTTGGTCGTCGTTGTTGTTGTTGTTTTTCCTTATTGCCTCAATGCCTTCTTGCTGACACCTTTGCAGAAACTTCAAATCTCCCAGGACTCTTAGACACTAGCCATGTTTTTGACAAATTCCTCACTTTGATTATTTCTTCAGGTGAATTTTTTTGGGTCCCAATTCTGTGAGAACTAATTAAATAATAATTTCTTGTATATCAGATATTTAATGGAGGGTTGCCATCAACTTTGCTGTATTGTTTTGCTGTTTTATTTCATGGGCACATTGGAGCTCTAATTGATGAAGGGTTGCCATCAATTAATGTGGGTTAGACAGCTTCTGTGCAGCTTCTTGAAAAAAAAAAATACCAACAAAAAACACCAAAAGCTCACAAACTAAATCGTGCTTTTCACCTCCCAAGAGTGCAGTGGGGGTTGAGCCCAGAATAGTTAATTTTCTTGCTGAAGGATGATAGATATATGATATGAACCAGAATCACAGTTGGCAATTGTACCTGTCTAGTTCTGTAGGTACCTATTTTTTCAGGTTTATTGACAGCACTGTTTCTCAGGGTTTACAATAGCACTGAGAAACGATGGCAGTATCTTAATGAGAGAGGAAATGTCAGCTCAAACTGGGGGTGACATTGATTAAAGAAAATTTTGTGAGACTAAGATTATAGAAAACAGTGATTTCTTTCTCCTGATAGATGAAATTAAGTCATCGCTAATTTCTTCTGTCAAGGAATATTATTATTACAGGACAGTGTCTGTACACCATTTTAAAGAATAGCAAACTTTAGTTTTAGACTGGACTGGTCATTTCTTTCTGAATCCTGTGTCTTAGTTTGTACATAACTAAATTAAGGACAATCTAAATGTGTCTGTTAGATGTGAGCTCAGATTCAATTGACCTTAGGATCATAACTATATACCTATCCATACTGCTAGACACAGAAAATTCATAAAGGCTTCTTCAGATTGGAGAGCCTAAACTTCATTATTTCCACAAGGCCCAAGGATAAATTTCAAGCCCATTAAATAAACTGGGAACCATAACACCAAGGGGGTTTATAAAATGATCAAGGTTAATATCATTAATTATGATATTAACCTTGATCATTAATGGTAGTTTTTTGTAAAATACAGGTACTATCTGAATGTAATTTATAGACAATATGTGATAGGAAAAGGTATATTAACACAATTCAAATCTAGTTAATTACAATTCAGATTCATTAAACTGCAATTACTCAAATAGATTAACATAACTGGGAGCTAAAATTAATGATGGAGGGTTGTTTCTGTCATGTATTTGCTACCCTCAACTGAAACTACTTCAGCTGCAAGAGGAAGGCATCTGGGATTTCAGATTATGCTTTCAAAATATTCACCTTCTACTGACTCCATGAGAATTATTGCTATAATTTCCTCACATTTATAATGTGATTTCTCAGAGATATCTGTATATTTCTGTGTGGTTAATGTGATCTCATCAGCAGTCAGAGCTCATTTGTGCATTTTCCATGTTTTCAAAACTAAAATTCAGTTTTCTCTCTTTTCCATGAATCCTTCTAAATGTATTAATACACTTTTGGAAGTGCTTAGGCAGCAGCAGCCATTGTAGAAATGCTTTTGGCATTGTTGGATATTCAACACTTCCAAGCTATTTCATCTAGGTCCTTAAAAAAGAAGGGAGGCTTTGATAGTTTTGCCTTCTGTCTATTTTACAGCCTGGCCAGTGGCAATGACATGCCCTTGCCAGAAACACAGGAATGGTACATCTTCTGTCAATAGATGTTTGCATTTAAAATCTTTAACTGCTTTATGTAAAAGAATCTTGTTGGTTTCTTTTATTTCAACAGAAATAAAAACAAACCCAAAAAAAGTTTATTTTAACATCTTTGTCAATTTTGCCAAATTCCATTTATATGGAGAAATACTGATAGAGATGTTTATAGCTGTTTCTCAGTCAGACAAGTGCTAAGTAAGTACTCATTAACCACCTAGGTTGGATCACTCACCTTTTTAGTCTCAGGTATTTTTCCAGTGGCATAGGACTCAGAAGAAATCTGAGAATTAACAACTTTGCTTTGTTCTGTCTTTGTATAAATGGGCAAAACAATAAGGATTATGAGCTGAGATTATTTTAGTTTCATGATTGAGTCCATAATCCCTATTGTCACAGGCAAGCACGATAAATTTGAGAAGGTAGATATAACCAGTTACAGGGTTTTCATTGTTTCTTCTACGTCCACAGCCAGGAGCATCCACAGTCACTCTCATCAGGGCTGCAAGTGTACCCTACCTAGCTGCAATCCTTGCCTTCCAGCAGTACAGAGGCTGGACCAAACACTGATAAGAGTATAATACACATCATTCCTCCTTAGGCACAGACTACACATTCAAGCAGTCTTTTCTATCTCCAATATTCATTAAACAGATTATACATAAAAAGCATCAACTAATAAATTAGAAACCCAGTGTCTTGCCTTACGTTGCTAGTTTTATACACCCTATGCCTGCCTGGATTAGCTAGTACAGGTTAAGCTAGGATATAAATTTCAAACAGGAGAAACCACTGTCTCTTAATATACGTCCAGCACAGGCTTCAAAATAAAGTTTTAGCATGGAAGGAGACTATCACAAGCATAGATCTGAGCTGGGCATTATTAGCTTAAAGCAGGACAACTTCACTTGACCAGCATGCTAATGAAAAGCTTTCTGTTACGTACTTTATTCTTGAGCTTACTATTAATTTTCTTGGACCTTATATGTGCCATGGAAGTTTTTCCCAAGCTTCCTGCAGATAGTTTTCCATAACGGCACATGGGAAACAGCAGACCAGGCTCTTCCATTATCTGTGATATGATACAAGTGCACTTCACCTTTCCAAGAATAACTGTTCTCCCTGCTAAGACTGAGTAACAGTATTCTGGCTCATTCCCCTTGGATATCTCCAGAAGAGGACCAGCCTTAAAAATACTAAGAGTGATTGTTGGTGGATCTCTTGAATCATACAAATTAGGCAGATACTGCATCCCTAAACACCTTGTTCTCTTGTAGAATGTTATGTGTCGGGTTTCATTTCATCACTCTCTGCTTGTTCTACATTATATCTTCATCTTAGATAGAGAAAGTAAAGTCCAGTGCTGAAAAAAAATTGTTTCATTCAACTTGCAACAATTGGAAGAGAAAGGAATCTTGGCGTGTTGAAACTTCACTCTCTCCAAAAACCATTTTTTATAATAGAAAAATTCTGCTTTAAGGGAATGCTTCCTCATAGCCCACTCCCACTGTTGCATTGGCTGTGTTTCCAGAGCCTTTCAGCTACCTAAATTTTTAATGCACTAACAACAGAACTTACTCTTTACAGAAGGTTCATATTCAAAGAGTAGCATTGGAGAGAATCTGCTGAAATAACTTCCCCTACGCTGACAAGCTGAGAGAACCTCTGGCCATTTCTGTAAATGCATTCTTCATGGGAAAGTGCTTAGAGAGCAGAGGAATCTGGCTGGCATTTACTGTCCGTGCTTTAAAAAGTTCAGAAACACCACCATAGAAAGATACTGAGCTAACAACTGAATAGAGCTAATATTGGGACAGAAATAACATTTAATAAAACATCTTTCCACTGCAATTTATTGGACCATTTACAATATATAATTGCAATTAAATATTTAGTAAAAATTTTTGCTTTATTATTATTAATAATAACAATAGTAATAATAATATTTTTAAGTTATCTTGGTAGATAGAATTAACTTACTCTTTTCCTAACAACCATTGTCACTGAGTGAACTCACAAATGGAGGACAACAATCAGCCTTTACATGGGATAAGCTGACAACTGTCATCAAGTCTGTTACTGAGGTAGAATTACAGAGTTATCAGAAATGGAGGCATGTTTTTTTCCATCCCGGTGGAAGGGTTGTTTGGGGAGTGGTGGCACTAAATGCAGTCTGACTAGACAATAATCTCTTCTGGCAGGCAATAATCAAAACCCTTTGGGAGGCAGCAAGAAGTGGCTTCTGACTTGGAGAGTAAGACTAATCTATTTCCTGACAAAAAGGTACAAGTCAAAAGTCCTCAAAGTCAAAAGACTCAAAAGTCCTGCTTATGCCTTGCTGTGTTGTCCCTCCAACACATATTGGGGTGGTTGAAGTCCCCCATTAGAATCAGGGATTGAGAACATGAACACGGGGCTCCCGTCTGCCCATAGAGGGCCTCATACACTCAGCTTTTCTGGGCGGGGAGCTCGTAGCAGATCCCCTCTAGGATGTCACCCGTCCCTGCCGACCCCTTAATCCTGGCCAGCAGCTATCAGTCAGCTCCTCATCCATCCCCAGGTGAAGCTCCATGCACTCCAGCTGGGCAATGACATAAAGGGCAACACGTCCTCCCCGTCTCCCCTCCTGTACTTACTAAAGAGCCTTTATCCTTTTATTTCAACACTCCCATCATGAGAGCCATCCCACTATATATCCCTGACACCAATAAGATCACAGCCCTGCAGGCATGTGCATGTCTGTAACTCCTGTTGTGTATTCCCCACCCTGTGTGTCTTTGCACAGGGGCCCCCAGTGAGGCTGAATTACTGGCTGCAGTGGTTGGAATGATCCTGAGATTATCTCATCTGGTTAGAGCATGGTGCTAGTAATTCCAAGGGGCTGGGTTTGATTTCTCTATGAGCAATTCACTTAGGAGCTGGATTTGATCCCTGTGGGTCTTTTAAAACTTAGAATATTTTCTGATTTTGTGAATTCCTGTGCTATTCTTCAGGTGCTCTCCTGCTCATGTGTGATCTCTCTCCAGGCTCTAGGAATCTATTGCTGGCCCTGTTTGGTTTGGGATGAGTTGAGGTTCTGCTTCCTTAGCAACTTTACTTTTAAGCCCTCTTGACCAGCTTGGCAAGTCTTTGACTTAACATAACATTTTGTCTTCTCTGAGAGATGGACCCCATCAGCCCCACAGAGAACAGGCTCAAAATGAGTCCCATGATCTAAGCAGCCTAACCCCTGGCTGTGGCACCAGTCCTGTAACCATTTGTTGATCTGCCAGGTTCAACTGCTCTTCTCAAACACATTTCCCTTTGATTGGGAGGATTGATGGAAAACCTCCCTGTGTTCTGGCATCCCTTACTGCTGCTCTCAGGGCTCTGTATTCCTAGATACTTGTCAGGGTGCTCCTGACAGTATCCCTGGTGCCCACGTGAAACAACAGCAGCACATAATAAGCAATGGATTGTATGAGACCTCAGACCCTGACAGAAGCAGCACTGTAAGACCCCTGGTAAGCAGCACTCCTCTCCAGGGAGAACACCAGGTCAGTAAAAGGGCTCCTCTGCACCTCTGGGAATAGAGTTTCTTACCACTATTACCCATTACCTTTTCTTTGTTGTGCTCGTTGTTACACAGGGAGCAGATCAGGCTGCCTTCCCAGCTCCAACATCACTCCTGAGTTATGGTGAGAAGGGTTGTGTTATATGTTCACCCTATGTTTTGACATAGCATTCTTCATATTTCACACTTCAGACCGAGTAATGTAACAGTTATCATTAGGTAAAGCCCTAATATATGAGAATTTTAGTAGAAGGACCTTCCATTCTATATGCATACAGAAAGAATCAACTTTCAGCCCACTTACTGAACAAAAATCCCCTTGATTAAATGTGTAGTCATAATTACATACAGATCAAAGTGCTAATCATCCTGGCTGACAGCACCAGTGATGCAAAGCACTAATATTCCATCCAATATTCCCTTTGAAAAATGCCCTCTGACTATGAAATACAGACATGCTTTGCATTTGCTGCCCTAATGTTTTTGGAGGTTCATCAAGCTGTGTTTCTATCTTACAAGCTTTTCTTGGCAGATGTTTATCAATCACCATCTTTTCATTAAGCTGGCACCCACTGTAAAAACCATTAAATCTCTGAGCAGTTCTGTCCTAGGCAATCTGTCCTTCAGTGCAGGTCTTTGCAGAGCTGCTTGTACTAAAAGGTCCTTGTAAAACTCATGGCCCAAAGCTCTAATTCTGTAATGATCTCTCTGTCTAAAGATTCCTGAACCAGTGAAGAATTTATTATTTTGGCCTCTCCCCATATGAAGGTATCAGGAAAATAGGAACTAAAGATAAATTAAGTGATCTGGGATTCAGAGCCACAGTCAAGGAAGGAAAGATGCTAACATATTTTTTTATCTTTAAAGTGAAAAAAGAGGACTCTAGCTGCACTGAGGTATGTTCATGTCAGTGATAAGCTGGCAGGCATGCTGACAGGGTACAGTATTTTTTGGTACTCCATTCAAAGATTTGGTTTCTAAACGAGTGTAAAAGGTACAGCACTAAATCAAGTATCAGCAAAGCTCTGGAGGACACTGCCGTGACCAGGCTCATGGGCTTTGTTAGCTTGAATTCTTGTTGCAGGTATTTCATGATAAGATGTTTAAAGATGTTTCCAGAGCAAGGATCAAGCCAGGAGAAAATAAAAATATGAAAAGATTAAAATATTCTCTGAGGATGAGAAAAAGAAATAATATCTTTTCTTAGACCAGCTGGCAGAGCTTGTAAAAAGCCTGAGCCTTTCCTCCAGATGGGAAGCAAGACTTTCCATTGTCTGATAAGCACAAGTGGAGCAGAGCATGCAGCTTGCAAGAAAATAGGTGATAGGATCATTAGGGCCCAGTTTAGGAAAAGAGCAAGAAATATCACCTAAATCATGAGAAACATTGAGAAATTACTTCAGAATCAGAAGAGAAGGAAGAAATTTTATTTACTTTATTGACAAAACAATATTTCTTGAAGTCTGTATTGGGTCTGTGACTTTATCTGGTAGAATGATGAGTTTTAGTTCCCAGTTTTGTCTTTTAAAAGTATTTTATAAGTTTCCTCTGAATATCTTACTGAATTGTCAAAGATGAAGTAGCTGGCCTGTGGAAAAGTTTTTTTCCCAGTGATAGCTGTATTTTTGTATCCTTCATTGATTGGATGTGTTAATTCTTTTTAGTACCCAGTGGGTGTGTTGTTTTATCCAAGTAATTTCAAGGATGCTGTTTTATGCACTACATGAGAGTGTAGAGTATACTTGTTTAGGTGTTTATTGTGAGCACAAGCACTGTGATCTATGTTGTTTTGCATTATTAAATAGGATAACCAGAGATCAGCATACTTGCCTCAAGAAAACTCGCTCCCCAAAAATAATGATTTACAGATACTCCAATGCATTTGATCTGCAAAGAGCACTCACAAACTGTCTTCATCATTCTGCAGATGATACTCACCAAAAATTGGTACTCTTCTAAGCAAATAAACCAGACCTCAATATTGTATGACTTGCTACAATACAAACCAGACAAAATACAACAGACCCCACTGACCGTACACTTCTGCATAGACCAGGCATTTCACTAAGCAAATTTCAGTGCATGTTGGGTTTAAAATTGAAGTATGCACTAGACTTGAGCTTTTTCTATGCTGCATTCTGTGTAATGAAATCATTAACTATGTACAGCCTATTCTGGAAGACAACTCATCCAAAATATTCTCTGCCTCTGTCACTCTCACTACTCTCCTGAGCTTTCAAGTACTCTTCCACAGTGTATCAAACTTCTCATCAAAGACAAGCTTTCCATAAACCAGCATACATCATACAAGTGAAAAAATTGACAGCACATATCCACAGGCACCATGATAAATGTCCCACCAGACTGAACTTAGATCTCTCTACTCAGATAGCCTGACTCCAAATTCTCCTCCTTTTCCATCCTATTCTCCTTCCAAGCAGTTCATCCATGTTTACCCTTTCCTCAAAGGCCCCATTTTTATTGACTCTTATTCATCATACATACAATCATTCTCAAAATTCCTACTTTTGTCGGCATCCCTATCAAACTGGTGTCATCCTTGTGTTCTCTATACTTTTCATATCAGTGTCTTGTTCACAGCATCCCATGCAAGAGCATAGGAGCAAGAGTCAATAGTTCTGGCCACAGGCTTAGCAGATCAATGAGGATATGATGAGATTAATTAGGTTTTATGCTACAGTGCATAAATACTCACTGGAAAAAGTTGTCCTGGGCCATTTAACATCTTTTTGATCCAATGTTTGAGTAGTTTTTTACCATGTATGGTTTACCTTTAATCTCCCACAACATTTGGAACATAGCTCCTTCAATGTTTACCTTTCTTATTATAATAATTTTAACTGGAATGCTGCAGAGTGCATTGTGAGATAAAGAAAATTTTTGAGTTTCAATTCAGTGAGAAGCATTGGGAGGATAATAAAAAACCTCACAGAATCAGAGTGAAGAGAAAAATATTACAAGGTTTTTACTAGAATTGCAAATAAATAGATACAATTCAGATACAATTTAGTAGATGAAAATCATGGAAGATAGCTGTTCAAAACATTGGAGCAAGGGGGGACACTGCCCCTAGTTGTTATTGCAATGATGCTGTTATACAACACAATGACACAGATTCTGACTTCAGAAGGCTGAAAATTACTCCTTTATTTTTGGGATCTGTCTCCCTTATATAGTATTTTACACAGACCAATTTGATTGGTGACAAAAGGACAAACCTCTTCACTCACATTGGTCAGACCAGAGGGATATCAAGAAGAAGTCCCTCCTAGGAAAAGGAATGAAAACGAAGTACAGTTTACAAAAACACTTCTCTTGTTTACAGAAAATTCCCTGGGAAAGGAATTTCAGAAAAACAAAACATCTCAGGCCCGAAACCAGGGCTACAATTCCAATGCACAGAAGGCAGTGTACAGGTAGGTTACCTACAGGCAACTTTATTAAACAACACAGACTAGAATGTCCCAGCAGGACATGTCCCATGGAAGTCATCTTTCTCTTGTCATGCCGTCTATCCTATATTATATGATGTCCACAGAAGAGCAGGACAGCTGGTGTGGGGTCTGGAGAACAAGTGTTATGAGGAGCAGCTGAGGGACCTGGGGTTGTTCAGAGCAGAGAAGAGGAGGCTCAAGCAGGACCTCATCACTCTCAACAACTACGTGAAAGGACGTGGTAGTGCGGTTAGGGCTGTTCTCTTCCCAGGTCACAGCAGATGAGATAAGAAAGAACAGCTTCATGTGGTATCAGGAGACATTTTGATTGGATATTAGGAAAAATGTCTTCACCTAAAGGGTTGTAAAAATTGGAACAGGTGCCCAGGAAAGTGATCTCTGGAAGTATTTAAAGAGTACAAAGGGACATGTTCTAGTGGTGGACTTGACGGTCCTAGATTAATGGCTGCATTTTATAATCTTTTCCAGCCTAAATGAATTTATGAGTCTATTGATAACAATATATCAGTGCTTAAAATCCTCCTGTCACACAGGATGGAGAATAAAAAGATCTCTTTATTACCCTAGCTGCAATAACATGCTTCCTAGATATTCACTTCTGCAAATACTCTCTGTTGCAGACTAGGAGAGCATGGCCTGCTGCCCTGCCCATGCAGAGGAACACTCTTCCCCATGTTCAGGAGAAAGTAGTGCACCTTGAAATTTAGTAGCAAATGCAGTGAAAGGACAATGAACAAGAGTGAAAGTTTGAAAAAGGGAAAGATTTTCCTTGCCTTGTTAGTCCATGCAACTGCTGCCTATTTCTGTTGGGGGAAATTTTCAGCAGAAATTTCAGCTTCACAATGTCATGAAGCCCAATTGGGATGTTGCTGCAATTTATAGTTAAGAAACCAGTAGAACTGTGAGCTTTATGGACAGTTAATGACATTTATTGTTCCAGCAGCACAGTTTGTCTCCCCACAGGCATGAAAATAATACAGAGTGTACTGCAATTGTGCTTACATAAGCTCTGTAGAAGGCGTGATTGAGATATCTTTATATTAAGGTTAGTAACCAGCCTTAGAATGAACACCACTCTACTTTCTCCCCAACACAAAAGGGCAAAATCGTGGGAGTGCATTTTTCAATTTTAAGTTTAATTCATTAGTTAATGTTCCTTTGTAAAATGGTTTGTTCCTTGTACCCTTTCTGTTACCCACTTTTGGTTTATCCCTGTTTTCTCCCCAGTGACAGTTCTGTGATTGGTTCTGTGTTCTCCCCAAGTTTTTCCCTCCAGAGACAGTTAACTGCCCATCACCTGGCAAGTAACCCCCTGTTCCTGTCCATCATTTTGGGGGTCTCTCCCTGCTTCTGCAAAATTCTAAGAGAGGCATAGAGTGATTGGGCAGGATCCTGATTGTCATCTTCTAATGTTCAGTGTATGGTTGCTTTATATGTTTGTTATGATATGAGCCACCTCCCCATTATATCTTATTGGTCCTTGGTTGAACCCCCCCCTGTGTTACACCCCCCTTTAAAAGGTCCCTCTCAGGGTTTGTTGTGGTCTCTGGAGAGGCTGACACCCGAGGTGAAGACTCTATGCTGGAGTTCCAATAAACCCGTTGTGACCCGACCTCTCTGGTGTCTCTCCTTTCATCCTTCTGCCTTTGTCTCGCTGATGCTGCTGAGCAACAAGGACCCACCGGTGTGATATTGGTGCCAAGACTAGCCGGGCTTGAGAAACAGGCACCCTATCACAAAATTATGCATTTTGGAAAATTGTTCACTCTTAGTATTTCTTGTCTGTAAGTGGATAAATAAAATAACTGCCACAGAACTACTAAATTCTCACATTTTTCTGTATTTCTGTAGCCCTCTTTTGTGCTGGACTGGAAATACAAGAGTCACAGTTTCAGTTTACACTCCAATTACAGAGAGCAGAACATTTATAGTATTAATTATTTTTCTCATTCCAGTGTTCTTAGGAGTTTAAATTGAATCCTTTGACATTTGCTTGCACATGTCTATCAGAAACCGTAAATAAATTCAATGTCATTGAGACCTTTGTTATTTCTGACTGTTCTGGATTTGCAATAAAAACAATCTAATACATGACATGTTGACTAGGGAGAACATTTAGTTTTTCAGCCAGTCCTCTTTAGGCAAATCAAAATGGGGCTTTTTTTTGAGGGGGGAGCCTGTTGTCAAGTGTCATTTTGTTGCAGTTTGATGGAAGGCTGACCAATACTGCAAATGAGATCAAGCAGAATCTACCTATCTAGTTGTCACCATAAATGTACAACAGCTTATCATATAATTTCTACTGGAAGGCAATTCCATAATCTCTCCTGATTAGGAATATATCTTCTTCATTTTCAATCTAAGTATATGGTTTATATATGCGTTGTTCTTCCATCAATATTTCCTTAGTTTAGATAATCATTTCTCCCTCAGTCCTGATAGCCTCACAAAATGTCTAGACAAAGCAAGAAATTGTGTCTGGATTTGTCCTACTCTTGGACTTGCTTTGAGGCCAAAGAAGTCACATTCTAGCAGTTGTTTGTCTGAGAGGATCTTCCCATTTTTTCTTGCATCCTTTACTTTTTCCAATTGTATCTTCAATTAAAATGAGATCAGGTTTCCTACCACCTTGCGTTAGTTATAGTCTCCCCTACTTCTTCCCATTAAATACCAGCCTCAGACTAAGTGGGAAGTTAAAGCCTGAAAATAATTTTCTCTGAACTTTTCTGGTAATTATCTAGTTTCTGTTACAAGTTCAATGACAGAAGAGTAAATTGTCCAGAACTAGTAAATAGAATTGCAATTTTTCTGTAGAAAAGGGGAAACTGCTACATTGTAACTAGCCAGGCATCCCTAACTTGGGCCTGTCGCCATTTCTGCCTCCTCAAAGTTCTTTCACACAAATTCATTTTTGCATAAATTTCTAGGTAATTCTGTATACTGGTACATAATCAAGCATGAAGTAAATCCTGAGGACAGGACCAATGCCTTATTGAGAAATTCCCAAATTCTGGGGAGTTGTTTAAAACTGAACTTTCGGTGGAGAGCAGTATTTATTTCTTGGGGACAAAGAAACCTGATCAAATTATTTTATACTGGATTACATTTAGGCTTATTCTGACTAAAGAGTTACTCCAAATGCCTCATGGAGAGGTCAAAGCCTGGTCTTTTTCTTGGTCATCAGGATCATGTGATTCAAAGGATTTGGTTCTGTATGTTTACTTCCTGATTGAAAGTTTGATTTGACTATGTCATCACACTTTGTTTTCTAGGTAATTTTGGCCTTCTAAATTACAAAGATTCATCAGAACTGGAGTACTATAAAATGGAAATGAAGATAAGTAATTATCTATATAAAATTTTTGTGTTCCTAATACACCTTTAAATTTTTTTATCTGTTGGATTTTAAAATGAAAATTATTTGTAGATGAGAACAAATTGAACAAAACTACATTTCTTCCCATCCTTGGTGTAGAATTGATCGATCCATTATGATATATTGTGCACAGGTTTCAAAATTTCATCTGATACACAGATTCTTCTCTACTTCACAATCTGTTCTCTCTTTTGACTTTTGTCTGTTATAAAGGTCAGCTAAGTCATTTAGTCCACAAGCTGAAGAACTAAATCGTACCATTAGATGTAGAAAAATTTATATGATACCAGTTTACCTGTATGTCTACTATATGTTTTATGCAATGATCTTTCCACATAAGCAGTTTTAAAAAGGCATTCTCTAAAATGAAAATTGTATCCCAGAGTATCATCTTCATATCTGCTACCACTGTGCTCATTTACATGGTGCTAGTGGGTTTTTTTACTTTTTTCTTCTTGTCTTCTTTACAGTATCTTTATTTTTTATTTCAGGCTTAAAATACAAATATTAAAATTGTCAGACTAAAGAATGAAGATTGTTGGTGACTGTGTGTGAGGTGCTATAGATCCAGTAACACTGGAAATGTTATAGAATATTTATACAGAAGCTGTTGGATGGTTTTATGTCAAAGACACGAAACAGCAATGACACTGAAAAGGAAAACAACTTTTAGAAATTCATCGAGAGATTCCAAGCAGATCTATAACAAATGAGGCAGAAAGCATCATCTGTCATAAGAAAAAAGTACTTGAAAGGACAAGGGTCTTGCAAAGTGCTGATTAAATGTAATATGCTACGTGACAATGCACAAATGTGAAATGCTTCAGTGAAGATGATGAACAGCAAGTCCTCCACTGCATCAGAAAAGCAGATCATTCTTGCTGAGGTCCATTATCATTAAAGCTGTTAGCATTTGTGTAACATAACATTGAGAAGAAAAAAAGTAGGCAAATAGTATCATGAGAGGGATGATCCATATTCCAAATATTCTAAAAGACTAAAAGCTCTGAATTACTTCCATTCACCAAAAACAATCTCTTTTTTAGTCTCACTTACTAACAATCAGCAATCTCTCAGTCTGGGAAGTATCGTGAAAGATGCTAAATAAAAGGTTCAACCATGAACCACATCCATCACAAACTGAAGGTCAATCTGAAGTAATGCTTCATTTTATCCTTACTAACCCAGGAAAATTTATTTTCTATCCAGGATAAATTTTAAATAGATTATCTAGTGCTACAAAAGAAAGAGTTGGAAACAGCCAAACCAAAAGAAATATCCACACAGTTTTACAAGGAGCTGATTTACAGACACGAGTTGATATTAAATTTCAGGTATGTTCTGGTATTCTCTACCTTCAGTTCTGAATCAGCACTCAATAAACTTTCATGCAAAAGGATTAATCAAATTCATTAGCTAGGACTGGAAAATTGATAATATTATTTTGTCATGACAGCTTCTACAGTCACTTGTGGATAAAGTCATCCATGAAAGCATCTGACATTTATCCAGAAGTTAATAACTATCAGTGTGAAGTCCATGGAATACTAAAAGAGATGGAAGAGAGTGTCATTCATTGTACTGCAGCCTGAAGTACCATTAGTTAGTTTTATGAAGATTAAACAGTGATTAAGAAGCATCATAGTGTTCTTTTTCCCAAACCAGTCTCCAGTGTTGCAGAAAGTCTGTAATACTTGCAATACAGATCTAGAAAGATCTAGAATGACAGAATACCTCTAATTAGAAGGGATCCATAAGGATCATCAAGTCCAGCTCCCTGTTTATCACCTAAAACTAAACCCTATGACTAAGAGCACTGTCCAGACAATTCCCTCTTGTCCTGTCTCTGGTCACCAGAGAGAGGAGCTCAGCACACCTCTGCTCCACTTAGCAGTTTGAGAGAGTTAGTAACTGCAATCAGATTGCCCCTCCTCCCCAGGCTGAATAAACCAAATTATCTCCGTCACTCCCCTTAAATCTTGTCCTCAAGATCTTTCACCATCTTTGTTGTCCTCCTCTGGAAACACTCAAATCGTTTGGTGTTTTCCTTATATTGAGCAACTAGAAATTACACACAGTATTTGAGGTAGGGCTGCAGTAGAGCAGTGTAGAGCGTAGCAGTGTTTCTCAGGGGAGAAAGTGAAAGGAGACAATACCCTAACTATGGTTCATCTATCAAAGAAGACATACCTGTTCAGATCTTTCCTTGCTTCTGTCAAAAATAATCCAGGCTGGATTACATTTTACATTCTCATCTATTGTGTTGCCTCAGTCAGACAAGATAGAACAGACTGCCTACCTGCTCTCAGTATCCCAGTACCAAAGATGCCTTTTATCCTCCACTATGAACCAAAGCTACACAATGCAACTGTATGATTGACATTGACAACTATGAAGGAATAGTGTGGGACCTCCAGAATATATCTTCATTCTCCACACTTCATTCTCAGAATGAATAGCTTGTGCAACTTTTGCAATTTCATACCTGAGATGTTACTTTTTGAAAACTGTGCCAAGAATCTAGTTGAATTATCTACTCACGGATAGTGGGTAGATGTATCAATGCTGAAGTTAAGTTTCATAAAGCCATACATGGTGCCCATCTCTAGATGTAAGGAAAGAATCTTTTCCTTGGTTACAAGATGATTACTTTTTTGATGGCTTTCACTTGGAAAAGGCATTTCAATTCATCAGCAGCGATGATATCTGCAAAATAAATGTCGATGTTGCAATTTAAAATTGTTTATTGTCATGAATCACGTGAATTTCTGTGATTGCATGAACTACTGACAAGAAAAAACATTCTGGTCTTCTTACATTTGTATCAGGCTGGGATTAGACTAGCCCTGAGAGAACAAGGCTGATTACCCTATTGCATCTCTCAGCTGCATTGGATTTTGTAAGTTAAACTAAGCATAATATATATCCAGTGATAATGTAATAGTTCCTTATACCTACTGTTCCATTTCCTAAATATATGTGTGTCTCAATTTAGCTGGGATAGTCAAGCTCTTTGTGAGAATCTCAGTGTTTCTATGAAACAGTTAATACTGAGATTCTGGGAGGCATGAGAATATTCGTTTTACAGCTGTTGATGGATAGACGCTATCAACATGGTATCTGAGATGTAATTCTCCATATAAATCAAGAGAGAAAGATGATAAAATATTTTTATTTTAATTCAGATCTTCAGATGCTTAGTGTTTAAAAAACAAGACAGATATTGAAGCCTTGCTTAAAATGCTTTAGGGTAACTTGTTAAGAACAGAGCTATCAAGACTGTGTATTTCTCTATGTGTTTCTGCAAACTATTGACAGACATGTGGAAATGTTCCCTGCTGTAGACTTCTACCTCACAGTGATTCCTAATTCATGAATGACAGATGAGTATTAAACATAAAGGAAAGCCAAATACTTGTATCTTCTGTGTAGAGATGGCAAAAATTTAAAAGGTAGCCTCAAAGTTTTCTATACTTCTTGGACCTGGTTCGTTTCTAACATTTATGTCCAGTACACATTCCTGATTATGTGTCCATTTATTTTTGGCCTTCAATAACATGCCTCCAATCAAGCAAATTTTGCCAAGCCTTTTGCTATGTGATACCACAAGAGTAAGACTGAAAAAATAAAATATACATTTAGATTTTTTTGCTTGCAACAGAGTTTTGAGCTTCTAATTTAATTATAGAACAGAAAAAAAATGTCAGTGATAAATCATGGCTTAAAAATTTTGCTACTACCATGAAGCCTAAAGCAAGACAGAAAAACAATGCATTACTGCTAGGTTTTTGTGTGGGACAGACAATAGAGATTAAATTATTTGTATTAAATGCAAGTGTACAGGCTGTGGACAGATTCAGTCAGGGAAGAAGATTGACATACTATTTCTGCTGCAGCAGAAATAGTAAAAGAAAATCTGAACAACGAAAAGCTACTGGGAAACACTCTGTCTTTTAATTAATAAGAGAATCAATTCTTTTCCACTGCAATTCTGTCGAATATCAACTTTAGAAGAGTTGTTTGAAATCTTGAGGGAAAAAGATGTGAGTAATCAATACACAAAATATGTTTTTTTCTTCTTTAATATTATGTAAAATGGAAATACCAATATTCTCATTCTAATATTGGACATTGATCTATTGACACAAAGGGAGCCAGCAGAGAAACACGTCTGTAGTTTCTAAAGGCTCAGATGTAGCTGATGAGTGGTCATGTCTGAGGGACTATCAAACCAGCATTGTTGCCAGAGCTACAGGTGATCTGAGCAGAGGTTCCAGAGAACTTGTACTAAGACAGAGAATACTGATACCTGAGCAAACTGCTAATGTACAGAGCCAGACAAAAAGTATATGTGTTAAAAAGAGCAAATGCACTTATGTATTTTCCTTGCCTTTTTACAGAATCTCAGAATCACAGAATCAATCACAGACTGGTTTAAACTGGAAGGAAGCTCTGGAGACACCCAGGTCCAGCTCCCCTGCACAGGCAGGGATACACTGAGTCACTTAGCTGGAGAGTTTTTTAGTATCTCCAAGGATGGAGACTCCACAACTTCTCCCTTCAACCTGTACCAGTTCTTGGTCATCCTAATGGTGACAAGAGTGTTTCCTGATGGTCAGAGGGAACCTCTTGGGTTTTCAATTGTGCCTGCTGCCTCTGGCCCTGTCACTGGGTACCACTGAAAAGGGCCTGTCCTTCATGGTCTTTCCCTTCAGATGTTTGTGTGCATGGATGGAATCCCCCTGATTTTTCTCTGCTCCATACTGAACAGTCCCAACTCCCTCAGCTTTTACTCACAGGCCAGATGCCCCAGCCCCATCACAGTCTAACTGGCCTTTCACTGTCCTAAGTCCAGTAAGCTTGTGTCTCTCTTGTTCTGGGGAGCCAGGACTGGATGCTGAAGTGTATATTTCATACAAAATGTGAACTTTTGATCTGAGTATATTTGATATAGTTAGTAACAGGATTCTTCAGTTAGGGCATTCCTTCAAAGCATTTCCTTTGCTAAGTGTGGATTACAATACAACAAAGATCAACAGGTTTCCCAGCCTTTGGGTTCCATGGTTTTAATAATGCTATCTGAGTAGCAAGAGAGATTTTTGAAATTTTCTGTGAATCTGGGGAAAGTATGTAGCTTGATAAATAAATAAAGTCTTGTCTTGTTGTTTTCCTTGATGTGAAAAGTTCACAGGTGTTCATTTCAAACAGAAACTGGCATCATGATTAAAGCACAATGTGAGCTCTTTTATTTGGCTAGAGGTAGAAATGCAGGGGAATGGTGCCACATTATAATATAAATATTGCAGAATAAGTTATCTGAGAATTCTTTAGAAGGCTGCCATTATGTGTGTATTGGGGATTTTCAAAAGAAATACAAGTTGGAGGAAACATTTGTTGATGCTCTCAGGCTGCTGCCATTATTGCCTCACTAAAACTCTCATTAGCTGATGAATAAGTGCATAAAGCAATGCTTTTGGAAGTCACAACTACAGGTATGTACTATTGCAAAAGCTTTGTGGACTGTGAACTCCAAATAAAAAGTGTTTTGTTTTATCAGAGCAAATTAAGAGAACATTTTTCATTTCCAAAGCATTCAGGATGGACCCTCAGACCCCAGTGGTTCCACATGAGAGCAGAATTTTTGAGACAGAAATTGTCAAATGACAAGTTTTGTGTGAGAGGTTGGAGCAGAGCACTAAGTGTCTGTTAAGATGTTCTGAGATATTTTAATATAGATAAAGTATAATTTTTACAGAATTTAATTTTTGTCCACATTAGTCATATGTTTTCCAAAGACAGAGCACCTTCTAGAGATCAAAGAATGCAAAGGACATACAGAAAATCTGCTTCACTAACTAATAAAAATCTTAAAATATTTCTTAGAGACTCCTGTTTGTAGATAAATGCCAATGGCAGGGATTACTCCTCACTGCAAGGTAAAAATAAATTTAGGATAAAGATGTCTAAATGTGTTATGATGTACCTGTGTTTACCTGAACATGATTCAAAAACCATGTATTCATCACCTGGATGGGTTTGTGGAAATACGATTGTGATGTTTTGCAGAACCAACACATCAGTTTTGCTGGTAATGTAATACCTGCACTGCTGACTACATAACTTTTATAGCCTTTCCTTTGATTAGTAAGATATGGTAACATTGCTGCACAGAAACACAATCACCACCTCACACTACACAGTTCATCTTGATCTGCAGCTAAGGCTCACGTGCTCACAAGAAGTTCAGGCACACAAGGTGAGAGTGAGTCTGCCTGAATCTTATGTACCTTATGTATCCCACTGTGAGTTTCACAGAATCATAGAATCATAGAATAGCTTGGGTTGGAAGGGATCTTAAAGATCATCCTGGAAGGGTATCCCTATTCCTCCTGCGTATCACTGAATCACCTCTTTGATGATCCTGTTCTCTCAGGATAGTCTGTAGAGAAGCTCATGGGCCTGGGACTTCAAAGGTTTCTTTAACCGACAGTTTACTCAGTCAAGGTATTTAAACATGAAAGTGTCAGTGACACTTGTATTCTGGCTTTCTCCCAGCATTCTTTTTGATTCCTATCATATTCATTGGGGTTTCAAATATCAAAATGGAATCTCAAGAGAACTTTTTGATAATTTTGTATTGGCTGCAGCTGGCACTTACTCAGGCAATCCAGGAGAAACTATTTGTTTTACAAACCTTAAATAAAAGTCTGGTTTTAGAAATCTTTATGTCTTATCTCAGGCATTAGATGCAAGATTTACCTATAATATCAGAATGACAGTGAATTGGTATGAAAGTAAGACTGCTGTGGTGTTTCCATACTGTCTGGTTACTGCCTCTTCAAGAAGAAATAGAAACAGCACACATGACACCCTGACTGCTTGGTAGACACTAAAACTACTCAAACTCTGAGAGGGCATGAAAACTGTTAAAAAACTGTTATTGTTTGTGTTTACTCTTAAACTAGAAATTACTTACAATACAGTTCATCTTTAGAACCAGCTATATAGCTGGGAACTCGGAAAGGTCTTTGGAAATTGGTGTATGCATTAAAATCAGACCCCTTTTTAATTCTCTTTTTCTCCTGTTTCAGTCAAGGTTTGGATGGCTCATATTGACTGCTCTCTTTGAGATACAGCATAGAGAGCTTTAACATCCTGCTGCTGATTTTTCCTTATACCACAAAGCACTAAAGTTATTGGCCTTCTTCCCGATGTTATTTAGCTTCTGTGGTTGTCATGCATTCACCTAGATGATCTTTTCAGATCTCTTTCCATCAGAGAATGAAAGTAACCTTTTCTATAATTGTTTTTTCAAGGAAAAGAGGGCCCCATTTCTCAGCGGATAATAAATGATGGTAATCGCCTGATTCCTCCCATACTACATGGTACCCTCTTTTCAGACAAGAAAAAAAAAATCAGGAAAAATAATTAGATATTAAATTGCTTCTGAGCATTTCTCTTTCAATGAAAACCCCTCTCACCCTAAGTTTTCTACTGGACATATGTAATCTAACCATCAGCTGTCACCAAGTAATTGAATACCCTTGAGTTTGAATTGCTACAGGGACAATGACATATGTCTGTTCCTGTTACTTTTGACTTCACAAAGAGATGGCTTATATGTAATTGCACCAGGTGGTTCAGCATTCAAGCTCAATTTGCCTGCCAGCTATATATATGCATATAAACATGCACATTAACACAGTGAAATCAATGAGAGCAGAAAATACTGTAGATTATAATATAGGAATAAATGTATATATAAGGTATGTAGTATTTTCTGTTCTGTTTTGACATACACTCACCTTTTTTGGATAACTCATTGTGGTGGTTTGACCCTGGCTGGATGAAAGGTGCCCACCAAAGCTGCTCTATCACTCCTCTCCTAAACTGGACAGGGGAGAGAAAACATATCAAAAGGCCCATGGGGCAAGATAAGGACAGGGAACGATCAGTGAGCAATTTCCACCCTGGGCAAAAGACTTGGGAAAATATGAATTTAACATATTAACAAAAAAATCGGGGTAGGATAATGAGAAACAACAGTCCTCATGAGGCTGTTCTTAACTAGTTAGTTCCAGGCAGAGATGCATTCAGCGTAATGGTAGGTCAGAGGTGATCATCTCACCCTAAACTTTTTTTTTAAAAAATTCTGATACACAAATAAAATGTGATGGATGTCTCACTGGCACAATTAGTAGTTATAGGGTTGAGAAGATATTCTTCCTAGGATCTATTTCTTAGAACTAAAATACATCATGGCATTTAATTGACCTAATGCTCTTAGCCACAGATTTAATGTGCTTCTACATGTAAATTTCATGTGCCAAAGTTCATGGTATTTCAGGTTCTACTTTACAAGGACAAAAATTAACATGGTGATTAAAGAGACAACCCAGATTTGCAAATTTAAGCTTTTTAGTGATAGCATGACAGTATGGGTACAGTTTTTTTCCAACAGTATATCAGAGACAAGTGTCCCTTTGCATGGTACATACAGTTAGCTGGGAAAATGGAGACATATTGCCAAGAGGGGAGGAGGAAACTAGCCAGGTGAAAGTATAACATAGGCTGTGGAAGAAGACTGCTGTGATACAAGAAAACTTTAGTTCATCTAGTTAGTCCAACTGCAACCTGAATCTCATATTTCTATGAGATTTCTAACTCCTAATGTTTAAATTCTCTAAGCTACTGCAAAAAAAATCTGGACACAGAGAGTTGCAGATAAAGGAGAAAAAAAATTGGCAGATTATTTAAAGACAGACAAATAATAAATTACTTAATAAAGTCCTGAATCTCTTCTTTGACAGGCATGACATTTTAGGTACCTAGGGACAAGCCAGACTAGTCATCACTTCACTCATGAGCAATGCTATCCTCTGCTGCTGATGCTCACATTTTATATAATATCTTGGTGACTCACCAGTGAGTTAAACAGATTACTATCTTCTGCAGCCTGGAACTTAGGCACAAATGTTCCATCTACACCTTATGTGCAAAAATCTGTCCTTTATGGGATATCTTCCCCTTCAGAGGTAGGGAATTTTCTATTTTATCAGGGTTTTTTCATGCATTTTTATTTTAACACCAGCATAGTAGACCTTATTTTGTTTGTTCACACTGTCTATTTAACTTCGTAATGTTGCTTTTACCAGCTTGAGCTGACAGTCTTTAAATCATTGGTGCTTTCCATTCAATCATATTTCCATGATGCAAGGCAAGATCTGGATCGAGTTGCCACCTGATATGCATTTCAGTATTCCAATGAAATTATTGAGGCCACTTGCCTGCTGAATGTAACCTAAATGAGCAACTGTTGAAATTTTACCCATGGTTCAAAAGGCAGAAAATAGGAGCATGCTATTAGGGGATGTACATAGAGTTAAATATATTTACATTGTGAGGTCAAGTAAGTCCTTCTATGCATTTATTTTTACTCCTTTCCATGTATTAATTTAGTTGTCCGATAAACACCAGCACAGTGTAACTGCTTGTGCAATGCCTGAAATAAGACATCTGATCTTTAGATATATTTGCATTGAATGAAACATATTTTAAAAGTCATGTTTGCTCTATCCAGACACAGAGAGGAATAGCAAAAAAAAATTAGGCATTTTGTGTTGAAGTCAGGAAGGTTAATTTGTGCAAGTGTGCAAAGTTTGGCCATTAAGTTTATTCCAAGAAATCCCCCGAAAATTAGAATCTGAAAATATATTTTTGGTAAAGTTAAATTTAAAATAGACACTTTATAACTTTTTGAAAGGTATGATTGCACAAGCTTTTTTTGCTCTCTAAACTGAGGATTTTAGTTATAAGCATGTTTAATCACACTGCAGTATATGCCTTAAGGATTTGGAACAAAATACTCAACTTATTATTACCTGATTTAGTTCTGTGTCTGTAGCACAATATACAATGACTTGTTTGAAAATTGTTGCAATAAGAAAGAATATATCTTAGAGCAATGAATTTGGCATAGTTTTCAGAGAACTCTAGAGCAACTGTCTTATGGTGCACAGAATGTGGTAAGGAAATGCCTAAACTCTACTTTTGTTTATGACTGCAACCATCACTCAACAGAGATATAAATTTTTGGGATTTCTTTTTAAACCATTGAGGTATACTCCCTTTCTATAGTTTTCTAGAGTGTCTATTTTATTCCAAGATCAACATGTCCTAGTGTTGAAAGTCAAAAGATGAACTTGCCCTGAAGGTTTTGCTTTCATCCAGAGAGGCAAAAAGGGAGTATCAGCTCTATCCCTGTAAACCCAAAATCGGCACATAATCTCTTGCACATGATGTGAGAATAACAAGTTGAAGCCCGGCTTTACCAGCAAAAAGAATTGCAGTAAATCAAGCTCTGTTACCTGTATTAAAGAGAGGCATTTATCCATTGAAGACAGCATGGAAGATATTGACATTCCATGCCAGATGGAAGAGAGACTTATTGAAGATAGTATTAATCACTGAGCATCAGACTGAGAGCTTGTTTATGAATCTGCAAAATTCTCCTCATAGGGAGGCTCCATTTACTAGGTAGAGCAGATGCATTTTATCAAAGGAATCAGTTTACCAAGTTTACCAAGCAGTTTACCAAGCATCTACTCTTCAGTGGTGACAGCTTTTTTTTTATAATAATTCTAAATGTCTTTCCTCATCCTATAAAACATCAACGACAGTACATGTTATGTTTCTTGATCTTACCTAAAACTGTGATCTATGGTACTAACTCTGTACAAATAAAAATACATAACTGCGTTCTAAGAAAAAAAAAAACAAGAAAACTACTGAACTGAATTTCAGTGGCAATTTGGTATTGAATTCTCATGTATATATTCAAAATATTATAGTATGCATTTTTAATGGAAATTTAATATCATATCTTCAACTACTTTAATGTTTCTGCTTATGGCTGGACTGCAACAGAAGACAAATCTATCTGCTGAAGAATGGAGCGACTGATGTATAAGAAAAGAGACACATGGTGGAAGCCCTAAAAAAATATCTAGCACAGAGTCCAGCCTTGACAATTGATGAGTTTTGACCATCCTTACCTAAATCAGAATTTGCTCAACAATCTCCAGTGGTATAATGTCTTTTAATTCTGGCTGAATCTTTCAAAAATCCCTTGAATATTGAAGACTTAACTGAGAAAGTTTAATCAGTGCAAAGATTTACTGCACTAATGTTGTAGGTTATCAACTGATATCCTAATTGTCTGAAGTATTCATCTACCTGAGCACCACGTAAAAGTTCTTTCATTCCCACAATTATTCATTTTTTTATAATGCTGTCTTAGACAGAGTAATGATTCGTTTGGAAGAGATCCAAGACAAACATTATTTAAATCACTTGATCTGTTTACTAAGTTGTTGAAAAATTAACAAGACCATTGTTTAACACAACATTTTTTTTAGTAGCATGGGTTGAGTTAGGGAACTTTTGTTCAAGCCTGACTACATAGGAACACTGAGAAATAAATTTTACAATAGAAGGAGCAAAACCAGTAAGGAATGTGGTCTGTGTGAAAAATATTTTTTCTAGGGAGTTGGCTGAAAAAAAAAAATTCTGATCACATAATCTTTTCTTTCCCTGAAAACAGAAGCTAAAGAAAAAATGTATGTGTAAAAATTTAAAACTGAAATATGTTTTCAAGGGATTCTAAGACCAAACATTTCAGTTTCATTTCAGGTAAGTTTAGCAAAGCAAAGAAATGGAAATGAAGAGGTATATTTGGCAAACTCTCCCAAAACCAGACATGAGAAGAAACAGTTCCTCACTTTTTGCTCAAGAGCACTCACCTACAGCAGATATAGCTCAAATTTATTTCTCTCCTCTGCCTCAGGGAATATAACTTTCCATGCAGGGTGCCTCAGCTGCTAAAGAACTCACTGAGCTGAGTAGGCTGCTCTCCACCTTTTACTCTCAGGCTGGTCAATTTATTCTAAAATATTTACAATTTATTTTGATCAATGACTGGAAACTAAGTGTTCTCACTTGCTATTGCTTTACTTAAATCCCTCGAGTAGCATCCTAGACAGCTCTTCTTATTCTTTTTCTCTTTCTAACTGGATTAATTTTCAATTATTCCATGCAAGGTGGAACAGTACAAGAATAAGAAATAAATTGGCCCTGGCTCAGTCACTAGTATGTGATAATTTAGTTGAAATGTGTCTCAGCTCTAAACACAGAAGGACTTTGGCTCAAGGGCGGTCAGTTTTTATGAGAACCTCATAGTACTGTCTTAGGAGATGTGCAAAGGAGTAGAGACTCCCTCAGTCATATTCCTTTTAGCAGAATAAAAATATGAAGCAGAATTTCTCATAGGTATTCAAATGGTTCAACATTTAGAGCGAGTGGGGAACCCCTAAACACTCCAGGTTGGTTATAGAAATGTAATCTTGAAGAAAGGAAACTATCTAGATAGTGACCATGCAAACAGATTGAGGAGGCCAGACCAGGCAACTCACATTTTTCAAGGAATAGTCTGCTTGCAACACAGACTTGAAATAAAATATATTCTTTCAGTCTGTATTTATTTCAATATTAGCATACCAGTCTTGTTCTAAATTTTTCTTCTCAAGGTCAATAATTTATTTGCCTAAACATCTGAGAAATCAGCATTTCACACTCAAATCAGTATTTTGAAAATGAAATGTCTCGTTAAAGACATCTTAAAGACATAGCCACTCACAACCAAGGGATGTGGAACCAAAGGGAAACTTCCATAATTCTCAGGAGATTTTTGAGGGAGGTAGTATCCATTTCAGGGTAAGAAAATTAATAAAAATAAATACATTTCAAAGTGATTTTGTGATCAATATTTATTGTCTTCTATAGTTTGAATAGCTTCAATAATTTCCTTCAGTATAAATGTACACAGATTCTTACAGACATAACTTATTTAATTCAAAATATGCTTCTAGAGATAGAAGGTAAATAAATCAAGGGAGGAAAAGAATGCCATATGCCAACAAAGTGATAAAGGTAAAACATAAACTCTCAGCAGTACATAATTAAAGAGGCTTCACTTAGGAAAAAAAAAAGAGATTTCTTTACTGTTTCTATACACTATCCCTAGTGCTGGGTAAGAATATACTTTTTACAAAACTAATCCATGAAAACTGCTATTAGTGTCTATTAATCTGAACCTGGACAGCTAACCCTTATTCTCTACAGATTTGCCCCAGAATAAAAATAATTGCATTAACTTCCTGCAATAGCAGCCAGATACCTATCTTAGGCCCCACTGTTTAGTTCTATCTATTCTTGCAGTGAATCAATATTTAATTTTCAATTCCTCCCACAAAGAAAAAAAAAAAAAAAACTGGAATAGGCTTTATCAGAAAATGTCATTCCCATTAAAAAAAAATAACAACCAGGTATACTTCATATAACAGGATGCTAGAAAATTACAATGTTTCCAAGTTGTCAAAGGTAGACTACAGTTGAAAGATAATTTTCCTCTGGATTCTTGATTTGATTTTTTTCCCAAAGGGTTTATAACTTTCTTGTTATTTGAAACACACAAAGACAGATTTTTTAAATGCGTCCATAGACAGAAGTATCAACATGGTGCAGATGGAAGATGGATTTTCTCTCTGGCATGCAATCTTTTATGATTTATTTCAAATTAGCTGGACAAAGAAAATTTCCATATCTATATTAACACAATCCTATATTTTAGCTTTTGTGTTCTCTGAGCACCTATACCTGAAAACAAAAATATTAGATTCACTGAAAGGCCAAACAGTTCAAACCATAGTTTTTCTACTTAAAACCAAGCCACATCTAATTTACAATATGACTGTGTCTTATAAAATAATGTCAGTTTTAGGAAATGACGGGTGTATCAATCAGGGCTTGTCTCTATCTCACATTAAAAGTAGGGTAACCAGAACATCTCTCATTGTGGTAGATTCAGACTCTAATAGTTGAGTGATTCTTCCTTTGACTCTTGGTGACACTATATTAATTCCATCAAATAGTTCCTCCATGTCCAAAGCCACTTGTTCTGATTTTCTGAAAATTTAGGGCAGGAAGACAGACTGTAAACAGCTGACTCTGAGTTGAAAAGTCATTTTGGCAGCCACAGCTTAAAACACCCTGTTTGAAGAAATTACATTATGGGAAAGCAAGTTCTCTAGGCCAGCAACAAAACCAGAAAATTGTTGTTTCCACATGCACTTATTATAACACATCCTTCATAATGTGACAGAATACTGTAAACATAGGGATTGGGTTTTGTTTGTGGGGAAGTTTGTTGGAGAGTGTAGAGCCCAGCTCATCAAGTCTGTAACACCAATAAAATTGCTTGCTCTCAGCTGGGGATTTCAGGCTGAAATTAGTCAGGTTCTTTGGAAAAAAAAAAATTAAAAAAATTAAGGACAGTGTCTCTATTCCTTAGACTTTCAGTAAACTACACTGAGAAACTATCTGTTGTCGAAAGCAGAGCTGGAACTCTTCCTTCTTTCTTTATTTGTAACTTTAGCTTGCACTGCTGGAACAGTAACTTTGTCTCTCTTCCAAGGCAATCACAAGGGCAGATTAATTATTCTAGCTCCAGGCTTCAGATTTTTAACATTTAATAGTGCCGCATAATTAATGCAGGTGGTATTTACACATCATTAGATTTTATAAAGGTTTTACCTTTCTCCTGAAGCTACCATCCAGCTTATTTGTATGAATTATACCTCCTGCTCCCCCTGCTTCACATCTGGGTTTCCTTATTCTGTTTAGCCTTGTAAAACCATTCTCTGCAGAATATGTAGCATCATTTATTAATTCATGCTTTTTCTTTCTCCCCCACTCAGAGTTTAACTTTTAGATCTCATGTGAGGCTTGGGGGCCTCCTCATAATTTCCTTTCTCGCACTGTCACACTCCAACCCTCCCTCATCTCCACCCTCCTCACATATTTTCCAGAGAAACCTTGAGTCACAGAATCTGCTGAGGTCTCGAGCAATCCCCTGGTCCATGTACTCCCCTCTTGTTAAGAAATATCCAAACAGCTCAGATAAATGTTTTTGTCAAACATGAACTGTCAGAGTCAAAATGGGTAAGGTTACAGGCATCCAGGACAGAAAAAAGGATATTCAGCAAAGACATTTTGAGCTGAAAGAGGCTCACACAGGCATTTTTTGTACTTGAGAGGATCTGTAAAAACAAGCTGATTATTCTCAACCTTTTGCTAAGATTTTTTCCAGGTATTTTGGATGTTTGTTAGGAACTAGCGGTAGAAAAAATTAATCTAAATATGTCAAAATTCTTCTCAGGAACTGGATGCACTGGTGAAGAACACTCTCTGTGCAAAAGAACAGAGATAGATATCTGGGAGATAGATAAAATTGTCTATCTCCCAGAAGATGTCTAGAAGGAACTGCTTCTTTCCCACATTGTTTGGCCTTCTGACAGACAGGATATTTTCTCAGTCCACCATAGCATCTGTGTGACCCCTCTTGAGACATCATTCTTTTTCTGTTTCCAAACAAATATAAGCAGAAGGTCTTCACCATCAAGGCCCTTTGCAGATATCTTCACTTCACCTATGAAACCTCATTGCTGAAATGTCAGGTCTCACTTCCAGTCAGTTTGAGGAGTCAGCTTCACTAACATTTCACTTTAAAAAAAAATCCCAAAACAGCAATATGCCTAAAAAGTTTGATCTTTTTATCCAAAGTCATATACCTCAGATTTACTTCTCATAGCATCAGCAAAGCTCTTTATTATCTTTTTTTTTCACAGTGACTGCAAGCTTGACAATACTGAAATTGCTATCCTTGACTTTGAGAACAAAGCTTGTGTCCTGAGTTATTTTTTTGATTCTTCTTTTTTAGTGCCTAATTCATCTCTTGCCCTGACCTTATACATACTTAGAAGACTGCTGAAGGTAGGGACTGTACCTTTTTGTTCTACAGTGTCCAGACATAATAAAAGTCATGATCCATGACTACTTCTGGCTTAGCAAGATCTCATAGAGTCTAGATAAAAATCTAGCTTTAGATCCACCTATTTATATCTATCTAGGTATCTGTTTATGTGCATCTATTACATATCTGAGTCCATGTTAACATTAATATCAAAACTTAAAATTATTCGGAAAGATGTGCAAGGTGACAGGGCTTTCAAATTCCATGAAAAACCAGTAATTCTGATCAGGATTATTATTCAAGAAAAAGGCAGATGACTCAGCCTCTTAATATCTCAACTAAAGCAATGAAAATACAACTTAAAAAGAAAAATGACGGTCTCATCTTGATTTATTTGATAACGCTAAGTCTATATTCATACCACAAATGCCAGAGGGTAGAAACTTCTGCACCAGAAGCTTAACTAATTTCTTTTACTTGCCACGGCAATGAGTAACTGAAAACTTTTAAGCCTACTCTTCACAGAGTTTCCAGTACTTCTACAGTGCTGCTTGAAAGTGTTCCAAAATGTTCAAATGGGTCTACAAAACTGGACATCTTTTCCAGTCTTAGAAGTGGTGTAGGCAGTCAAATAAAACCACTTCTGGGAAATACAGACTGATGGGAAGCATAGTCTTCAGGTCAAAAGCTAGCCTACCAAAGGAAACCTAATTAGACCTGACTCAGCTTAGACAAACAGGGACATAAATGTCTTTGAGAAAATGACATAATTTCTTCTTGAGCATTGACTCACAAGATCAGAAACAGAAAAATTATTCACCTTATCCAAAGGAAAAAATATATAAGTTGATAAATTTTTGTACAACTCTCAAGTTAAGACAGAAAAAGCAATCATGCCCTAGGAGATACCATGAAGTAACAGTTCACCTCAGGCAATAACCTGAAAGGGTAATTGATCACAGAATCACAGAATGGGTCATGTTGAAAGGGGCTGCAGTGCGTACTCTGGTCTCACTTCCCACTGCAGCAGGGTCATCCTACCACATAATACACAGGCTTGTGTCCAGACAGTTCTGGAATATCTCCAGGTAGGGATCCTGGAAATTCAGCCTAGTTGCAAGCAGTGATTGGGTGTGACAGACACTGGACCCATACAGAGTGTTCTTTTTCACGTATCAGCACAGGTATTGTACACTGTGTATTTTGTTTAAAGTATCGTGGGGACAGGAAGCTGAGAAGAAGACTGTATTTATACATAGGTCTTGGCCTCTGAGCCACACTGTCCAGCCTTTTGGTCTGGAGTGACCCAGCTTGCAAAGGTGTGTTGTGGAGGGGCTGTTTGTTGCTTTTTTTCTCCAGGATGTTCTTTAATTTGTTTCATACAGTGGTTGTAAACCAGTTCCATGCTTGAAAGACTTATTATGTACCAGATTATATTATTTTGTGCCCTAATAAAATCTAGCATAGGAGATTGAAAGCCTTTGGGGGTCTTTTGATAGTTTCACTTGCAAGAAGAGTCTATGGAGGCTTTTCCCCCCCTTAGCTCTGGTTAATTTAAGACCTTCTTCATAGATAGGTCTTTTTAAATTCTTCTTTCTTTCAAATATATCTCATGTACAAAACATTAATTTTCTACATATGGCTGGCTTGTATCTTCAATGTGAAGGAGAAATCACTACTGAAGTCACTGAGAAGTTCAGCCTAAAATAAAAAATAAATCACATGCAATTAGTTTTAAAATATTAATGTGTATAAACTAAAATTTTCTTTAGAGCTAAAAATATCCTTGATTCTTAAATGAAGGAGAAGGAAAAAAATCAATGGAAATTAAATATTGATTTAACAAAAATAGGCAGTTAATCCTTTATGTACAATTTCCTATTCATATATCCACCGTCATTGTAGAAGCAAAGTAATTAACACAAAACATGATTTTACAGACAAATTTCTCCTCTTGAATCTTGTAAGGAGGACTCAGAACTGCACAAAACCCAGCTCTCCATCCAGAGGCTGGTCTCACAGCCAGACACATGCTCTTTTGGCAAGGGCAGAGGAACACTCTGCACCTCTGTCTCTCCTGAGTGCAGCTGAGCATCAGCACTAACCAATCTTCTCTGCAGTCTGTCCCACTAAGCCAGGCACTGGCATGACTGAAGTACTGGCATACTTTGTGATAGGCTTTGTTGCAGGGCTGGATATGACCAGCTGAAGCTGGTGACTTCTTTAATCAACCCATCAAAATTCAGTGGAAGTCATTTGCCTGAGCCCTGAAACACTGAAATGAGATGATTTGGCCAGCACCCCATTACAGATCATTTCAGGAGCTAAGAAGAAAATTATGGTCTCCTCACTTTCAAACTTACATTCTGCAGTGTAAGATATTCTCTATAAAGTGAATGCTTTTTTCATTAGACTCAGCTGAGAAAATCCACACACCCCAGCTTACATCAATTAAACAAATTGAAGCAGTAGATTTAGCCTAGTTCCCCATTCAGGACTCCAGAGCAATTGTTGAAAAAAAAAAAATCAGCCCTCAAGCTTGAAAAACCTTACTTTATTAAAAAAAAAAAAAAAAAAAGTTAAGAAAGGCTTAGAGACATTTAAAGGTAAATCTCTGCTATAGCTGCAGAGTCACCATGCTCTCAGGCAGAGTAAATAACATGCTGGAAGAAACTTACAGGAGGGCCAGGAGCCCTTTGTGATAAATTCTATCACCTAATTGAGGACAGATTTGGGATGGTTTTCTTGTCTCTGAAGGAATTCAGCCCAATCTGTTTATTATTACATTTTCTCTGCCTGAGAGTGCTGATCATCAAGATGAGGATTAATACTGTAAGTATTACATATATATGTATTAGTACTGTGAGGGGTATTATTTAAACGTATTCCCCCTTTGGAGCGAAGAGTAGCATGTCAAGAGGCAGAAGTGCAAGTTTCTAGGTGAAGTATACCTATAACCACTTAAAATGTGCTTTAAGTGTGTTTAACCACTTCTGTATGATTTTAATATTATGTACATTAAGAACTATCTAGGTTATTTTTATATGAAACCCCAGGGTTGGGGTTTTTTTTAGGAAACTGACTATGTATGTAACACAACTGCACTGATCTTCACTGTGTCTGAATTAGTTTGGAGGAAAGTCTTCCTTTCTCAAGAATACCAAAAATTGATGCAGCTTTCTGTTTTACTCTTTTCCAATTTGGATGTTCTGTCAGATGATATGTGTGCTGATGTGTGGAGCTTTTAGGAGCTCTTTTTAAGATAATCAGAAGAGGTTTCAGGACAGGATCATAAAGCAGAGCAGCATTACTTTGGCACACAGGCCTGTTTTTTTTACTCAGTTAACATATTAATTTGTCTTTCAGATTTAATAAAGAATTTTATAATCTATACTACCAAATTATTTAAACAGTCTTTTCAGTCTTAGTAGAATTTTTAGTTTTACACTGTTCGTTTGATCATTTCAGCAGGGTACAAAATTGTGCCTTCAGGCACAGCCTGTTGTGAGAAGCTGTGTGAAGATGCACTGCCTCATGGGGCTGGAAAAGATGCTTCCTTCATTACTGGGTTATCTCTCAAAGCAGCCTGGTTGCACTACAGGAAAATAATTGATACTCACTTTTAGATGGCTGCAGTATATTGTCATTTTACTGCTGAGCCAATTCACTTGGAATTGAGAGGTAGAGATAGAGGGTTTTTTCTGACCCTTAACTGGCATCTTTCCCACAGAATGGCAATCAAATGTGCTTTCACAGGAACATGGGTTTCTGCTCCGTTTGGCCCTGATATGATCTCCACCAGGTCTTTACTTGCAGAAGTATCACTGATTCCTCACAGGAGACTAAAAAGTAAACTGGTTTTCCAGATTTTAAACAGAGAGTTAATTTACTTTGGGCTTTGCCTGAGAAAATCAGAGTAGCTGCTCTTTTGGTTTTCAGATTTAAAAAAACTCATAAAGGTTATGTGGTGATTTCTGAAAAAGTCTCCCTCAAACAAGATCATATTATTTTCAGCTCAATGAATTACACAATATTAGGCCCTGCATCTTGCTATTATTAGAAAGGAGTATTAGAAAGCCTACATTTGATCATGGTCAAGATCAGCAGCAACTACCTTTCCCGAGCCTTCCAGGTATCTTTCTTTCCAGCACTTTACACCAAAAATGCCCTTTGTCTTACATCTTCCTACTTTCCTACTCTGTCTTCTTCCACTGTCTGCCTGTGATCCCTATATCAAATAAAGATTTTTTTATATGAGAATCAATCATTTCATTATAACAACAGCAACTCTCCTTAGCATCTGAACATTTATGTTTTGGCAGTGAATAGAGACGTTTGACAAGGCCATTCAGTTAGTATTTCCTATGCTTGATAAATTCTCTGAGGACGACTTATTGCAAAATCCAAAGAGTGGCCTTTAAATGATTAAGCATTGTTATTCACTGAGGTAGAATATATCCTATGGCCGTACAAAGGTCACCTTGAAATTTAGAGAAGCAGTTGCATGGTGACCTGAAATTGGCAATTAGAAAATTAATTCCACAGTCAAGATACCAGAATGAATTAGCATGTTATTGAAGATCCATTTAAGATTACATTTACTACTCTGAGAAATGATTTGTCATTTCCATTGCTAACTATTAGAGAGAGTTTATTCCTAACACAGCAAAACTGTTTCTGCTGCTCACCAGCAGTATTAGCTGTGACAATCCTGCTTCCACCAAAGCTTTACCTCAAAGATACCTCATATTCACAGCTTTCTTGAATAAATTCTTGAAGCAGGTACCAAATCTTACCCATTGATCTTGCTCAGTAGTATAATTGCAGTTTAATGGATTTTGATGGAGTTACGTGAGCGTAATGTACCAACCTTGTTAGAGGTTTTTGAAGTCCAGGCCAGTTGGAATACATGTATTTCCCTTAAGTCCAACTGAAATAAATATTTCTAGAGGGATGCAATATTAAAATCCTATCTGTTTCTATTCTAATTATTTTTAAAAGTCTTAATGTACAAGCTAGGGATGATAAAGTTTCATTTAATTAGCAGACAGATAACCTGGCCTGCTGAAGGAATTATTTGTTTTATATTGAGATTTCTAGGAAAAGGAGACTTTCTGAAATACTTGGGAGAAACTGAAGCTACAATAACTGAAAACAGGCTGAGAGAATTTTTTATCAGCTTTAGTGACAGTGAGCAGGATATCATTATAAACATATAGGTACTTTCTCCAGACTTTTTAGTCTAGTGTGACAAAAGACATTTAAATTCTAGTCTGCTGTTTTCCCTTTTATTATCACTATTATCTCACATCCTATATTGTAGTTCTATATTCCTAAATGTATTTTTCATGAAATCTCTGTTTGTATTTATTCAAAATGCGTATTATCCAAGCATATACACATACATAACCAACATTTGCACATAACACATGGTGGTACCGAGATTCCTGTTTACTTAGTTCCTTTTCTGGCTTGTGCATATTCCATAAAGGAAAACTTTTGAAAAGCAGCTACTTGGCTTAGGAATTAAATTCCATTTTCAAAAAATATTTATGCACTTAAGAACACTTAGACTCAGTGACCTCTATGTTCATTTGGAAAGATGATTGAAAATCACAGATAAAACCAATTATTTCAGCACCAACTGAGATTCAGGCAGTCAGAAAAAAAGAAGTATGAATAGATGACTGAGAACATTACAGCAGATAAAAGACTGAAAATTAGGTATAAAAAGCATCTCATACAATTTGAGAAACTAAATGCAGGGTAGCTGAAGAGAGGAGAAAAGGCTGTGTTGTGGCTAGTGATTGAAACTGTCATTGAGGTTTTTTGCTTCTCTCTCTTTTTTTTTTTTTTTTCTTTTTTTTCCTAAATCCTAGTTTTCTCCTCACACTGGCAAAATTAACTTCATATACTGGGCCAGACATTTGTTCCACAGCTGCAGACCTGGCCAGTAGCCCTCTTTAGAAATGTAATATGCACATTTCCCTCACTTGCTAAGCCTATGCAGAGAAGTGGCTGTTCTTGAAGACCCATTTCAAAGGAGAAGCTGGACTAGATGACCTCCAGAGGTTCCTTGAAACCAAAGTTAACATGGAGTGTTCTGAACACTCCATTTCTGATAATGTACTTTAATTTCACCAAGATGTTTGGGGGAAAAGGATAAAGCACTGTGTGTGTATCTGCAGCTGCAGTGAAGTTGTGATCATTTGAAAATTCATTGACTCCATTTAACACAAGTAAGAGAACAGTAAGAGATTATGCACACCATGCTGGAGGTTTTTAAACCAGGGAATTTACATCCTCTTTTCAGGGAAAAAAGCCTAACAAAAATTGAAGACCTTGAAGGAAACCACTTGACAGAATGATGAAAAATATCTATCTCATACATCACTTGAAGGGAAAGGAAAGCAGCACCTCTGTCACTCAGAACTGGAAGGAAAGGAAAAGAAAATGGCACATTCTCTCTCCAGAAACACCCTGTACTTCTGAAATGTGTAGTACTGCCTGTAAACTTTATTATGTCAGTTTTGACTTGCATAGCATGGGACTTGCAAGGAAAGGTCATTAAAGTCAAAAAGGCAGTGTGTGTGAATTGATGAAAGAGAAATTGCAACAGTTTCCAAGTAAAAAGTACAGGAAATCAATAGATCATGCATGTTAGCATGAAATTAAGAGAACTGCGTGCAGAATCAGAGCCATCTCTGTCATATTTCTATGGAAGTGTTGCCAGATGTTGTACCAGGGGTTGGCATAGTTTCCTAAACTAGTCCGGAAAAATAACTTTACTTGAGTAACATCCATTTGTGCAACTCAGCTTGTACCTTGTACATCTGGAAGCTCTTATGTTTTAAATTTAAAATTTACTATATACAAACAAGGAAGCAAGCTAGAGTCTGTGGATGTTTTTCCCCTGGTTAACGCGAAAAACATTTGTCTTGAAGGCCCACTATTCTGCAGGTTTTACACAGCCATTTTATCTGTTTCATTTAGCCCAGAGTTGTGGTGACCCATAACCAAGCTATGTGACATTGAGATCACACACCCTGTTTGAATGAAGATTCTTAGTGCCTCCTAACACATTCACAGAAAATTAGGAGAGATCCATGTTGCTGGCATTGGTTTTCCTACAGTTAATTGGTGATGACTATTCACTGGTGGCACATCAATTTACTCCTTACCCCCCTTTCTCAAATCATCATCTCCCTTTTTTTTATTAGAATACTGTTCAGTAAAATTGATTTTATCCCATTAATAGCTTCATTTTTCTTTAATATCTGTAGAGAAAGGCAGCTATAAAGGCTGATTGTTTCCTAGTTATCATAGCCTGTAAACTACTGGGGAGATAAGAACCCTTCCTATCTTTGTAGGTTTGGCAGAAACAGGAAATTTTCATTTAAAAAGAAAATGTACTTCAACTAACAAGACTGAACTATTTTAAGGGTTATTAACTGTGTTTACATCCCTGTCAGTCCTATTACAAATGATAAAAATTCTCTCTGTTCCAAAATCCAGAATGAGAATTATTCAACCATAAGCCTGTGCAGATGCTGGGGTGCATATTTGCGTGTAGATGTTTGTACTGATGTTTTCCCTGGAAGTTAGTCTGTGTTTTTGGGGACGCCTGTGTGCTTCCCCTCGACTGACAAAAAGGAGGGAACTGCACAGGTAGGAGCCCATGCCCTGACAGTGACACCTGTGAGGATGTACTCGAGTGGGGTGACAGTGCCTGTGATCCGTGGGCTTGGGGCAGACTGGGGATAACTGGGGACTTGAGGGGTTGAAGGGAGGGGGAGGCAGGGAAGGGGATGTTCCTGGGGATTAATAACTGGGGCTAGGAAATGGATTGTTTATTAATGCTCTGTATGTGTCTGGTATCATCATTTACTTGTTGGATTGCCAATATTGACCCTGAATATATAGTACACTGATTGTCCTGGATATATAACACACTGATTGTCAGTTAATTAGGTGTCATTAATTAGTCAATAAACAACTTCAAATGAGTTTGATTAAGCCACGGGAACTGAGACGGTTTCCCCCTGCAGCAATAGCCATTGCAAGATCTGCTTTGCTTAGACAACAACTAGAGGGGAAATTGAGGAGCAGTGTGTCACAAGCAGAATGCCCCTGGCTCTGCTCTGGCAGGCTGCAGGAGCCAGATCTTTCACTACCCCCAGGATAGGAGCAGCCCAGGCTCTGCAGTAATGTGGCTTCTCAAAAACTGCCAAACTGTCCTTTTCCCCCACATCTGCTTCTGATTCCTCTTGCACGAGGAGCTGAGAGGTGTGCATATTTCCTATTTCCCTTTGCTGAACTCATTTGCATCACTCCAACCCTGTATATAGTGGAGATAGATGCTCTCCTCCATCCAGAAGTGTCTTTGATGAGTGATTTGTGCAGGGAAAGATTTCCAGTTTGAATTTGATTAGCCCACCAAATCTGAATTTTGAGACTCTTTTGGTGTGTAGGTCATAGGAAATAGCCTAAACCATACCCCAAGAGCAGTTTCTGTTCAACCAAAGTTTAGGTTTCGGGTCAGTCAGAGTCCCTTAGACTCACTTGTATATAAAGATTTTTGATCCTATCAGAGGATTTTCAGCTTGCAAGGACATCAGATATCAATTTTTTCTTCGATCACGGGTAAATCAAGAAGTCATTGCAGGAAATTAAATCTATAGTCTTTTATCCAGCTTGAGTGGAGCCTTCCTTGAGTGAACTTTTCTAAACCCAAACCTTATTTAACCCTTACCTTTGTGAGAAATAGTGTAAAATCTTAACTGTCTGATACTTTGATTCCAAAAAGAAAAATCCATGTTGACTACCCTTTGCCCCCAAGATACAGAGTGAATCCCCAGTATCCTATAGAATAATTCCTACATTACACATAAAGACATAGCCAAAAAACTAAAGAACAGACTTTTAAAGGCTCAACTGAAAAGTGCAAAGATTGGAAGAAAGAATAAGTCCTTTCTTAGGTCTCCCTGCTCTTAAACTGAACAATGGTTAGGAAAATTACCTTTAAAAAATATGGTATAGTTTACTCCTGTATTCACCGATGTATGCTCTTCTGTTCCTCAGAGGCAGTTCAGGGTCTTTCAGCCTGATCAGGTCTCTCTCCCCAAGAATTTGAGATGTTCTTGCCATTATCTTTGTTGACTCAGTCCCTAAAAAGGTGTCAATAAATTGAATATTAGTGTAAATAATTCCAAATAAACTAATACCACTAAAGTACAGAAGAGTTGATCTTGTTGATAAAGACTTGGTTTTGAAGAATGTTGTTTCAATTTCTTATGCTACTACAAATTACCGTTAATGAATATTACTGTGATCACTGAGCAGTAAAGGTTTATCACTAAATATTGACATAAAATTGTAACAGTAGCATATTATTATTTTTTTCTTTTCCATTAAAATAAAATCAGCCCCTTCTTTGGGGATTTGAAAGGAAATTATACTAATTTCTAAATTGGTAGAAATTCTCTTGAATGGAGAATAATAGCAAAGAATAGTTTGCCAGACATATAAAGAACATCAGCTGATTGCTAGGGATGTTGTGAAAATACAAAATATTTGCCAATTTTGCAATTGCAGGATGAACAATAAAAGAAAACATTTAAAGTCAAAAATTTCAACTTCCAGGCAATACTTTTGGACTAGCAATGTTTTAAGAGTTTGCCTTGTTGATGTTCCTGCTTGGTCCATAGTAATTTCCAGTTCCTCCATTTCCCTCGGTGAAATCACCCTGAAAAATATCTCCACTGAAAGACACAAATCAGGCTCCACAACTTCCACTGAAGAATTAGCACATGTTAAAACTTAAGACTGCTTCAAGCCCTGCAGTCTGATTTGCATACCCTTCTTTATAAAGTGAAAAAAAAAAGCCTATTAACCTCCATCCACATCAAGAGTAATGAACAGTATTAGCATAAATTTCAATTATAGAAAATTCCATTTCTTTTGAATTTTTGTGTTGCAATAATTTTAGCAATGGTGTTTTAAAATGTTTCTTTCTTTCCATATAGCTTTCTTGGCAATATTTCTTATAAATGGAGATATTTTATATACTGGAAATGATGGATATAATCTGTATAGTTTTATAACTGTTCTCAACAATGTCAGGGGAAAAATGCAAGCATGACAGAAGATTCAAACTTCAAAAAATAAGAATGTTCAGAGGTATCTAAATATGATTCAGTACATAAGGACAAATATATTTCATTTTAGAAAAAATTGACCTTTCATATTAAGATTGTCCTTATTTCAAAACCGCCATTATAATACTCTAAGAATTGGCTATTGCTTTCAGTATATTCATCACTGCTTAAAGTCAGCACTTCTAGACACAACCACTATTAATTACATAGCGAAAGAAATGCTGTAGGAGATTCAAGGGGCTGTGACTTCTTCCTCCACAAAGAGGGAGCTGTGAGGTCATTAGCACTCTCAGCATATACCATATTTTTACATCTGTGTGTGCTCAGAGAATAGGACATGTCACATAGGGACATCAAGAGCTGCCAAACACAGTGAAGACAAAAACATTTCAGTGAGCACTTGGGTCTGGAATTTGGCCTTTTCCTCCTTGAATGCAGCTTTTAAAGATGTATGCAGTCATATTTGACAGAATAGTGGCCAAGCAATGACCTTGTTCCTTAAATTTAGCTATTCTCAAGAATTCACGGTGTGACCAAGGAGGTGTGAACTTAAAGAGGGTGATACAGAAAGTAAAAATTATCCCTCATAGCACAGATAAACAGACTGTGTTGCTTTCAGAGATCAGAGACAGAACTACACAGGAGTCTGCTCTCAAAAGCAGCAAAGCATTGCATTGGAGTCCTGTTATTCACCTGTACCAAGGTGCAGCTCAGTAACACCTTGGTAAGTTAAAGGAAGAAAGATTGAATGCTGTCCTTGGAAGATGACAGTTCCTGGGAAGTTTAAACCAAGTAATATAGCAGGCAAGGGGACAATATTAATAGTGTCCTGCTATTGTCAATTCTTACTGAAAAAGCGAGGTAAAATCTTAGCCATAATTTTCAGCTTGATGGAGTGGAGGAAAAGTTACTCTCTGATTACAGAAAAGGGAAAAATTGATTTAACAAACAAACATCTTCCCCTGTCTTACAGTATATATTACATCCTGTGCAGCTACATATTCTGTTCTCAGTGGGGTTGTTACTGGCTGAATCACAAGGTAAAAATCCGTAAATTTTTATGCTTTTGGTATCTCATTTTTATGATTCTTCTTCTCTATCCAAACGTTTCAGCCATTCTTGTTTTTGTGGATAAAGATTTCAAAACTGATAGTAACTCACAGTGTGATGGATTTTTTTCCCCTTCACTGAAAAATCAAAAAAAAAAAAACCCACACTGTGATCCCAGCATTATCTTCTTCATTGCTCTGGAAGACAGCCAAATGTTACCTACAGATACTATTCATGAGATTCATATATCATGTTCAAAAGGGGGAAAAATCTCAATGTTCTGAGTAATACATTGTAAAATACCACGATAAACAATAGCTTAAAGACTTATTTAATAATTTGTATCACCAGGAGAGAGCAAAGGCCAGTTAACTGCCCTTTGTCCCAGAAAGCTTTTCTGTCTGTTCTGTTTGGTGGATGATTACTGTGGGGAAAAAACTAGGCAAAATGCTGGTCTGGTGCTCCAAAAGCAGTTTTATAATCATACCTCTATTAGAAATGTTATTTCCCTTTTAGATGCAAATTTCTCACAGATTAAGGGTATAGGCTACATCCAAGTAAGAGCAGAACCCTTCTGTGTGTTGCAGACACTGGGATCTAAAACTAAAGACTTTTTCTCCATTCCCCCACTGACTAGAAAAATCCTCTTTTATTTTGTCTCAGTTTCCTGCTGTTGCTACCTATGTTACTTGTGCCCACCCTCACAGCTAGGAACAAGGCAGTACATTAGGTGAGTCAATGAGTCAAAGCAGTGCTGCATTCTCTCTTTTTCTACAAAGAAATCCTACTCCTTTTACATAAGAGGTAATAGTATACAGCAAGTTATTGCCACAGCTGCTGATGTTCTTTGCCTTCTGAAGCCTGAAGGGATTCAGGGGCTTACATAAGGTATATGCACACCCCTAAACAAAATCTGGTTAGGACACACCAAGCCCACGCCCTGAGTCTCTCCTGTTTTGAACAGCACAGAAGTAGCAGCATTTTGGACAACAAGCAATAGATGGAGAGGCTCCCTTTGAGGCTTCGATTCTCAGAATTAGTTGTCCACATATGGAAGTCCATATACATCACATGCTTTCATTTCCACTGCTGTCAGTGGAGTTGAAGAGGACTTTAGTTGGCCTGTCTCTGGGTGTCAGCCTTAGGGTGAAGACTCTTGTAGGCTTCCTGAGCTTTTGAGAGCAGATGTGACTGCATGGGAGCTTTGGCACCTTGGGCCCCAGAAAAAAAATAGACCACAGGAATCTCAAGGTTTAGGCATTTGCCTAGAAAGAGAGAGCTCCCACCCCTTCAGCTTTTCTGGTTTTGTAGCAAGCACTGTTCAGTGTGAGAAACAGGACGCCCTGCACTTAGAACATATGCTCTTAGATGAAAGAAGCCAGGCTCCTTTTTATGTCCTCTTTCATGCCAGTTTTCTCCTCTGTTGTGTCTCATCACTTTCTAGGTGGTTATTAGCTGGTTATTAGGACTCGCCTTACAGAGCTCTTTTATTCTGCATTTCTTCCCTGGAACAGATTTATAAGCAATCAAATGTCTTCTATCTGGTAAAAATACAATGCTTTTCACTATAAGTGAAAGTTACAGACAATCATGAACAGCTTATGGTTCCCAAATCAATTCATTTCAGTACTGGAACAGCCTCTGAGAAACCTCTGTCTCCTGCAGACAGAACTGTAACTTCATAGTGCTAACTCCACTGTGAAAATAGAGTTTGCCAGAGTGAAATTGTTGAATTCAGTCTTTGTTTCAGACCACAAGGATCCTATTTCATGCATTAAGTGCCAAGGAGCTCAATTATTTATTACTTTATAGTTGAAACTGGAAAATTTCCCAGATTACTTATCTGTTCTCGAATACTTGAACAAATGAGGAAACCAGGGGAAATTTATTAGAATGAGTAAATAACCAGTGAATGGAGAGCTCTTTCTCAAAAATTTGCAGTCAATATTCTAGATGACTCTGAGCACTTGGTTGCTTCATGTAGTATTTAATATCCTTGTTTCAGCTAGAAATACTGCAAGGATACTTTTCTGTTTGCTATTGTAACTCTCTGCTGTACTCTTGTTAATTTAGACTGGGAAAATGAAGGGGACAGAAAACCGGAGAGGCTTGGTAAAAAGAAGTTTCCAGTTACTATTGTTGGTTTAAACATTTACTAGCTTTAAATGAATGAATAAAAATTCAGTCCATTGTAATAGCTTAATCTGATCTCCCCTTGCAAAATGTAATGGTTTTGCAGTCATTATCTGGTTTTGCATCAAGATAATTGTACTTTATTTTTTATTTGCCAAGAGTGTTGATAAAAAAAGAAAAGCTTCTCTGCAGACACAGTGGCACTAACATCCAATAAGGAAATGATCTTTAAAAACACTTCCCTTTCATTCAAATTACACAAAGAAGTTAACTAAACTAACACAAAATTGTGTAAAACATAGATTCTGTTGTGGGAATGTCAGCTTATTTTGATACGTTCAGTATTCAAAAGAATTTATTTTAATCCATAATGTGTGTCTACAAAACTCCGGCTGTGAGAGCAGTGCTGACTCATTGCACAGAGCTTACAGCCAACCTGGGCAGACACATCAGCTTTCTGAGGGGCAAAAGTGTGAAGTTTAACAGAATCTGGGGTTATTTCCAACCACCACCAATTCTTATTATCAGCAGGCTTTTCCTTTGCCTTTCATCCAAAGTTTTACTGTCTGGAAACCCACTTAGTAACTGCATGTCTCAGGGTTTTCTGCATCTAACTGCTCCCCTCCTCTGTTCTAACTGATTATAATGTAATGGTCTTTCAGACTTCATCCAGAGAATAGAACCAGATGGAAACTCCTATTGACCCTAAGTTTACAAAATCCTTAAAGACTAAAGAGCTCCCTTCTTTTACAGACAGACACTACATATTAGGTGATGTAAATAGATTAAATCTCTTAAGCCTCTCTTTCACAATTCTTTCAGGTGTTACAAAATATTGCTTCAATTGTAAGTACCTGTATATAGCAGTCTGATGAGACATTTTATATCAGACAAAATAAATGAAAGCTAATGATTCAATGAATTACCATCATTTATAAAATCAATAGTGAAATTTGACTGATTGATTCACCATCATGGATTAGCCTCTTTCAGTGACCATTCATGGCACTATTACCAATGGTAATGGTAATTACCAATGGTTTTCTGTAGACTAGAGAAAGATTAGACAAAAAAGTTACTAATTTGGAGGAATTCAAAGAAATACTTTTCCCTCTGCTCACTGAGAATTACACTAGGGTCATGGTGATCACAAATAGCCAACACAAAAAGATGTAAAACACCTGTCACCTGCCTTTGAAGAATCAAGACCCTGGAATATTTGGTTCTCCAAAATGTGAGGACATTTTTGCCTGATTGAATGAAAGTAGTGTTGCCTATTATTCAAAATTTATTTTCCTTTCCCACAGACAGAACATAATAACTAGACAGCCAACAAAGATTTGTGGAGTTATTAGCAATAGCACAAAGTCTTCCTGACCTACAAATGAGGAAGCAATTTTGTTCTCACTCACATACTAACAGTATGAAATATTATCAACACCTGCAAAGTTGGTCCAGCTTGTACACATTCCCCTTTCTGATATTTCTTTGGACTCCCTCTTACCCTAATATTTTATTTTCCTGCCAGCTTCCCTGCTAGCCCCAAGATTTCTTTACTTTAACTAAATTTACCTTCTTCATAAATTATACCATCATCTTTTATCTCAAGGGTTGATCCAAACTCTCTTTTCTGTCTTGATTCTTGAAAGACAAATTCCTTTACATCAGATTTCATTGTCTTGTTATGTGACATAGTGCTTTGTTGAGAAGAGAACCTCAGGAACTCAAGGACAGTTAATAAAGATAAGATGCAACTCATCTAACTGAGAGCTGCTGGCATATGCGCAGACAGGTCTGCACCCCTGACCTTTAGCCACCACCCAGAAACTGATCTTTTGCGTTGCATCATGAGCTGGTTCAGCAACAAATTGGAAAATAAATGTAACAAAGACACAGAATATTTTTCTGAGCTTTAGCACTGTTTAACCAGTTTAAATTGGCTCATTATGAGGTTGTCCAAGAGCCAAGAAAAGGGAGCTGGGGAGAGTCTGCTGCTGGGGACAGGCTGGGGGTGGGAGCACTTTGCCACCATATGGGCTGAGCCAACTTTGCACTTGGATCAAGATGCCCTATCCCTTCATCCTTAGAATAACAAGACATCATATATTAATAAAGAATGCATAAACGGGGAGTTTACAACAGATTCAATATGTAAACTCTTTCACTGGACTATTGCATTAAGCTGTTTTACAACGTTCAGTTTTTATTTGAAATCATAGCATTTATTTATGTCTTATATATGATGTCTGTAAGATAACTTTCATTGTAATTTCTATATAAATTGCTAGACTTTATGAGAAAAATCAGCACCTCACAGAGATATGCAAGAATTTCCCCGATCAGCTTCATAATGCTCATTTATTAATCAAAAGCATGAAAAATGCCACCCCCTTTCAAATATAAATTATGTCTTGTCCTCACTGCAAAATATCAAATTCTCAAGATGGAATAAGCATGTCAAGCACAAAATTAAGTTTTGATTTACACATTTCCCAGGGAACATCAGTCTTTATTAATGAAAACTAATATGGCTAAACCTGCCTTACTTTTCTTATATATGTATGTAGACTTATTACAGACTTCCTCTGACATTCGTGAAAAGATTTGTTATTTCCAAAGACCCTGAATCAGTCTCAAAATTATTATTTTTTATTTTCTGCAGAGACAATCTACTTCAAGATCTTTTAAATTGGGCAAATAATTAGAACCTTTTGTTGCAAAGAATAACAGACATATATTTTAAATGGCTTCATCATGTGATATTTACCCCTAAACCAAAACAATCCTTAGGAACAGGCAAGAGAACACCACAGAGTATTTGGCAATCTTTAATATTTGACAGTAAAAATATTCATATTGTTTTGCATGTTGCTTTATTATGAAAAATGAAAAGTGTGAGAGAGGAGCATTTCCTGTGACATATCCATTGTTTCTGCTCCTGAGCTGGTCAGACTGAAAGAGGCATCTTTACATTCACAACCTTTCTGAACAGCAACTTGAGACTTTAGGCTTATTCTCACTGCAGTCATTGATATTAAAATTACTCCTGATTTCCACATGAGTCAAAGATGAATTTGTCTTACTGATTTTAGAAAATTTGTTCCTAGCTTCTGCTTTTGTGACTTAAGAATCAAATCAATGCAATAGTTTTTATTGACTTTTTCTCTTCTTGCTTCTCTTGCTTGTCTATAATTTTTTCTTTCTTCTTGTCTACAGAAGTATGGAAAGCTGTTCGAAGACAGCAAATGTTTCCAGGCAAGTCTGAGGCAGAGAAGCAAACAATAGACATCAAAAAATAAACAATGTCAGTATGATCATTTCACACTGTCACTCCAGACTTCACTGCATTTTGACACTTTTGCAACTGTGCTGACTGACATTATTTCAACACAGATATAAAACATTTATTAGACCTCCAGCTGTTCTGTGGTAGTGTAAGTGGGAAGACAATGATAAAATTGTATCCAACTTGTTATATATTAAATATTAATTCATTTTTTTTGCAAATATTAGATCTTTTAAGATCTAGTCTTACCAAGGGAGAAATATGCTATTCCCAAGGGATTTACTCTGCGCAGAATGTAGCTAGTTCAATTTGTCTAAGTCTTACAGTGAATGTGCTTTTGCATTTTCTGCATGTGGGTGATGGTGAGTACAAGAAGATTTGGTGGTAATTTGTCCTAAAACACAAGTCAGGCACTTCTACCTTTTTGCTGAATTGTTATGCCCTGAAAGAGGTATTGGCAGCTACATAGGCTGTGGGCCCAAATCTAAAGGTCACAGATGTCAGCCAGATACTTAAAGTTTTCATCCTCAGTTGCAAATCATTGCATAACTGCCATTTGTTCCTTTGAAAATATGCCCTTAAGTGTTTTGCTGAATCAGAGCCTACATGTGGTGTAGCTCACATCATATGGTACATGGTGAAGTCTATAGCTAAAGGCTTCACAAGATTTAAGTAAACAACTCTTTCCTGATGCACAGCTCTTTTTCTTTGCTCTGACTTCAGTGAAAACAAAATCTTGCTCATTTCCCAGAGATAACAGAGATTGAAAATGAAATAAGGAAAACTTTGTAGGACAGCACAGGGATACCTGTGGTCACATTGCTGACAGGGAATCTCAGGAAACAGAAATAGGTTACCAGAATCAAATGAGTCTTGTGTTTTCCTACTCTTCTTGGGGAAATGTGATGGTTTGAAAGCAAAACTAGTGAGAGGCTCCAAGTCAGAAATACAATTTAATAGGAAAAGAAAAAAAAAGAAATAAAATAAATGCAATAATACAAAAGACCCCTGACAGAGTCAGAATACAACCTGAGCAAGATGATGGAAGCAGCAATTCTGTAGAAAGGTCTGGTAGCTCTGATTCTCTGTAGATCCAGTGGGTAAGGTACCCCGTATTGTCCCAGATCCCAGATTATATGCAGGTGAGAATGCTTGGCTCCTCCCCCTGGGTGGAGCATCTCACAATGGAATAATGAGTCATACAGGGGGGTCCTTGATGGCCCATTAACGGGAGATAACTCCTGGTGGGAGTTATCTGTAAGTCATCAGCAGGCCATTAACAGAAAACACGTTATCAAAAGACCCATTAGCAGAGGACACCTTAACAAAAGACACCCTAACAGAAAGAGGGAGGGGAGAGTCTGGAAGAATGCTGCTTCAGCAATAGGTTTCCACAGTTCATGAAGATGGTGGTAGAATACTCCGTGCACGTTCTACACCACAACCCAGGACAGGAAAGAAAACAGAGGTTGTAATAGTCAGCTGCCAGTGTCAAATCTTGGACCATTATAGATATGATGAGACAAAGAAATTCACTGAAATGAGGAGAGTTGAGGTTGTGACATTCCTACAGCCTGTTACTTCTACCTGTCTTATCAGGTGCTGCAAGCTGGTGGGTCAAGAAGCACTGGGGACGTTACAAGTTCAACTAGTAAATAAATGTGAACAATTTATTCAGAGATAAATGGTGATAATGATATTTCTATTAAGGAAATACATTTGGTGGAGAGAGGACATGACTGTAGCAATGAACAAAAATGTTCCCAGAGTTTGAAGGCAGCCTTTTAGATGCACTTTCACAGTGCTGAGTCCCTCTTCACTGATGCCTTTCTTATCCATTGTTGCTAATGTTCTTTGCCTGATCACACAATGACAAATCTCATCTCATTCCCTTTCACCACATTCTACTTTGAGAACTATTTGGCAGTTTAGACCCCTTTCAGATATCCACCCCATCAAATAGTCACAAATGGCTTGTCTCTATTTCATATTAATTAGATACACAATACTTGAAATTATCATTCCAATATTTGAAATTTTCATAGCTAAAATATCCATATTTTACTTATCTTTTGGTTTAATCTGTAGAGTAAGTTCATAAAAGCAGGACAAAGCTGTATCGTTCTGTTCTGATTAAAAGTTTAATGTGAGTTGCTTTTTCCTTTTTTTCCCCAGCAAAAAATATATATTCATATTCAGGAGTTTTGTCATAGGCTTTGTCATTTCTTGACAAATAATGATGAACTTCAGGTTTGGTTACTCAGGTTCAGTTTCTGGAATTTGTGTAATTTGGGTTTAGCAGGTGATTTATTTCTTGGAGGTGGTACATCAATCTTACATAATTCATTCAAATTTACCTGATCTTATTAAGATATTGTCCTGGTTTCACCTGCTGGAATAGAGTTAACTTCTCAGTAGCTGTTACAGTACTGTATCTTGGATTTGGAATGAGAATAGTGTTGATAATATGCTGATGGTTTGGATTTTGCTAAGTTGTGTTTATTCCAAGGACCTTTTTTCCGGTCTTGTGCTCTGCAAGTGAAGAGGTGCACAAAAGAAAACTGGGAGGGAGAATGGCCAGGACAGGTGTCCCAAACAGGCCAAAAGGATATTCCACACCACAGAGTGTCATGCCCGGTATATAAACTGGGGGAACCTACTTGAAAAGGGGGCTGAGTTGGACTGAGGAAGGAGAGTCTGGCATTGGTCAGTGTGTGGTGAGGAAATGTATAATGCATCACTTGTTGAGGGTTTTTTTCCATTATATTCTTATAAATAATAATATTTTTATTTCCATTATTATCATTAACCATTTTTACTCTATATTACTTTGTTTTCTATTTTTAAACTGTTCTTATATCAACCTATAAATTTTACTTTGATTCTCCTTCCCATTCCACCAGGGTGGCAGGGAGAGAGGGGGGTTGAGGGAGCAGCTGCCTGAAGCTTAATTTCTAGGTGGGCTTAAACCATGACAGATACCAAAAACGTTTCTGAGTGGGACTGCATAGCAAATGTTCAAAGCAATAAAACACATTACTGGCTACCATAATAATACAAAATATTATCCCATCAGCGGTCAGCTTTTTGAACATTCCCAGTAGAAGTGTAAAACACCATCTATCTTTTTGTTGCTGTTGTTGTTATATAAGCAAAAAGTGGTGTTTAGTAGAAATTACATTTACATTATGAAGTAAATATATTCCTTTAGAAATAATTATAGTAATGCTGAATGGGACATACATCAAATGGGAAAAGGGATGGAAGCATCCTGTGCTTATTAATAGTAGCCATTTCACAGCAGACAGCTCAAGATTAGATTTTTCTAGTATTGTTTTTCATGGTATTCTACAACCTTATTTACACACATAATAAAATCAAACACAGAGAAACACGCTTATTCATATGTTGTCTTTCCTTGAATGTATCAATATCTTTTATGCTGCCCTGCTTTTTCACTCTTTGGTGTCCCAAGTATCACTGGATGTGACTTTTACAGGTTTACTCCACCTCAGTTTGAGCAACTCAGTCATTGCATAGGCTAGGCCAGAACAGAACTAACAAATTTTGTGATTTGTCCTTGCACACTTTCTTTGGGAATGTCTATTGCCTTGAACTTGAGAAAGATAGCAGTCAAAAGATGAATGTCAAAATTTCTAGGATCTCAATTTCCTTTTAAAATGTCTGCATCTTATAGTTTTACAATGCAGAACTATGTTTTTCCTTTAGCCAGTGTATCTGTTAAACACTAGAGGTAATGGAACTCTTCACTATGTCTCTGCAACCTGGCATATTCTCATGCAATTTTCTAGGCAGAAAACCTGTGGAAACACCTGCCCACACATCACACCCATGCCAGACCTGCCTTTGGCAGATACTTCCCCACTCACCAAGCAGAACCAGCTGCTGCCAGAGTCCAGGTGCACCAAATCCTCATTCCAGTGAGTGAAAATCAAGGTAAATATGCATGCCTGTTTTGTAAATCTTACTGGGATTTACACACAGGGATAACACCAGTATCAAGTTCTTCTCCACTGTTAACTCTGGGCATGCCTAAGGACACACAGAAGAAAGTCAAATTGCAAATAAGCAGGAAATTTCTAGGTAAAAAATTAAGCATCTTATGAATAATCATTATTCTATATAAGGTGTACATTTTCTACAGCTTGTATTTTGGCATATAACATTTGCCTTCTTTTTGTATAGCAAAGTCACTTGTTTTATCCTTTTAAAGCCTTAATATAGAAAATATTCTATTTACAATGAAGCCAGTACCTGGAGAAGCAAAATTTTCTCTATCTATACAGAATTAAAGAATGACAGAGAAATCAATATCTCACTTTCCATTTTCTTTGCAGTCTGGGGATATAGCTTTATGATATGAACATCCCGTGTGGAGGAAAATGTATGCTTTTATCTGAATCTCAGACATCTTATTTCTAGTGCAAGGTGATAAACTACTATGAAGAGTTCAGACAAGGTTCTGTGCTATCATTTCCTATTGTTTATCACCAGTGCTGTTGAAAAAAAATGCTTCAAAGTTTATAATGTTTTTATTATTACACAGTATCCTCACCTGGTCTGCGGAGACATTGGCTCTTTCAGGAAAACACCTATACAATGTAGTCTTAATTCCATACAAGCAGAGGATATAAGCCATAAAGAATGAGAAGCCAACAGCTGAACAGCATTTTGCACAATTATGCACATGCTTTCACTCCAAAGTGTTTGTAATTGCATCTTTTCAAACTCAAGAAAGATGTGGAAAAGGTAATAGGGAACTCTCACTGTAGTTCCTTATTGTATAAGAATCAAGGACATAAAAAGAAGATCAGGTAATTGCCCCAAAATGACTGTCTCATCAATGGCTCAAATATGAAAACTTACAGTTAAAGTGATGAAAATTATGCACATAAGAAGGTAATGGCATGTAACAAGGAAAAAACACTCTTTCACAACCATAGCTATAACAGCACCTTGCAACAAAATTGCTATTTTATAGGTATGGTATTATTCAACAACAGTAAGGAAAATAATCTAAATGTCTGTCAGCATTTAACTGCATTGAAAACCACTGTATAAAAAGCCAAGAATCTCTTTGGATCTCTTTGTCAGTGACTTGAACCTGAGTGCCAGGAGGCAATTCAGCTTAAGACAGAGACACTGTCATCATGGTATCTTTGTGTGGGTATTTCTTCACAAGGTAAACATTCAGGCCCCACCTGCTGACAGATTTCTAATCAATGGATTTAGAGGCATCCAACTAAGATTTCAGCAGACACTAGCTGAAATTTGATCAGCTGAATTGTTGCTTCAGCTGTATCTGACAGAGAACTACATTTCACTGCCTGAACGTAACTATCTCATAGTGGTGTTGATGCACTACAACATTCCCCTAGTTTCTGTTTATCCCTCCAAAGGACTCAGCATTTTTGTCATCCCATGCAGAAGGCTCAGCTACTACAGACAGCTTCAAATGGCATGAGGTGCCTGTATTTAGAGAACTACATTTGTTTATTATACTTTTATGAATTGAAATAGATTTTATTCAGCTTAATGTTTGTGCTTCAGTTTGCATAGACAAGTTTTTCTCCAGTAATCATGAGGGACCTTGGCAGTTAGGTTTTCCCTTAGGTCCCAAACATTTATTCATACATATCTTCAATGCAATAAAAGAACAAATTATAAAGTCATAGGAATATGACCACTAGATTTTATAGTTATAAAGCTTTATTTGAATGCAGTGAGCATTCAAATAAGAGTAATTTATTTTATACTACTTCTGGCTATTGCAAGTTCATGACTGCATAGCAGATATAAGATCACTGGAGATATTCATTAAAGAAAAGCACAAAAGAACCAAAAAACAATGAATCATACAGCAGAACTACACTATGACTTCTCTGAGGGGTATGGACATTATATTCATTGTAGACACTCACTTCATTTAATTTGTTTTATTAATTTGTTTTATTCAGAGAAAAATTGTAAAATATATCAAATCAATGCTGACATCTGACCATTTAGGGATCTGCATCAATAATAAAGGATAAATTCTCATCTCAGATAATTCCCTGAATATAGAGCAGAAATAATGAGTTGAACTTGGTTTTAGAGTTCAGTATTACTAACAGGTATATCCAGTTCAGAACCTGATTACTCTTAACCTGAGGATGCAGCCAAGGCTTCTCTAGGACTCTGACTCACTTTGATAGTACAGTTCCTCCTTGCAGTACAAGTCAAAAAATTCATATGCAATTTTTGATGGAGGAATAATGGTACTGTAACTTATTTTCCTTGTGATAGCTCTGATTCTATGGACAGATCACACTGATAATTAAGGTACTGCTTGATTTTCCTTGAACTCCCTAGGTGAGCTGCCCTTTCTTGGTGTGCCAGACACTGGAACCAGTGCAGTGGCCAGCCACTTAGTGTGTCTTGGACCTTCTTAGGAGCCAGTGTACTTGTCTCCATCCTTTCTGAGCTGTTTGTAAGGAAGGACTAAAAGTCAGGGGAAAAGAACTGTGGGACGGCTGTTAGCTGGCAGTTGCACAGTGTGATATATTTTGATGATCTTAAATGTGCCTGAAAGGTAAATAAAGATGCAATAATTCCTGCATGTTTTGTCTGTTTGAATAATTACCTATAATAGTATTTTTATTGTTGAGTTACTAGATTCAGTTAGGTACCTATTATATTTCTTTGGCTACTCACACATCAGTGTGGCTTTAAAAACCTTAAGGGTTTTTCTCAGATCCTCTGTTCTTCCTAATGAATAGAAATATTGCAGTATAATCACATCCCTGTTATCAGTTGCAATATTAACCTTGGCTGCTTTAAAAAATGTTTTCATGTTTCTGATATCATGATGCCATATTCTACCAGGGCAAACAAATGAGATTGCCATTGTGAAATCTCTGACAAAGCTATAACAAACATGTCACATTATGAAAATTACTCTTCTCTAAAAATAGTCAGGGACAAACTCCATCCCTTTTTCAAAAGCCTGTCCGACTCTTTCCTAAGAAATGTTCATACAGTGATTCTCTTCTTTATTATATTTCCATATTATCACTGAATAGTCTATCTTTCATAATTTCTTAACATTATTACAGGATGTGATTGATTGTATGACAAAGGGACATTAGGAAAGTGATTTGTTTGTTTATGGGATGTTTTAAGGAAACTAAATTGTCAAAAATATTAAAATAAGCTAACAGAAGAAAAAAGCTGTTATAAAGGCTCCAAAAGCACTTGAATTTCATTGCTCTGATCAGCTGTACTCAGTAAGCAATACTGTTACGATTTTCTGTTTTGGTACTAAGACATTTCTTAAACACAATCGTTAGCAGCATATATGGATATATTTCTCTTTTTATAAACTAAACAATAGGGATTTTTAAAAATTTTTTGCTACTCTGAAACCACAGTGCCACAGAGGTCCTCTTGATACCATCTCTATCCTGATTTCTTGATTCATTTTAACTAGGGGATTTTTTTCCCCCCCTATTTCACATTGTCTGTAATTTCTCCATTACACAGTGCCAGTTAAACAGTAACATTTTTTCATGCCAATATATTTTTCAGATGCAAATGGGCAGATTACAGATTAGGTGCAGAAAGGATGCCTTTTGTGAAATGCACAAGCTTCTCACTGTCTTTTCTTTTCACCAAAGCTATTAGTCTTTCAATTAGCCCAAGTGACAATTCCTGAGCATCATGCTAACTTTCTATTCTTTTGCATTTCTATTTTTCATTTTTATTTCACTTCAATTCACTTGGCATATGAACAGTTGGGTTGTTTTGGGGTTGTTTCTTGTTTTTTTTTAATTCAGTGCATATGCTTCACTTCTTGGTTTTCTCAAACTATGCTAATTGTTTTGCAAGGAAAAGAGCCAAAGATGTTGATGTTACCTTAGTTTCCCATGCCCGTGTATTTGCCAGAAATTCAACACCAGATTTTTTCATATTTCTTTGTGTACAGGAATTATGAAAAGCATATGCAACATTTATTTTCCCATCTAAAAATATTTAACATCTATGGGGCAAGTTTACCCAACTCTAGAGATAAAAAATAGAATAAGGATAGCATACCTCATTTTCGGTTTCTTTTACTTCAGTGTAACAGATAAAAATAAGAAGGAGGCAATGATATATGGCCTCATACTTGTAGCACTGCTTCTTTATGATGCATATTGACTATATTTTAAAGTCTAGTTGGTGGTAGGAATGGAAAATATCTGTTTGAAAAGAAAAAAGTGACTAGATTATTTACTCATGTCCATTTGTCTTGCCTCTTTTCACGTGTTTTTGTTCTGTGTTGATCACCATGTTATCCTAATACATTTTAAGCCTGGAAATCACATAAGTTCCTCTTACTCTTCAGTCGGAACTCTAGAGAAAAATTAGATTATCTGCTTGATCACCTTTTATCCAGAAAAAAATGTTACAATACGTACGTTGGTATTTTAGAAAGATGGAAGTTCAAAACATGTCGTGTGCCCTTATAGTGGACTATGATCATGTTTGACATCTGTTAGTTCTCAGGTGAGGCCATTAGTTTGTGAACAGGTTATATGATGATCTGTGGACAGGAACACTGCATTCTCCAGGATTCATGGTATGTCTTTTGCTCCATACAAGCAATGATGGAATTAGGGAGTATTTCCTTCCTTATTTTGTCATATGCCTTTCATCTTAGGAGACAGCAAGTAGTGCTTTCAGGTCTATTAATAACATCACAAATCTTGCTGACATGCACATTAAAAAAATTCTCATGGTCTTGTGTGGCAATATTCTGAAGTCTTCAAAAGAATTTCCACCACCCTTAAATTTAGAGGATGAAGCCTAAATTACTAAAATTGTTCTTTTGTGTCTACTTGTGCACAAAAGAAAGAGAACCAGTAGATAAGGAAAGTTAAATGATAGCAATGTAAACATAAACAAAGTGTTATCATAGGAATGAGAATAATACTTCAGGATAAGGAAAGAAGAAACAGAGAGAAAGAGGAAGAAGAAAATGTGAGGTAAGATAATGTAGGTAATTCAAGAGGAGAGGTCAAGAGATGGAGGAATAATTTGAGATGGAAGATAGTGGAAGACAAAGAATGTTAAGACAAATCTGCAAGCAGTGGAGAAGGTGTCTGTGTTGTTGAACATACAGTCAAATTTACAGTGAAAACTTCACATCAATATAACATTGTCATAGTTGAGACAGCCACTGCACTCAAAGCGTTTCTTTAAAAACTTCAGAGGGCTTCAAGCATCAGCACCATGTTATCGAGAAGTCTTTCATACCTTTCCTATGTAGCAATCCTATGAGCAGCTCCCCACAGCTCTGGCTCTGTCTCTCCTTCTCTCTTCCTTCTGCAGTTCCAGCTCACTGCTTCCTGTCCCCAGCATAGCAACCTAACCCTGTCTTGTCCCTCAAACAGTCGCTCTTTCCTTACCTGTTCCTCACACAACCTCCTGTCCCTTCCTCCTCACAGCACAGCCAGCAGACTCCAACTGACTGATTACCACCTAACTCACTCTTTATCACACCCAGCTGTGAGGGCAAGGCTGTTCCCACTCTTTGGAAATTAACACAGCTGCAATGTATTGGAGGCAGCATTGCCTTTAGCACTATCTCCGACTTCCCACACAACTTAATAAAAAACAAGGGTTCTAAACAAATTTCATAGGAGTGTCCTCAGTGACTATACTTGGCCAGCAAACATAAACCATCATTTTATAGCCAGAAGACCTGGGATTGGAATAGTTAGACTCAAGACTATATCCGGAAAATATATTGTATAAAAAGCAAACAGAAAAAGAGCATCTCATCATTCCATTATTATGTCGGGACCTGAAACATGAAATCAATTAGCTTGCTTATATTAATTTAAATTTATTTATTATGGCAAAATTTTACTCAACAAATATTCAGACAGGAATGTTGTCTTGGTCAGACAAAATTGCAGCATTCTTCCTCTTTTGAACTAAATCCACTAAATTCAAGGAGAAATGAAAAGAAAATGAGAAGAGCAAGAATAATTGAAAATGAAGGTTGAAAGACACATAGGAAAAAGAATATATCATTCGACAAGAACTCACATATTAAATACACGTACTTTTTTATATGAAAATGGGGTTTTGACCATTCTGGCCAGTCACACAGTTGCAATTCTATATGGAGGAAAAGTGGAGAATAGCAAACTGGGCAGGACACATCTATCTCTCCAGCTGGTTGACAAAAAGGCTGTATTGTGTGTGCAAATTCAGGAGTCCTCTAGGGTTAATTGCCAAGCATTCCCTTTTTGAGAGATTATGGGTAGTAAAAACCATTTAAGCATTGCGGTGATATAAATACCAGTTATATATTGCTATTCTGTAAAAAAAACAAGTGTGATTATCTTTCTAAGCAGCTTCAAATCTCTTAAAAACTTACAAGAGTTTCATGCTTTAAATCAGAAAATAAAGACTCTAAGAGTGATGGTCTAGCTTGAACAAAACTATTCAGCCTTTCCCCATTATCTGTTTCATTTCCCAGGTAGCCTATTCTAGAAGGGTGAATAGAATTTTCATATCAACTTTCATTGGTGACCCATGTAATTGCCTTTAGTCTTATGTTACATGAAAATTCATCTTTTGAGATGTGTGATGACAGAAAGGCAGCTTTTTTTTCCCATAATTGCAAGCAACCTTTATTAGAAAGAAATAGCTGAATATTAGCTGAAATAGCAGAATAGCTGTTAGTGATTCTGATTTACTCAGCCAAAAAAAAAGAAAAAAAACATTAAAAAAAGGAGAAACACCAATTTTAAACTGCCTCTTTTTCAATAAAACAGTTTTATTATCACCTCCAAAATGGATGTGTCTTCACTCATAATAAAGTTTGATAAAATACAGTCTTATTGACCTGAACAAAGCTTTTGCTGTTTTTCCTGTTCATCACTTATAGTGATATCTGAAGAGAGCATTAAGGCTTTTTTATATTTTTAAATGAAAGCTCTTCCTACAGATAACCTATCAGCACTCCAGCTATCTGCATGACTTGTCCATATAGTCACATTATTTTAATATATTCAAGACATTTGCATATTGATTTATTTGCTGTGAAAGACAAGATCTTTATTCATTTGCTCTTTACAGGTAGGGAAGCATCCCCAAAGAGAAGCATTCCTTGAGACCAACAACAGCATTAATTCAGTGCACTGGAGTCCTTGGAACTGGTATCCTGGAACACCATTGCCTATCAATTTTCTGAGGATTCTCTTGACACCAGGAGAGCTGTTATATTTAGATGCTTATCTGCTTTTGACTGCAGTGCAGTACTTGTGAAGATGTCTTTCATTTTGAGGCTTAACACATTAAATATCACCTGATCTGAAGATGTTTGAGGGTGTAGAGTCTCTTGCATAGAATAAATGTCTTGTCTAAAAATAGCATTACATTTCTGCACAGTCTTTCATTTTGTGTAGCTCTACTTTGTACATAAATTAAGGCACAAAAAGCAACTAAAGGTCTGTCTTCACACTGACAGAGGGAAGAAATCTCAAAATTTAAAAAGAAGGTCCTCTGACATTCCAACTCAAAATCTCCCCAGAATGTCCAAATACTGCATTGAATAGCAGAAGCTATCCTTCAAAGGCTTTTAGATGGAAAACAGAAAAAATGAAAGCTGTAGTGTCATGCTGAATCACAGATATAACAGCACAGATTAAAGCTGTAATAACTCACTGAATATTAACTTTGATTATGTGAGGTTTAAATAAGGCCTTTAAACCAAGATTCCTCAGTGATTAAATCTTTACTGTACCCCCACTTAATCTCTTAAATTACTCTTTCCTAACATTTTAGGAAATAATGGATCACTACAATAAAATTACTAGTCAGGTAGATTAAAGGAGAAGAACCAAGTAACCATAACCCCCATGGGCTGTGTTGAATAGTACTGTGGGTTAGCAATGACAAAGCACTGGACAACAACAGCCTGTTTGCCTGTGTCATATGAATATCCTCCAAATGAGGAAACGTGTAATTTGAATGTCTACCCACTGCAGTCCTATTCAAATCACAAAAGCTTTCTCTTACCCATATCTGAAAATATCCTGAGCATATGATTTTAACACTAGAAGTTTGAGCTGGATCTTCACAAATAAAAAATACTTAATACTATGCTATGAAATCATCATCTGCAAGTTGTCCATAGCTACCAGTCCAGTTCTCCTAAAGCACTCTCTGGTAAGGGGCCTATACCCTGCCTACCCACATAGAACTGCTTATCTTCATTTTATCTACAGCTAAATTTGTAACTTCAAGTTGTGCTCATTTAACAGTGGAAGAGGAGAAAATGTTGCAAGACCATAATGCACTGAAGCTGTAGGATGAGCTTCTGACTAGCTTGTCAAAGTTGACTTAGAAAAAATCTGGGCCATCACAGCAATGCAGAAACATAGGGCTAGGCTTAAGGTTAGGGTATTTTACAATATAACCCTAATGTCTTACCATGCCTACTAAAGAAATGAGGATTTTCTTCGCTTCCAGTCTATTCTGTGTTCTTTCCTTGCACCAGAGCTGTTGACAATGCTAATCACAATCTTTTCACTCCACATTTAGGACAGAGAGGACAGCATAAATAATATTTGGGAGTTTCATTCCTACTATTTTAGTGGTTTTCCTGTATTGCGGGTAGGCAGACTATGAGAGAGAAAATGAAAAGGGAAGGGAAGGGAAGGGAAGGGAAGGGAAGGGAAGGGAAGGGAAGGGAAGGGAAGGGAAGGGAAGGGAAGGGAAGGGAAGGGAAGGGAAGGGAAGGGAAGGGAAGGGAAGGGAAGGGAAGGGAAGGGAAGGGAAGGGAAGGGAAGGGAAGGGAAGGGAAGGGAAGGGAAGGGAAGGGAAGGGAAGGGAAGGGAAGGGAAGGGAAGGGAAGGGAAGGGAAGGGAAGGGAAGGGAAGGGAAGGGAAGGGAAGGGAAGGGAAGGGGTCATATAGGAAAATCTCTGTACTATTGAAGAATGGGAAAGATAATAATTTCCTCCAGTTGCTGGTTTTAAAGATGCTGCCTATAAAATATGGGACAAAATAGTATTGCAAAAATCTTACCAATAGAACAATCTTGCAATTCCAGCCTAGGAAGTATTTCCAGTCAAATGCCTTGGTGATTCATGAATTAATTGAAAAGATAAAACTAGCAACACAGTCCTAAAAATTATAGTTATATAGCAGATATTCCCAGCCCGGGAGCAAAAAGATAATTTAATGAATTGCCATCATCCTACCCTACTTTCCCTTTCAGTATTAGCATTTGTAGTAGTAGATAAGATCAAGGTGGAAATTACTTTTCCAGATCATCCTCTTTTTTTTCTTTTTGCAAATTTATGACATCTGTGTTGTTGGCTCATTCATAATGAAGACCATGAACATATCTCTCTCCAGCATGTATAATTTTCATTCATTTGTTGTGCCAGAATGTACACATCAAGGAATGTTCTTTCCAACAGAATTATTTACACTGTGTTTGGGGAAGCAAGTTTTTACGTTGTTGTTTTTGTTGGATTTTTTTCCCTTGAAGTCAGCTCTAATTTCTTCCATTGTTATACTAATGGAGAAAAGTAAAAATTCAGTAAAAGGAAATAAAATTAATTTAAATTTTAACTACTTTAACTGTTTTAAAACAGTTTCAAAAGCTGCTACGTACTTTGTGAAGTCTTTAAATTCCATTTTAGCACTTTTATAATCACTAAAGCCACCGGCAACATGTATGCAAAATGTGATGGAATTATGAGGTGAAAAAATCTGACAGAACTGCAAGGATAATGTGGCCACTCTGCCACTGTTTTCTATAATTTCTATCCACTTTTCTTTCCTCCATCCTTTATCTCAACAGGTAAACTGAATAGATAATGTGTAATAAAAGAGAATGGTACCAATACTGGCTAAAATCTTCAGGAAGCCATTACAAAAAAAAAGTTGGTTCCCAAGGGAGAAATAATAAACCCAACATGAATCTGTATTTCAGATATTGTTTTGTAATATGATGAAAATGCCTTGGTATGTACAGTTTAACAGTAAAAAAAATAGAAGACATTTTGTAGGGATAGAATAATTTTTTAGCAACCGTACAAATGTAACAAATCAATTTTTGACTCTCTAGGATAATATCAAAAGTGTTCCATTGATTTGATTAGTGCTACTCATACTAGGCAGGGTAGTGTGTTTATAAAGTGTATATAAATTAAGAATAGTGTATAGAAAGGTAAGAATGACATCTACCAATACTTAATCTCCTTATTTTGCATTGAATTCCGTCAGTGTCTATGAATCTCTATAATTCTAGAGACTTATTTTATTGTATTATTTAATGAAAAATGCTTGAACAATTCCAAGACAGTGTTCATATGCGGTAGTTTCACATCTTCTGCAGTTTTCTAAATCTAGCCTAGACCTTACATATACAGTATCCATTGATCTATTTAATTAGGAAGCAAAAAAATCACAAGTCTAGTATGCAATGCTAAGTGTCTTTATGGACAAAAAACTTTTAAGAATCAGAATAAAGATGAAAGGAATATCCTCACATTAAAGCTTAGGGTACTTTAGGGCAAGTAAAAATACATTAAGTGGGTGCCTACAGCAATTAAGTTTAAAATTAACTTCTGATATAAATCAGCAGAGATAGAGCAAACTCTTGGGATAACTAGGATGTAATCTCTACAGCCTATTGCAAATCATAATGCCAAGTACTGCAGACTTACAATTAGCCTACACAGAAAAACAGAAGTTTTATCAGTCAATAATTTGATGATTTTTAGGAATATTTACACATTTCACAGGACAACTACTTATACACTATTTAACTGTTAAGGTTAGGCTTCTTTACCTACAAGCAATTTTACTGAACTCTGAAGGGAAATCGGTTGGAAGGATTATAAGAAATCAAGGTTTGCTTGAACAGAATCATTAGTGTCTTGCAAAACAAAATTAAAATATATGTGTATGGTAATCATGAAAACATGAGTTTATAGTCAAAACACTAGAAATCACAACTTCCAAGGTTTCGGAGGACTTTAGATTTTCAGTTAAGAGACAGATGATAATTTTCTTCATTCTGTAAATGCACCTTACCTCACACAGAGGAGCAAATACAAAATGGTAAGCAAGATGTCCCTGATATGTGTCAAAATCCACCTCTCAAAACCCCATGTTAAAGCCCCCTTCTCAAACATACTTAGAAGTGGAAGATAAAGGTGGACAGTTGTGAACCAAGTGTACTGTGCCCTTAATGATAGCAGCCCTTCTTGATGCAACTGACAGAATCTGGTTAGTTTTCCTACCTATTTGTGGATGAAATAATTTGTGAGATTAAATTATTTGGGTGGAACAAGTAATGTTTGGTAGACAGGAGTAGATGTCATGGGGAGAAAAGGAGATCAGACAAAATCTGTCCCAAGACTACCAAGTTTCCAACTCACACCCTCAAGTAAGAACTTTGTTTTCATATTGGATTGTTAAAAATGATCCCTCCTGAGACACCAAATATCCATTTGAAACACACCAATATATTAATCTGGGTCACATTTTTCTATAATTCAGGTAACGATATTTGAAGTTTGCCTTTCTATATCTGAATTTCTAACTGAGTGAAAGTCGACATTTTCTGTAATTCCTGTCATTATGTAAAAAGTGAAATGTGACTTCATCTGCAAAAATACTTAGAAATGTATCTAAAAATAAACTGAGATACACTGGTATTCTGTGGCAGTGGTTTTGAATACCTGATAATGAAGTGTTACTTGCCGTGAAAAAACAACTGCCTTGTGGATTTTTTATAAAATCAAACCCAAATTTTAGACTGTGATAAGAGCAGTCACCAAACAAAAAGGATAGAGCAGTCACCAAAAAAAGCCAGTTACCAAACAGAAATTATAAGGTCTCTTAATGAACATAGTCATCCTTCAATATAATTTCAGCCTAATTAAAAAATACAGCAAACTAAATTGCATAGTTAATTACAGGACTTGCTTTTACAAACTTCTTACTAATTGTTAACTTTTTTCCTCAGGAAAAAAAAAAGTGCACTGAAAAGATAGTTCCTAATGTTATTTTGCTTTTGCAGAAATGGCCAAAAGCCAAATTTGAATGTGTATGCTTTATATGTAAAACTTATCATGCAGTTCTAATTAAAATCTACTGAAGCTTTCAGCTTCATTTAAAAGAGTTCATCTTCTGAATAATTTTCATTTTCTTTTGGTTGCGTTATATCTCAGGAGAAACTATCACATTTTCTTAAATTAAATAAGATGGACTAATTTTTAAAACATTAATGTCGCCATGCCTGTTTTTCAAGCCGGCTAGCCTCGGCACAGGAAACAGGGCTTTCCTTCAGTGAGTTCTTTTTCACTCGAGCTACTCCTGTGTGGCGATGGCTGGAGGATGAAAAGGGGGGACTCTGGAGACGCTGGGTCACACGAGTTTATTGGAACCCCGATGTGGGGTCCTCACCTCGACAGTCAGTGTGCCGAACACCCCGGCTAACTCTCGGGTGAGACCTTATAACTGGGGGTGTTACACAGAAAGGGAACCAATAAGGTTTTACAGGGTGGTGGCTCATATCATAAACAAACACATAAAACAACCGTACAATGAACATTAGAAGGTGACAATCAGGATTCTGTCCAATCACTCGATGCTTCTCTCAGAATCTTCCAGAAGTGGGGAGCGACCCCAAAAATGATAGACAGCAACAGGTGGCTGTCTGTGAAGTGATGGACAGTTAACTGTTTTTGGGGGGGAAACCTTAGGGAGGATACAGAACCAATTACAGAACTGTTACCGGGGAAAAAACAGGGATAAATCGAACGTGGGTAACAAAAAGAAGTACAGAGAACAAACCAATTTACAAAGAACATTAACTTATGAATTAAACTTAAAATTAAAAAATGCACTCCCACACATTAAGGAAGGAAAACCTAAAATTTTGTGTACTAAGGACAAAAATCTTTGCATATCTTACAGGATTTTTAGTGACAGAAGTTCTGCCTTCAGTGGAAGAAACGTCGAGAAATAAAAAATATTTCAAAAAAGACAGTATTTAATTATTTATTGTCATTGACAGAATACATGTTTTTTTACTGGTATTTATGCTGAATGTAACTGATTTGACCACATGTACAAAGCACCTAAGTCTGTTTCTCTCTTTTAGTGTATTAATTTAAAATGTTATTTAAGTGTGTGCCACTGCTCAAGTGGTTAACTCTGGGCAGTTTTGGTAAGAAATACATTTTCTAAGAAATCTCCTCATTCTACTAGGTAAACATTAACTAGCAAGATAGCAGATATTTACAGGTATAGACCATATTTATTGTCTTCTCTCTATATTATATGTATTGAGTGTGTACATCTTTTGTATATAATTTATATTAAGATAATAATAATTAGACAGTAATACTGCAATGGAGAATAGAATGAAAAAATGAATAATGCTACAAAGATTATAACAATGAAGATAGATATAGATCATACCGAATTATATAGATAGTGCTACTAAGGAATCAGTAATTTTCTTTGTGTCCTATGGAAAGAGTAAGTGAACTGGTCAGAGAGCGTAGACTGAACTGCCATCAGCAGTGCTGATAAAGCCGGTCTCCAGCCCTCCTTTACCTCGGAGCCACTGTCTGCCCATGGCTGGCTTGCTGTTAATGGCACCCAGCTCAGAGCCACGGCCATGCAAGGCAGGCAGGCAGGAGAAGCCTTCAGAAGAGCTTAAGGCTAAGGTTAGTCACCACTTGTAATCTAGGGCATAATTTTGATGCCTTAAGCTTTAGCTTTTGTATTTTTCAGGTTCTGTGCTGCCTGGGTGTGTAGCTCTGAGCTTCATATTAAGTGTTAGCAAGCTCTCTTCACAGTGAAGGTAGACAAAAAATTCCTTTTCCAGCTTGAGACCAAGGACAAACATTACAAGCTTTAGGCCCAAAAAGCATAAACAACAGAGAACTGAGGAGCACAAACAAAGAGGATGGAACTTCATAACCTGAAGCTGTAATCGGATTACACTTTACAATTAACCCCACTAGGCAAACGAATCAAAACTTATAAAAGTGTGAAACCTCGTGACCAGTCATCCATTATGTGATCATTTTGGATCCATCTTGGATGTAGCCTTGGCCAGTCTCTTGTATTGCCTAAGGTGTATCCTTCAAGGCCTTTTAATAAATACCTACTTTACTCTTTAACTCTGTCTAGTATCTGCTCTAGGTCAGCCTCTCAAGGCATCAGTTTGTGGGTATTTTAGGATTTACCAGGTAAAAAATCCCCCAATATAGTTTTCTTTCACCTGTACTTGAGTAGGACATCCTGATGCATCCTGACCTCAAAAGATCACAATGGACTGGTGACACATATTAAAACTGGAATCTCTCAGGCTATACCAATGCAAAAACCTCTGTGTGGTGCCTACACCGACAAACCTTGAAGTATCACTACAGGCTGCAGTGCACCTCAGCACCAGTAATGTCACCAGGGGTAGAAAGAACGGGATACAAAATAGTCACTATATTTGATTTCTAGAGAATTAGAGAAGAAATATAAGAGTTAATTCTTAAATTTGTTTCACTGCCTGGGAAAGTAAAGAGGTCTAAGAAATGAGCTAAAGTAGTCATGGCATTGGTAGTGTCAGGGAAGTTCTGCAAGCCCGAGTCTCAGTGTAACTTCTCCTTGAAGCTGATCTTGTTTAAATATGTAGTAATGATGCAATTAGGTTTTAATAGTGGTAAGTAGGAACAGGCTGTGAAGTTTGCTGATGATATAAGCCTGGGAGTGCACTAATAAAAGAAAATTTCAGGACACTATGCAGAAAGACCTGAGTGATCTTGCAGAATGGAGAAATAGGCAAGGGAATAAACATGAGAACTGATAATAAGCACTTCTACTATAGGTTAAGAATTGGAAATGACTGAAAAGTCATGACTGTTGGTGTATTAATATAGAACACTAAAATATGCAAATGTGATCTTTGAATGAGTCAGGAAGGTCTTTCCAGGAGGTATGAAATAAATGTTTGACCCTTTCTATTCCCTCCACTTTACTCTGGACTTCCATATTTAAAACAGATGTATTCAAACTGAAAAAAAGCCCAAAACTGCTATATGAAAAGACTATAATTCAAAGAGAGAAGAGTCATTACATTTTTTTTTACTTTAGCAAAACTCTGGTTGCAAGGGAGTACACTAATATTGATAAGTCAATCCTAATGTCAAATACTGAAGTGGTAAAGAAATTCTTTAAAAGATAATGTTGTCCCAGAAATATATATATATACTTCCAGCCTACATGTAGGCTGGAAATCAGAAGAATGTGCCCTAAAGAAGAGACTTTTGAAACTTTTTTCATTAACAAGCAGTGGAAACAGAAACCTACTTACTTCTGAAACGTATAAAGATTACCACTTTGATTGTCATACCAAGAGATTGGACTCAATGACCTGCGGAGAAACTTTTTACCCCACTATATTTGTACAATATTTAAACTGCAGCCTTAAGTTTAGGGTTAAATTTGCAATGGTCAGCTTTATTCTTCTAGTATAAATGCACTCTGCAATCATAGTGAAAGCCAGCTTTTCCAGAGTAAGGATTCCCTTGGCATCAGCAGTATATGAATAATGAATTTCTCCAATATCTACAAACCGGATCAATTCTCCTAAATTCTTATCCACTGAGTAATTTGGACAAGATTGTCCCACATGATCAAAAAAAAATCTCGGACGTTTTAGTATCTACACTATAGAGTCATTGGACTTCAAGAAAGTCCTAGTCTTGTGCCGTGAAGACAAAAGTCAGACCACAGCTCTGGGGGATGGTGTTTCATCTTAGCAGAAACAGCAGAAATATAATTTCTGCAATGCTCTTTTAATTGCAACAGGAGCAGTTTTTATTTGCTCAATATCTTTGGATAAAACTGGCTCTGCTTACAATTAAACATGTTTCCTTCTTCCCTCTAGCTAATGATTTTTCATCTTAGTCATTGAAAATGAAACTCAAATGTTTATTTCAACTGGGCTGCTACTGATATGACTCTATTTTAGAGAAAATCCTTCTTCATTTACATCCAGAGTCCCAAGGGAATTTTGCCTTTTAATACAAAGAGGGAAGATTGTATTTCAAAGATATTCATCCATTTTACTCTAGCTGAAGTCAATTGAGGGTGTGGGAGTTTGGAGGTTTTGGCAAATTAAGCCCTTACACAGCAGCCATGTTAATGATGGTGAGTCAGAAGGGAATCCATAACACACTCCCACAACTGTATCAGTTCCCTGCTTCTATGATCAGGATGTAGAACACATTTACTTTTTGTCATTGAATTCAAATGTGACTGAATATAGAGCAGATCTGCTGAATAGGAAGGTGCAATTTTCCATAATGCCTTTTCAAAACTGAATAAAGGTCAAAATCTGTTTGACTTACATTGCATGAAATTAATTCAAAGGAGATAATTTAGGACAGAATTCAGCCCCAAGCTCCTGTAAGACTACAATTACAGATGGCCTTTTCAGAAACAAAAGAACACGCTACAATGTCTCTCACATATGTCTTATAAAACCTTTGCAAACCAAATCCAAATGAAATTAATGTTAGATACTGAATAGTTATTGCAGAGGATCACAAAAATAATAATTCCATCACAATGGGGCTAAAATAAATTAACTATCTTGAGACAAGATTTAAAGCTTGGGTACCTTTCATGGACTACTCCCAGTTAGAGAGATCTTCATGAAAACAGTTAATGAGGCATTGCATAAAAGTCATCCTAGAGCGGTATGATGGTCAACAAATATCTAACATAAACCTAAGGATTTCCTCATTAGAAGTCATTTGTTTCAGCTTGAATGGGCCATTCCAAAACCTGCTAATTACTTAGAGGGGTGGTATGCTCTTCATTTCCTGAGAATTCTCTCTGCTCCCAGCACACTCACACTAACACTTATATTGTGATGGCTTAATTCCAGACTGTGAATGATGTATAAAAGAAGGAGCAATCAAATTCCCCTAAAACCATTAAAGTCACATTTTCACTGTTAGTTTGTGGCACAATACTCCTATGACCAATAATTCTATCTCCTAGGAACACATAACAGTAATACTGTGAGATTGGTTAGAAATTAATTTATACTGGGCTACTTCAATTAGTCAGCACAACTCAAGAACTAACAGATGTTCCATATTGTAATGCAGTATCATGGAACAAGAGCATGACAGAGCTACATTGATTTTCTCTTCACTACCTTTCCTATTTAGTATCAGACTAGAGGCAGGATATAAGATCAAATGCAATTATGAGTCTTTAGCAGCTGGACATGGCAGAAAATATTAGTAAGCTCTCTTGCCCTTAGAAGACCACCATGTGGAAGAAAATCAATTATTATAAAGTTTTGGATAGCTTCCCACATATACTGCAAAAATTGAAAAACACTTAAATATTTTTCAACCAAAAGAGGAGAGGTGTCAGAGCAAAGAGGAGACTTATTGAAGCACTTATACCCTATTTTACAGCAGTGCATCATCACAGCAGTGGCTGACCGAAAACCATGGCACTGGTCAGTGTCTATCACTACATATAAATTCACCAATTCTAAGGCCAGAAGCAGCCTCTGCAAACAGAAAATCTTACTTCCTATTGAAAACAGGACAGAGGATGCCCAGGATGCAGGATGACCTGTTCAGGTCAAATCCAGCTATAGACAGCCTTTTCAACTTTTCCCTGTTTGGAAAATATCCACAGCTTTCTTTTGATGTGAATTTATCTCATTTTAACATCTTGCCCTCAGACCATATCAATAATTTTTAGTTTCCAACTTCTGCTTCCCATGTAAATGCTTCAGCTTGCAAGCCTTTGATTGTTTGAATCTTAATAATTAGTTACTTGATAAATTTAACTAGATTAAAAGAGATTAAGCTGCTAGAGTTATGTACTGTAGGGTTTATTTTCCAATAGGATAATCCTAAGGATTATAATGTAACCTCTCTAAACTATTTATGTGTCTGTAGCAGCAGATGTGAACATATTACTGCTCTGAAGTAGTAATATTCAAAGGTGACATAACTTCCTTCTGTACAAATACTGAGAGCAATAACATCACAGCTCATGCATATCTGAACTTTGGCTCCTTGGAATTGAAAAGTCTTCCTGCTTTATTGGAAATAATATTCTTTCATGCTAAGCCTATGACTTTAGGCTTAGCCATATGTAAATTCAGCTGTTTGTTTGCATCTAACTTGTCAGGCAGTCTTGATCAACTTGCATCAAAGACTTTCCTTTTTATTATCATCTACACTCTCAAAATTTTTCATCTGCAACTATCAGTAACAGTTTTTTCTCCCAAGCATTGAAAAAGAATATTAAATATAATAGAGTCAAATACTGATCCCCATGGCACTCGTAGACAAACATCTGAAGAATTATTCTTCATTAATAGTAATATTTTAAGACCTTTCACTTGCCCGGGTTTTAATCACTTCAGTATGTGCCACGTTGATTTTATTTCTTAATCAACATGTCATGTGCTACCAAGTGAAATGCCTTATAGAAGACTAAGACTGTTCCATCAGTTTTATTACCTTTATAAACAAAACAGGATTGCAGCATCATCTGTATCATTATTCTGCCTGAGATCATTATCAGGCTGACAAATATATAATTATACTTTTTCTTGTTTATATTGGAACAGAATAGGATCTCCTATTTACAACTGGGACTAACCAAAATGCTTTGCATGTTGAAATTTCACACTGAAAATCAAGCTTAACAATTCAAGGGTATCATCAGACAGCTCTGTTAAAAGACTTAGATGAAGATTGCCTGGATTTGTTTGTTTAAAATGTTTCATTTTATTAGTCCGTGTTTAGGATATACCTTTGTTTTTTGAACTGAAATATTTTTACCCTTATACCATACTGATTCAACATCTCCAATATTGATACAGGACTGCACAATATTGAAGCCTCTTCCTTAAGACAAGACAGAGGATAGGTCTCAGATGTGATCTTGAAGGGCAAATGCCCCTTCTCATAGCCATCAGTGTGCTCTGCTATGCCACATGTGGCTTTTTTGTAAAGCAGGAGCTGTAGTATTTTATTTAATAGCTATTCTCTGTCTGCTACATTATTATTGAAATGTTCCTATTAAGATCTGACTTCAGACCAGTGCTATGTAGCGACGCGAGTTTCAGGTTTTTGAATTTCTATTTTGTATTTGTTATTGGTCTATACTTGGTATGTTCCTTCCACCCCCCCCATTCCTACCCCTGTGGTTCCTCCTGATGTAACCCCTCCCCCTTCCCTTCCCCATTTGGTCAGTGTTTCCCCGCCCAGGGCTGCCCTGGGGAAAAGGGGACACACCACACCCACTCTCTCTCTCCACCCTCTCACCATGCTTCCCCCATGATGAGAAGGGGCTCTGGCAAAGCCCCTTCCACATGGCTGCACTGAATAAACGTCCTTATTAACCCAAGAGAGAGCACGTTTCCTTCATCCAAGCTTGAACCACGCACAGCCTGCTGAGCTGAAGGACCCACACAAACTGTTTCTGTGGTCTGGGGATTCCTGCTAGCCGGCATTAGCACCCCACCACAAAAGAAACCTCTAAAGTGCTAGACCAGAATACCCTTGTCATTATCTACATCAAAGCATCCCTCATGTTTTACTGACATTTCTTTGCACTTTTTTGTCCTTCAGCTTCTCCCATTATTTCTCTGTATCTCATAGTTTTCTTTGTAATCTGGCTGGAGCTGACCAGATCTATTTTTTTTAAATACAGCTTTGAAAGACAGTGAAAAGAGAGATATGCTTCCATAGGTATGTTTAGTATAGAGTAATCTAAAATTCAACAGAAAATATCGTATTAGCTGAGATAGAAATTGCTTTTTCTCACTAAAATAACCATATAATCTCTATCTGTGCCTGCATTAGATAGGGGTAGTGACTTAATTAAATGTCAACAATATGTAAAACATTAATTTTTCTTTAAAATGTCAGACAATATACCAGCACAATACTTAAAATATCTTTTACTTTTAAATGTTAATATTTGCAATGAAAAGTTTCAATTTTGCCTTCTAAAAATTATATTCATATGGGAATTTAAAAAAAAGTTAAAATGTCAATATGTGGTCAAAACCATTCAATTATGTTGAAAAAGAAACTCTGTATAAACTAAAATTGATATTCAGAATGTCACAGCTTTGTATTTCGCCCAAAATACTCATATATACACTCACACAAGCAGGATCAAGCATATAATCATTGAGAAAAATTAGTCTTGAATCCTGACCTTGCAGCAGATTTGAGGATTCTTGTGGCTCATTTCTCAATGAGCTGGAATCTGTAGAAACAGAAAAAACTGCCAACAGAGAACTTGCTACGGAATTAAAACAGTCATTTGCAATCTTAAAACTCTATTATCTATTCATTTATTGATGAAAAATTCATCCTCGTTACTGTAGTAATTGTCTTAAACCTCTCTTCCTTTATAAAATACAATTCTTTGTACAATTCTCTTTCAGTGCTGTTTGCCAAAGGCCCTGAGGCGTCTCAGGGAAGTTTCTTCAAACAGGGCTTTAAAACGTCATGATTACTTAGATATTGTAGAATAATCTAACTTGTTGGATATTAATATTTATTTTGTGCAGTTTGTAGCCTTTTTGTGTCCTGTTCTCTGAATACCTACTGTGAACCACACAAGAAACTGGACGTTGTTTACATTGTAACCTGACTATCAGCCAGATCTGCACCCATTTTATGTAAGCACAAATTTTGCTCTGTATACCAGTGTCGTGGTTTAACATAGCTTGGTTTTTAATTAAAGAGAAAATCCATCAGTTACGGAAGTGATTCTCTGTGAGGACTGCTAACAACTTCCTCCGGACCCAACAGAACCACTCAGCTGGCTAGTTTTGAATACTGACATAACCATAACCCTGTTAAACCATTTAAGAAAGCTGAATAGACCTCTGTGAAATCACATTTAAAAACTGACAAACCCTGGGAAGAACTCTCTTGCTTCCGGCCTTTGAGCAGGTAACCGGACGCTGGCTGGGCCAGGCCCAGCCCTGCCCTGCTGCAAGGCCCAGCCGGCTCAGGCTGCGACACAGCTCAGCTGAGATCCTGTCGCCACCAAGTTCCATCCATGACCAGCAGGCCAGGCCGGCTCCACTCAGCTTCAGGTGCAGAGCTGCTAAGCCATCCTGCCAGTACCTTGGAAAAGTCATGCAGCTAAGAACAGAGGTGTCCATGCAGCCCTGCACAGAAAGCAGCCCCACGACTGGAACTGAATGCAGCAAGGGCTGGAAAACAGCAATGCAGCCACAGCAGCCGCTGCCTGGCAGAGAGCACATGACCATCCACAGGCCCAGGCAAGATATTAGCTCTTTTAGTGCACAGATGGAACTTGCAGACATCAATCCTCTCTCGAGTGAGAGAAAAAGGAAAAGGTGAAGACATGTAAAGAAAACAACATGGGGACACCGAGGTCAGTGAAGAAGGAATCAATTTCTAGATAGGAGGAGAATGAGGAGATGCTTTAGTCTTGGGCTGAAATTCTCTTATAAGTTATGGTGAAGATATAATTGATACATCTGACTCTTTTCCCCTGTAACTCATGGAATGCATGGGGGAATGTAGCATTCTAACCACAGCCATGAGCAGAGGCACCAGTGTGGAAGCAAGCAGATGTTGAAGTAGCTGTGATCCAATGAGAAGCTTGAACAGAGAGAGATGAGAAACCTTACTTGAGGTATGGAAGAGGAAAATCTCTGTTCCCAGAGATAAGAGTACTTTTGTTTCTATACTAGAAGATCTCATCCTTAAAATTGCACCCCAATAACCTGAAATGATTCATGCTGGTAGTTGTGGAAGACTACTAAACCGTGGGAGGGACTTCTCAATTTCAGATTTCCGTGTGGCTGCTATCAGTGAAAATGAAAACCACGAGAGAACTGTTTCTTGTGGAAAAGCCTCCATGGCATGGCAGGAGAGACTCCTCTCCCTAAGTGAACTGAAAAAAATTATTTTAGAAGTGGTAAACTGACGGAAAATATCAAATTTTGTCTCTATGTCATCAGTGGGAAAGGAAAGAAGAGCTGGGTGGCAGAGAAGTGTAGTAAAGGTTTATTCTGATTCTTATTATTCTTCTTTTAGTTCTGTTAATAAAGTTTTTCTTTATACTCTTTAGGGGTTTGAGTCTGCTTTTACCCTTCTCCTAATCCTTATTTCACAGCAGAAAATGAGTACATAATTCTAGTGGGTCCACTGGCATTGGGCCAGCGCTCAACCCACCTCATGAATTGATGCATTGGCTGGGAAATTGAATTAGAGAACCAAAACCACTGAACTTCATTGGTGCTTCTGCCTTATTGAACTGACCCAATATGCCAAGGTCACAGGGCTTGGTGATGGTGGTGGGGGGCAGGGAAAATGCAGAATAGTGGCCTGCTGTTGCACTAATTTTCTTATACACTCAGGAAAGGCAACTTTATTTTTGCTGTTGCTCAATCATGTTATACCTCTCCAGCTCTGAATTACTGTCCAATGTATTTGATTTATTATAGGAAACAATGTTTCTTTTTCAAGTCATCTAGGAACAGATGTAGCAGAGCACAGTTGAGTGGGAAAAGAAAAAAAGCACAGGGTTCCCTTCAAGTGGCCAAGGAGGCTATATATGAAATCACTGCCATAGATCTGTGTTTTGCTCATGAGAACACTGTAGTGAAGGTCAGTGTAACCCAGACATAGGTAAGGCACCACTGCCAACAACAATCCTAAAATCCCAAAGCTGATATTCTTCATTTATGATGTATTTATTGGTAAAAAGCAGAGTGGAAATCTTCAACTCAACTACAACTCAAAATATATTTCTCACTATGACCACACTGTGTCTGGCCTGATGGAAAGCAACTCTGCAGAGAAGGACCTGGGAATCCTGGTGGACAAGCTGTCCATGAGCCAGCAGTGTGTCCTTATGGCCAAGACAGCACCCGGTGTCCTGGGGTGCATTAGGAAGAGCAATGCCAGCAGGTTGAGGGAGGTGATGGATCCTACCCCTCTGCTCAGCCCTGATGAGGCCACACCTGGAGTGCTTTGTGCAGTTCTGGCCTCTCCAGTACCAGAGAGACCTGGAGCTCCTGGAGTTGATCCAATGGAGGGCAACAAAGACAGCTAAAGCCCTGAAGAAGCATCTCTTTTACGAGGAGATGCTGAGGGAAGTAGGTCTCTTCAGACTCAAGAAGAGATGACTGAGAGAGGACCTCATCAATGCCTGTAAATATATGAAGGAATGGTGCCAAGAGGATGAGACCAGGCTCTCCCTGCTGGTGCCAAGAAATAGGACAAGAGGCACTGGGTAGAAACTGGTGCACAGAAACTTCCACCTAAATAGGAGGAGAAGCTTCTTTACTGTGCAGGTGACTGAGCCCTGGATCAGATTGCCCAGAGAGGTTATGGAGTCTCCCACACAGGTGTGAGCCTGTGGCTCATCCCATCCCCCCCGATATAGTACTATACCTCCATGTAAGTTCACACAGCATCAGACACAATTGAAATGCTGTAGAACTACCCCCATGCATCCCAAGCAGTTGCTGTAGGACCAGATTGTTGCTTTTCTCACAGCTCTGAGTAAATAAAATCATCCCTGCACCTTCCCCCACATTACATGGTAACAAACAGCTCTGTGAGAAGCTGGCCCTCTCATCAGCACTGTTCCCACTCTTCTGAGCTACATCCATTGACACCATGCTCACCCACCAACCCCAGGAGAGTGGGAAGTGATTCACCTCAGTTTTGCAGAACTGTAGAAAACTCTCCTCTCCTTTGCTGCCAGTGTTCAAAGGCCCTCATAATTCCAGAAAATAAATTATTAGATCAGTGTAACCAGGTTATATGCAAACCCTGGTTCTACCTGTTCGTTCTTGCTCAAGGACAATTCCATGTCTGCCTTCAGGGCTGTGATGTACTACAGCTGAAGTAACATTATATATACCTGGATATATCAATGTATTCCTAGCTTTTTGTTTTAATTCATTGGCCGACTATACCTTTCTTACAAAACATGAGAAAATAATCTGTGCAAATATGTAAGTAACATTTACTGAGGAATCCATAATGGTAAGTGCAACTCAAGCAGTGGAGGCATTATCACAATCAGTTATTGCAATCAGTATGATAAATGTAACAGCACAAGATAACAACAGTAGCTTCTGCAAAATTTTAATAGAAAATAAAGTTCCCCAAATTTTTATCCCATCTCCATTAGATATTTATGTTTTAGAATAGCATTTAAAAAGAAACTAAATGCATATTTCACATTCTCAGCTTGTAATCACTCACTTATCATAAAAGTAGACAGAATTACATTTTAAGTTTGGTATACCAATGTGTTGCAAAATTATTTTCTGAATCCTTTATTAAAATATATGTTTAAATAAATAAAAATATATATTTTGTATATATACATTGTACCTGCATACATGCACATTTACTGATTTATGTTATGTCATAGATAAAACTTCATTAATCTAAAGAAGCAAATAGAAGAAAATCTCAAAAGGGCAGAAAGCACAAAATGACTTCTTTATCGGAAATTAGAAAGTGAGTTGGTACTGGCAGCTACCTTTGAAACTATTACTCCTGGCAAGTTATTTTATCTATTTGTTTTCTTTGTGACTGGAGATAAAAACACTAAATCATCATCCATAGTTTATTTGCAATCTGCTACTGAAAAGTCTTTACACATGTCTTTATTTGTTGTAACTCATTCAGAGCCGTTTAAAACTTGTATCTTTCAAACAAATAGTATTTTTACTTGGGATTTAGTGTATTGGGGTTTTTTTCCCCCAAGGTATTTGCACTGTGTAATTCTGAACAGAAATACAGTATTAATGTTTAAGTAAAAAAAACCTTTCTCCTACCTTATAAATATTTTTGCTATTTTGAAAAAAAAATGCAAACCAAAAAACCCAACAGAATAACTCTACTTTTTGCAAAAAAAAAGAGTATATTAAAATTCAAATTAGTCACTGGAAATAAACTCAGTGAATAACAGTCTACCTTTCTTCCCTGAAGTAATTGGTTTTGACTGGGTAGGGTTATTTGTACTTGAAAATTTCATAGCAGGCAGAGTCTTTTAAAAACATTACTTACGGTTGTATACGAAAGGAAAATTTGCAGCAACAGAAGTACATTCAAAGTGATTTTTCTGAGAGTCACTATTTTAAGGAACTAAAATCTGGGTCTAGCATGAGTTATTTGTACATGCATTATTCTGTTACTCCTGCCATCCTTCCTTTCAGTATACATTCCCGTGCCCTTTTTCATTATGAGCACTATATTTTCATGTAGTTGTCAATATAACTTGGAAACCTTGAAATATAACCATATTTATACGTCACGGACGTACCTAACTACCAAAACCATTGATGACTACTGCCATGTATCTCTCTCATTAACTGCTACCCTAGGATGCCTGACAGAAAAGTTGAATGGGAGAGCAGAGGCAATCACAAATTTCTCTTAATTATTCCCCAAATATCCAGAAGTTACCTTCTGGCTAATCACATAATTTTGAAATAGAAATCTGAGGTTTGGGTACTGAAAGTTTTGAAAGAAGCTTACTGCAAAATGAGAGAAAGAAATTGCCCTCTCTCCACCTCAGGATGGAAAACAGAAATAATGAACTTCAAAGAGAATAATGGAAGGAAGTTTCCCCTTATACATTCTCTCCTTCTTCCATGCATCCTTCATAACCAGACCCAGCATTTCACCCAGCTACCTTATTCATCATCTGACTCTATCACTCCAGAATTTCACCCTTTCTTTTCACTCTTTTATCTCACATTTAATCTGCATTATCCATTAGAAATCTTACCATGCTAGCAATCCTTTTTTAGAATGGAAAAAAACTCTTTGTGTTTATCCCATCAGAGATCATATTCAACTCGCTAAAAATCTGAATCTCTTCTGGCTTAGAAAGAGAGAAAATTAGAACCACAGATCCTTCTTTTTATGGCTCTATTTTTCTCCACATCCTTAAAACAATGCTTTCCTCCTACTCAACACTTTAAAGTATCCCTCTACATTTGTTTGGGAGTATGGGCATGTGCAATTGTGCAAATGGTGTTTTAGTACTATCATGGTGTATTTTTTATTAAACTTTTCACCTTTGAGAAAAGGTCTTTTTTCCACCTCAAAAACAGTTTAAGAAATACAGGTCATAGGCTCATAGGTACAACAAAAGGAATGAAAGATGAATGGACTTAAGTGTCTTCAGTGTCTTTGGAGAAGTTTCAGTGTTGTCATTAATCACCACCTGAAGGATTTGGTCACCTGCTTGTGGGACAGGAATGCTTCAGGCTGAAAATCTTGACCACTTCAGTCTGTAGATTTAAATATTCAGTGGGAGAGGATCATCTCATTGCAACCTGGTATTAAGCCTGGAGTAGATTCAGCAGTGGGGTTCATGAGCACACCGACTACCACCACCAACTCCAACCATATTATCCTTTACCCTATTCTAATTATAGTTTTATTTCAAGAACATTGTACAAAGACAAAGAAATTAAAATCCATGCATGACACGAGCTCAAGTAGCTGTTTTGTTGAACAAAAGTGAGCTGGCACACCCATCCCCTCTGCTGTACATGTTTGTCATGCTATTTAAATTGGATAACCATGCTGTACAAATGCTGCCAAATCAGGTCAAAACATGGAGGGAGAAAGCTTCTGCAGGTAATGTGACTCTGGTCAGTGGGAGACAGCTAAGTCCAGTGCTATCAAAACTAAGGCAGATTTTATGTCCATCCTCTATAGACAACCATTTGTGTGGGGTTTTTAAAGATTACAATTTTCAGGTCTGGTATTCTGAATTATAATTTGCTTGAGTTTGAACATCTAATACTTCTGTATCTCCACTTCATCTCAACCAAGCTGTCAGGCAGCTCCAGCCTCCTCAGTGTGTTGATATTGCCAACATTCTTTCCCACTTCTTCATAATTCCATTAACTGTCTGTAAAAACTTGAGGTTTGGAATATGAATTTTACTTAAAAAAAAATCATCCTTATTTCTCTGAGAGTAGGAGTTTACACCACAAACCAGCAGTGAAGATGAAAAAGGAAGCAGAGTGTCGGGTTAGAAACAAGTAGTTCACGGAGTTGCAATACTGTGCCTTGCCAAACTCCACTCCTAACACCAGAGGGAGCTGAGCAAAGGTATAAATTCTGAAAACCCTCTCCTCGAGAAGCCCAGACTTTTCTGGCCAAATGGGCCCTTGAGGCTAATACTGCCATCCATACAGATTCAGAACAGAAAAAAAACCCTAAAAATATTGCCGTAAGGAGACAATCCACTTCCTCTTGTTTGAGGAGGAGTAAAAAAATAGCTTCACAATGTTTGCCCAAAAGTTTTCTTCCTGTCTTCTTACTGAGACCTTTATAAAACCCTTTATTTTTTGACATGGCGTCCATTTTTAAAAACTAAACTAGATTTTGTACATCTACTTATTGGGTGGTATGGGTAGTGTGTACTGTATATTTACTTCATACACAGTTATATTTTGCCCAATCTTAATTACTGCTTGTATAATAAGCCAGAAGTGTTTCCTTTTGCTTCTTCAACTTTTCACTGTTTTGCTATATGGATATCTTCATAGGTTTAATATCATAATCTTATTTATCAACAGAGATCTTACCTTTCTGCAGTAAATGGTGTTTGGCTTTTTGGTTTTGTTTGGTTGATTTGGTTTGTCTTTCATTTTTTTTGTTTTCCCCACAGTTTTAAACATGTACTGTAATATAAAAAACTGTATGATCAGTATCCAAATATCTTGAACTAAAAATTTCTTAAAATATTAAAAAAAACCCCAAACTACCACATTGTCTTTAGTTTTGCTTTAATTCTTAAAGTAAAACAAAGGATCTGCTGATCTATAAAGCTTGCATATACACAGTCTGTAATTATTTCAGTGCTTGTCATTGGCATAAATGATGACATGGGGTATCTCTAACAACAGATGAAAAACCCCAACTCTTTTCAGCCACCTAACTGCAAAAAATGTAGACACTCCCACTGTATTCAGAACAAGTTCAACACATGTGGTTTGATCCAGTAGCTGGGTACTAGCCTATAAACTGAACTTAAACATCCAATAGTTCTGTTTGGGTTTTTATTTATTTATTTATTCAAAACTCTCTTTTATATTTTTCAATGTTTTCTATTGACCTGAGCACTCTGTCATTGCTCATTGTGGTAACCTGCTGGATGGAGGACTTTCCATTTTGAGCTCCACTTGTGATTACTTTTCTGCAATAACTTTCTTTAAACATTTACCTTTTATTTTCTACTCTGACATTTAGGTACATCACACCTCATTTGCTGCCCAGGAGTCCAATTAATTTTAAAAATTACATTTTCGTCTGCATTCATCTGTTGCTGATCATTTCTGTGCGATAATTTCAGGTCTGTTTGAAACACCACCTACTTGATTTTAAGCAAGCTAAGCCTGCAGTTATAATTACTGATGTTTATGTTTGTTTCTGAATGTGAAAATGGTCATCATCCATTTTCATGTGCAATTTTTCATTCCGCATATGCCATCTGCAGGTGAAGCCTTCAGAGGCCACAGTGGTCATTTCACATGCAAATTAGATGTTGACTACACTTGCATGTTTTTACACACAATTACTCACTTAAGACACCTAAAAATCAAAAGCTAAAATTGCTTTTTACAATAAAGACAAAGATCAAATTTGTCAGCCTGACAAAGTTCTAATAAAGATGTGTGAAATCTTGTGTCATTTTCGTTGTGTTTAACAGTTACGCCAAAGCTGCTGCTGGAGAAGTGAATAATGCAAAACTTTGGAGCAATCTGTGGATGGATTAGGGCATTTGAAGAAATAGTAGCTGTTAAATGGAAGGCTTTGATGCAAATCTTGGCTTTGGGAAAGAAGTTGAGGTTCCATCATGAAAAATACAAAATGAGAACATAGGTTCCGTTTTAGGGGAGGGAGACATAACCTGTTGCCAAGTTGTAAAAGAGCAAATCTTATGTTGTTAAATCCAGTGCAGAAGATGTTGATCAGCTAGTCTTGAACATGTGGCTCTTAGGCCACTGACATTTCACTGTTGAAGCTGCTCATATGTCAAGTTTAGATCTCACACATATATCAATGACATTGATGCTAAAATCCATCAGTGAGTGAGGTGAAATAAAAGTTTTTATCCTCACTCAGAAGAATTACTTAAATTTCTATTCAGAAAAGAATGTCTTCACCAGGACCTGCAAAAGCAGCAAGTGTGAAAAGATTAACAGAGCTGCTCTTGTGTTTTGCTGAAGGAATGGGTGTTCCTCCTAGATGAACCCAGTGAAGAACTTAACTTCTTTCATTAAAATCCAAGGCTAATTTGGAATATGGAATTTCTTTGATTCCATTCATTTGAAAAACCTTCATCAAACTCTTATCCCATTTGTGAGTGTGAAAATTCCTGTCTTACAGATAAGTCTCTTGTAAAACATTTCATATTGAGCATTTTTATTTCAGTCAAATTATAATGCACATTTCAACATAATAATAGTTTTCCATAATAATAGTCACTGACTTTCCAGAACTTCATGACTCTTCTTTTGTTAAGGGACAATATGGTGCATGTTTTTGCTGACACCAAATTTATCTTTGTCAAAGTGCTTTAATTTTTTGTTTCAAAAGAAATTAATCTTTTTCTGTGGTCACAGATAGCCTCCAAGCTACCCAGCAAGCTTCACTAGCACAGACATAACCTAAGCTGATTGGTCTCTAGAAAATTGAATTATGTTCCTAAGTTATTGAGTAGTAGTGCTTTTATAGCAGTCTAAGGTCACGAGAGAGACAAGGTTTATAAGGAGAAGCAGTATTTTCTATCAAAACAATTAATGCAATATTATAAAAAAGTGATACATTTAAGGTTCAGAATGCATTAAAATAAGCATATTTGAATTATTGGTCTTACAAAAAGAAAAAATAGAAAACTATAAATATAATAACAATTATTAAGAAGAAATATTTTAAAAAAAAGTTTCTCTATTTGTAGTCTGTCCTTGTATATTCTCCTCCCTTGCACAGTACTCATTTTTTGTGATATATTGGAACCAGTGTTTAGTTTGTCAAGAAATATGACTACAAAATAAAGACATGGAACTAGATCAGTCCAGGTCACCAGGTTCAATCATCATTTTGTCAGGTAAACCCTTTCTTAAATGCATTCTGCTTAAAACTGATTATGCTCCTTGTTTCCCCTTTTCCATTCACAAAAGTGTGGTTTAAAACCACACTGCCCCAAATCTTAGAAACTTGCTCCTAAATTCTACCTCAAAGTGATTGATTGGTCATTTGTCTTGTGACAGCACAGCTGAAAAAGCTTTTAGCTTTCCCAAGTTTGTGGTTGATCTTCCTATATACTTGTCCAGAGCAACCATATCTGGTAAGATTTTGCTCACCTAAATAATCCAGATTTTCATATTTGTCTTCTTGAAAAAAACCCATAATTTCCCTAATTGTCTCACAGTCTGTGTTGGCTGTACTTTAACTTAACCTTTTTTAAACATGGGGACCAGATACTGGATATGCTACTGCTGCCTCTATTGACATATTACCTCTCTGCCCTGAATTGCTGCATCTTTCAACTTTTGTTGTCTTTTTTTTTTCCTGACCACATCACATCAATGACTCACAGTCATCTTGTGATTACTAATGCACTCAATGTATTATACATTTGTCATGTGTTGTTTGTTCATTCTGTTCATTCTCTAAATCATTTCCAGGAGGAGAAGTATGTCCAGAGAAGTGTCAGTCTTTAGTAGCACTTTCTTTATTTTTCACCCTTAGCTCTGTGGTATGTGTCGCTGCATATTTTTTAATTGCTGTCTCAATTTTTTCCATTTGAATGAAAAGGTGAGGACATTGGTGATGGTTGATAGTCCCTGAGCAGCTAAATCCAGCATCTCAGACCAACCACACCGATTTTTGTCCTTCACATTGAAAAATGTTGTCTCTAGAGCAAACTGTTGAAGAAGCATACTTACTGACCATGGTCTTATCCTAATATTCTGTGATGGCCATTTAGGTAATTTGGCAACAACAGAACTTGTCACCAAAATCTAGAAAATGAGACAGAGATCTAGTGTGGGAGAATGGATTGTAAAAGAATAAAGGTGGTGCTGCAGGCAATCTTGCCCTTCATGAGTTCCAGCTGTACTTATTACCAAAGAGTGGAAACATCCTTGCCCTTAATAGATCACAGCTATGGCCTATAAACATGTGTGTTATAAAAGACTGGGCTGTCCAATCATGAAAAAAGAAAAGAAGAAGGAGGGAATGAGAAGGAGTCAGTGTGCTGTGGAGCTGCCATGGGAAGTTTATAGAGGGAAGGTATGAAAGTTTTACTGTAGAAGAATAAAGGGCTGATGCTTACCACCATCTTTGGTGTTAGTCATTTGAGCCCACTGTTAATCAGGGGAAAAGTATGAGAGTTTTTAGATAATAAGGGACTGACACCTGCCTCAGTTGTCTACTGTAAATTGGTGCCCTATGTGAGGAGAGAGCACAGACAATCTAGCATGCAATAAATACTGCTACAGCCCACATGACAGCTATGAGCTGCTCACAGAAGCCTTTAACAGTATAGAAAATAACCTGCAGTATTTCATACCACTCATGAAGAATTCATGCATTGTACCCCAATACAGCTATACTGCTTTGATACTGTCAAGAGGAAAGGAGTACATAACAAACTACAGTTAAATAATTCTGAAACATTCTGAGACTATCTGCAGTCTCTTCAGTGAGAGCTGATATAGTTGGTCATACCTAGAGAGGTAGATCAATGATTTTAGCATGAGTGAGGAATACAGAAAGATGACCTGGTTATCCACAGAGAAGAACAGCAGACAGAAATGCCAAATTCTCTGAGCTCCTGGAAATTTAACAAAGAAAAAAATTGGTTTCACTTTTTTTTAAATCTAAGCCTCTTTTTTCAAGGGACATAAAAGCAAGTAAGATTTTGCAATTATTATCAATTCTGGGAACATGAACTTTGATATTGATAATGAGGATATCTATGCGTAGAATTCTTAATATATTTTTATCCAATGATTTTTAATTTGCTTCTTGGAAGAAAGAAGGGATTCACTCAGAACCTCAAAACAAGTTAAAATATGCAAAAGAGTAAAAAAATACAATGATATGCAAACCTGAGATGAGATTATTTTAAAAATAATGAGTGAGGGGGAAGATAGAGCACTTTAAAATGCCTTGATGGGTTTATTTTAAATATTGGGTGAATTATGCAGCCTGTTTTCTTGTTTTGTTAATGAAGCATCAGGACCTAAAATATATTTAGTGTTTCATGAATATGCAACGAATTGCTAAATATTTGCAAAGAGGTTTGGCAGTGTGAACTTTCCTGAAAACTTACCAACCTGAACATTTAAAAATACTTTGAATCAGCAAGAAGTCAAACACAGGACCAGATCAGATGCTCTCTTTCCTCAAAGAAATTTCTGGTGTCTTTTGTTCAAGGAATGCGGAAGAGTAGCCACTATGGATGAAATCTTGACCTCATTCAAATAATGTCTTGATCAAATAACAGATGGAGCTGTTCAAAGGTTCCCATGTAGGCTGATAGAACCAAATTGGAGTAATTATTATTATAAGACACAGTTGCTTGTTTTGCAGCTGTCACCCAAAACAGGGCCTTTAGTGCACTTAGAGAGTTTGAAAACATTTTTCAGCTCTGTTAAACACCAATTTATGTATAAAAGACCAGTCATAAGTAGAACAAGAGTAACTGCAAAACACTGTAAAATGGAAGCAGTTTGCCAGATTGAAAATAGAAAGAAAAATAAATCATCTTGGAGCTTTCCCTTTACTTGGAATTATGATCACAGAATCAAATAATGGCTTGAGTTGGATGGGACCTTAAAGATCACCTAGTTCCAACTTCACTGCTATGGGCAGGGAGCCTTCTACAAAAACAGGTCGCTCAGAGCCCCATCCAGCCTTGTCTTGAACATTTCCAGGGATGGAGCATCCATAGCTTTACTGGGCAAATGCTTCTCATGCTTGACCACAGTGAAAGCAAAGAAATCATTCTTACTATCTGATCTAAATCTACCCTATTTCTGTTTAAAGTAATTACAACCTTGGCCTGTCACTAACTTCATTTGCACGATGTTCCTCTACAGCTTCTCTGTAGGACAAAGCTGTAAAACTCCAATTCTATCAGTCTGTCTTCACAGGAAAGGGTGCTCCAGCCCTTGAATCTTCAGATTCTCAAAAAAAGTCACACTAAGAAGATGCTTTTTACCCCCTCCATTGGTGCAGCTCAATGCAGCACTGACTCCCATTTTCCCCTTGGCATGCCTTTTATACCTGCAGCCTGCTTGGAGCTCTGGGCTTTGTAGCTTCCTGAGCCATAACCCAACACATAACATTCACCGTAACTGTGGGCAGAGCAAGAAACCATCCTAGGCCTGATGTTGGTACCAAGCAGAAAGGTGTGGAGGGAGCCATGTTGTGGAAGTCCTCGGTTCTTGGCATGCCTTTCGTAGCTGCAGAGTCCCTGGAGCTCTGGGCTTTGTGGTTTTCTGAACCCTGACCTTTGGCATAACCCTAACCCTAGGTGGAGCAGGAAAAGCAGCCTAGGGCTGAGGCTGATGCCAAGCAGAAATGTGTTTTCTCACTTGCTTTCAAAAATGGCCAGAAAATGATCTGGCTTCACCTTCTCTCCTTAGTAAAACTGTAATCAATTACTTTCAGCAGTATGTATTTTTAAATCACTGGAACTATATTTCAATAGTGCTGCGGGTAGCAGAGTTTTAAATAGGGCTCTGAGTCATATCAGGGCTCTGTGTGGTTGCTCTCCTGGAAAGAAACAGGCATAGCTGCATTGGGTACACTTCTGCTGCTGAAGCATGCAGGCTGCCTTTTCATTCCAGGCTCTTGACAGTAGCTGTTCATTCTGAAATCATAGGCTGCAAATTGCAAGAGCTAAAAGGCAGATATTCTTCTTACTTCGTTATGCTGTTGGAAGGATGGCACCACTGTTTAAGGAGATCTGGAGCAGGGAACAATAATCCTGTCATCAGTCCCAACCAAATTCCTCTGGGCAATGCAGCAGGGCTGGATATGTGATGCCACGTAGGACAGTGGGATTGCTTAAATGACTTGTTTACAATCAGAAAGCTGCCAAAATAAGCTGCTCAAATGCCTTCAGACTGTGCACTACAGATCCAAGACCGGTGTCCACCACTAGAGAAGAGATAGCATATATGCCTTCTTTTTCTTGTGATATCAAGTGCATCATCTTACTTGGGAGATCTCAGGGTTTTTCCTCTCATGGCCAAGGGAAAAAGAAAAAATTGCATGGCTTACTGCAAATTTCTAATTTAATTTTTCTTTTCAGATTTTAAAAGTCTTTGGGTTAGCAAGTGTGAAGATGCTAGGAGTAAACAAAAAAAAAGCTGGAGACGGCATGTCTAGGCCCAAATCTGTTAAAACATACTCTTGCCATTTCCATCATTCAAAACTAAAAAGGACATACAACTTAAGACAAGAAACCGGGCTGAAATCACAGGTACCCGCTCTATCACAAACCTAACTTATGTTTTCAGCACATATTAAAAGTACAGAGATGGATCCCTAGCAAGTCTAAGGCATTAATGCAAAACCTGCTGAGTGTCACTGTTCACACCTGAACTTGATCTTTGATAGCCCACTGAGGTTTGGACTGTTAAATTAGAGAGGGTTTTATAGAAAACAGCAAACATATGGTGAAAAATTCGGCATACAGTGACTCGTAATTAATTAAAACTTTATTTTCAAGTGTGCTGTGCTGACTCTAGAGCTGTCAGTCAGGCTTTTAGGGCACCTACTAAGCAGCTGCCTGATCTATAATCAAAGGATATTCTTTTATGTATAGAGAAAATACACAGAACAAGCTGACTGGAAAAGTTAGAAAATTATGAGGATGGTATTGTAAGCTATGGTTGCAGCCTTTCTCAGGTTGTATTACATCTTATCAGACAAGTATAATTTCTAATATCAAAAAATGTATTGCATGTAAATCTCCTTAGAAGATGATAGATGAAAGATAGCTGGTTTCTCTTGCATTCAAAGAGGGTTTCAGGTTGTTCCTGTTTGAGTTACTAAAAGTTCGGTTTCTTGACACACAGGAAATCCTGACAGAAGCCAATATTAGAGGCATTCAAGTGAGACTTTTAGTGCTTTCTTCTTCTGAGCAGCCAGGGTAAATGTTTTTTTTTTTGCATTTTCTGAGACCATTTTAATTGTATTTAGAGCCAGCTCAGGTCTCCTGAATTCAGAAGATCCAGTGGAGGAGAAAATACCAAACACTTTTAGACTGAATGAATCCCTTAAAATGTTCAGTGACATTGATTCCTGTTTTAAATCACAGTAAGCTGTGATTGTTCAATGTAATTGGCCCCAGGTGTCTGAGGCACAAGACTGCCCTTTAGTATGAAGTATTTCCATCTTGTTAGCACTAGAGCAATGCTAGAAAGCTGTGTAATTCTGTAAGAGCTTGATTCTGTGCACAATGGGACAAAGAGAATGCTAAATCTTAGAAACTTATAGACATTCAGGAATTGTGGTAGTGGTTTTGGAAAGGAATACATGTCAGATTGATAATATTTGCAGGAAGTATCTATTTTCAATCTTCTTTTCCTTAGGACAGTCTATCAGCATAAATTGCTGTGTCACAAGATTCATCCAGTTTATGTGCTCATCATCTAGACAAATGCAGGAAAGATTGTGCCTGCTGTCCCCAAAACTGTGAACGAGAAGGAAATATTAGACCTCTGCTTTTAATAGTGTGATACAAAATGTTTTTCAAATTCTGAAATGCCCAATGTAACTCTAAAATATTCTCATGTATGAATCCATAAGCACTGTAAATATTTCGACTAGCATTCCAAGTACAACCACTGTAATTTCCTCTGGTTAAGTAAGGTTTATTTGCAACTCTGAGGGCCAGTGGTTGACAGACAGAGCGTCAAAGGATTTACTTGAAAAATAGCATTTGAATATATGCAGATTTCCCCAAATAATAGGAATAAATACAGTCACTTTACCACAGGAGTACTCCCTTCTTGTTTTCAGCTATGTCATAAATCTTTCTATGGTACAGAAGCTCATTAATCAGGAAAAACCCAATAACTTCTATGAGCATAGCCACTCCCCCTTGAATAGCTAAGTTCAGATGTGATCAACAGTAAAATGAATGGTCTTTCCCTTAAAATAATCAATAGGACATCAGGGTGATATGATGATGGCATGCTTGTAAGACGTTGTTTGTACCGGTAACACCTGAGATTTAATTGCATCAGTTTAAAGATATGAGGAATCTCACTGTCACTGAGGTTGAAAAATGTGGTAATCACTAGCTGACAGCAGATCCACACCAGACGTCTGCTGTCGTAGCCTTGCAGCACTCATTGAGGTATGTATTCCATTGGAAAATCTTCCTTTTGTTGTTCTACTTCATTGTTTCTGACTATGCTCTCCCTTGGTGTGGTTGGGGGTAAGGCAGGTATCACAAGCAATATGGTTAGACTGTGTTTTCCTTGGGCTAATCTGACCTGTGTCTTTAGGATTGCTGCCAGGGTCATGGGACCCAGTCTCTGAGGCAGCTTGGTTTGTGATTCACTGCCCAATGCACTGTGCTCCACTGTGCCAGACTGGCAGAGCTCCCACCTGGGGTGAGATGCAATGCCTAGGAATAGTAATTTTGAAAACTCCTTCTACACCTAAGTCAGATGTGGTTTCAGACTCTGAACAATATGATGAATTGCTGCAGATTTTTTCCCAATTCCTGGTGTCTCCTGGTGCCTTTCATCAACTTTCCCCTTGTCCTTTGACAACAGAGTCTGTATGTTTCAGTATAAGGTAAAGTAGCACTTCCACAGGGCAACATCTACAGAAAAAAATATTCCTCCTTGTGGTGTGGTATATTATAGTAGTCAATTACACTGCAGCATTCAGGGACCATTAAGAAAGACGTATGTCCCTCTTATATCTAATTCAATGCTCTGATTTCCAAAAGCTGCCAAAACCCTTCTTCACACAGGGAAATTAAAAGAACTATGACCTGCAGGGAAAAAAAAATAAAAAGTAAAAGGAATAGATAAAAGAAATTTAGGGGAAACAGAAAACCAAAAACCCAAGCTAAACATGAAAAAGAAGTTGTACATTAGGTTTTTACACACAGTTTAAGCAGGGAAAATATACATAATGGATTACTTTTTTTCATTAGAGGCATCTTATAAGAATGGCATTTATCAAACAAAGTATGAAAAACACATGCAAACATGGCAAAAAATTAAAATGCTACACTGAGTGAATCAGTGAGGAACAATAATCCAGAATAATGGGCAAACATTTCACTTGGGTCTGAAGATGATATAGGGCATTTTGCCAAGCATGAGGAATGCATCTTAAAAATGTGCAGATTAGTAAGATTTCTGTCCAAGCAGGAATAATTATCTGACAAGACCAGGACAGGCCTGGGTGAAATATTTATAACTGTTTAATATTATCAATCAACAAAACCAATAAAAATGACTGCTTCCCAGCAGGTGGCACTGAAGCTAATGAGTTCTAATTCACCTCGGCATCTTTCTCCAGTCTTCATAAAAATTGGTAGATTTTCTTACTGGAAGGTTTCCTCATTCTCTTTCTAGATGGTCCTTATTGGAGATCTTAAGGAGTCAGAGAACAAAATAGGGGGCCCACAGAAAAATTTCAAGTATCACAAAATGCTGCCTTTGAAAACTGTCTGGCTAAAAAGGAGACTTTTTCTCTCATAAATACCGGGGAAGAAAATTGTACAACACTACAGAAACTTGACTGTATCATCTTTGCTTCAGAAGCCATAGATCATGCTTTGCTGCCTAAACCTCTAGTTACTCTCTTCAATCTACTTTCCTTGAAAAGCTTTGCAAATCAGACTAATACTCACCCTTTATATTTTAAAAATTATAGGCAAAATACTAACATGACAGCTGACAAAGCCCCATGAATGTGGTTAGTGTGAGATATATGGTGCAGCCCTGTGGAAGCACAGTGTGATAGATGAATGCTGTGCAGGCTTACCAGCCATCCTGTTTTGTATGCAGAGATTCTGTCCTCATTCTGAGACTCCCACATTATGCCAGGGATTATGATTGTTCTGAGACTCCTGATCCCTAGGAGAGACACGCAGAAAAATATCTAAAAGTGCAACAGTGAGGTAAAGTTGTAAAGGAACAGCTGGAGGGACCAGACATTGACAACAAAACAGGGAAAAGACAATTCCATAGGCCTTAGAGAGATAATTGAATGACATCACCTGTCCCTAGCATTCATGATATTCTACCATTCTTTTATCCTTGTCTTTTATTATGTCACTGCAAATAATAACCCTGTCCTTAATAATATTGAAAAGATATGTACTATGACTATTTTAAAGTCTTATAAATCATTCTACTTTCATCATTTGTCTACTGCATCCTTGAAAGTCTACTAAAGAGTGAAAAATCCTGTTAGCTGACATGATCTGTTGTAAAGAAATCTTGGTTTTTTTCCTTTTTGGTTGTTTAAATTTTAAAATATTTTTTTAAAAAAAAATACCTGTAGGGCTGTCCCATTATATGAAAATATTTAAATTTTAAAATCAATTTACAAATAACTCTTCTGTACTCTATGCATTAGTTCATTAATAATGGATTTCCATGTGATGCTTCCTTATTGCTTTTTTAATGGAAGAAATTTAACAAGTTGGTCTCCTAATCATGACTTGATTATGTTCCAGTTTTTTACAACAGACTTTCCTAAGATGAACTTAAACACAATTAGCTCTCTTCAATGTCAGTTCCCCTGAAAATGTACATCTAACTGGTACAGGAGGACTGCTGCTTGTGTATTCACACAAGAATCTGAAAGCAGTCCAGCAGAGAAATTGTGAATTTGGAAGGCTATGTTTATTAGAAGTGAATGCAGTAGTGTAGCCAAGCATACCTGCAAAGAATAATATTTCAATCACAAAACAGGTCAGTGAAAAAACATATTTTTTCAAGTTACTTTGATAGAGAAATGAAAATCTCAAAAGAGTATGGAATTAGTCCAATTAATGGAGGAGCCTAAATTTAATATCTTTGCAAAAACTAGCTAAGGCTAACTTCAAGGACAATACAGTTGCACAGATATACATATAATCTGACAAAAATTGTTGCTAAAAGTATTAAAATTTTAAATCAGAGTTTCTCAAAAGCCAGGAAGTGATGGAAATAAGGTTTCCTGTGGAAACCTGTGTATATATTATTCAAAGTGTTTTCCTGAAGGAACCTGATTCATGAGCCTGCTCTCCTCTTCACAGGATCAGGGAGGGATTCAGATATACAGCACAGTGTAATCTAATGTTTAAAAGGAAAGATTAGGCCATCCCTGCAGAAAGGTGTTCTCTTCTGTATGGGTCACCATGCAGAGAGGGACAGAACCATGTAGCTGGTAGCTTGGCAGCAGTTTGTTATATGGCAAGGGAATGTCTAGCAGTGTGATCAAAGAACTGCTCAGCTTCTGAAGGAGAGTGATTTTGAACTATTCTCAGCTCATCTTCTCTTTTGCTTATCTTTATTCCCGTCACGTGTTTCTTTTGTCTGTCCCTTTCCTCCCCCTTGTCTAATCTCCTCCTTTCACTTTTTATTAATCCATCTTATCCCTTCCTACCTTCCCTGTTGTCCTGGTTTAGGGCAAATTTGGGAGGAAATCTCCGAATGGGGTTCCTCTGAAAAGCAAATCCAAACAGCCCCTCCCCCCAGCCGGTCCAGGGAAAGAACTCCCTCAGAGAAGAGTGGAAAAAACCCTATTTATTTAACAAACAAAATGCCCACAAGCATAAAGAATTAATAATAATAATAATAATAATAATAATAATAATAATAATAATAATATGAAATAATAAAACCTCTCGCTGCTCTGAAGAGAGATGGCAAAACTGAGAGTCCGTGCCAGGAGTCTGTTTATCAGTCCCTTCAGTGATGGAAAATGCCAAGTCCCGGCCCAGTGGGCCACGGGTGCAAGATCCCGGTGCTCCTCTGGGTTTTTGAGTCCAGAGCAGATTTAAACAGTCCCAAAGAAAAAAAAAACAGTCCAGGAAAGCTTCTTTGCCTCAGCTAGCTAGACTAACAAAGGAAAAAAAAAAACAAACAACCTCTCTCTGGCTGCCCTCCGTGCATCCGACGAAGGACAAAAAAAAACCACACAGTCCCAAGGACGAGAGCAGATTCAGAGGAGTGAGTTTGTTTCTCAAAACAAACTGCGCGCTTCTTCTTTCCCTGCTCACTCTCAGAACCAGTCTTAAAGGTACAGAACACAGAACACAGAACAGACGATGTGGGGATACAGGCATCATAGTCACCCTACGACACCTGTGTCCAGTCAGTTAAACCTCTTCTCTAGAATTTTTCCTCATTACTCAGAGCTGATTGTAAACATGGGAACTCAGTTGCAGAGTCTGGATCCACAACACCTCTGAAAAGGCAGGAGCAACAGACTCAAGAATATTCTTGTAATCAAGAATATCCTCCTAAACATCTAATCCCCAGGATAGAGCATGCCTGGACATTTGGGGAGGCAGGGACAGGGCCATAGCTTAGGAGGCAACTAAGAAGCAGAAACAATAGTATCTTCAGAGGACAGAAAAAATGAGTTTTATCAAGGGATGCTTAATCAAGTTAATAATACTTCCAAAGCTTTATAATTTATTCAGATTTGGAGAAATGTTCATAAAATCAGAAAAAAAGAAAAAATCTCATATTCTTTTTACCTCAGAAATCAACCTGACATATGTTAAGTTCTTGCTCCATAGAACAGAGACCTAATGAGATGCATTTAAGAAGACTATTAAAATGTGTAAAATAATATTAGTCCTGTCCTCTGAAAATTTCTGGATTATTTCAGCTAAAACTCTCCCAAATAAAGAAACCTACAAACCAGCCCACATATAACATGAACACAAATATTTAAAAATATTGCTATTTTAAAATATACAAATATATTTATATATTTCAATATAAATATATTGATATATATAGACATTTTGATATTTAAAATATCATCAAATATTTTAAAATATTTGATCTTTTCAGCAACTAGAAGCAGTCATAGGCTAGAAATTACTGGGAAACTTTTATCAGTAGCAGATGTATTATCTTGTCAATAGTGTGCAAGTGGAAAATGACCCATTATTAAAACATGCAAAAATTACTAAAAACCTTTCTGTAATATCTGCCTGTCCTGCAGACAATTGCCTAACCTTTACCTGTACAAGTAGAAAATAGCATTTTTTGTTAGCTAAGCTGTTTTTAAATTGATCAATAAAGATCTTTCTTCTGTTGATGGTAAATTGTTTATTACTCTGATGATTCTCAAGCTCTAGCACAAAAAAATAAAAAGTTTGCAATAGGGCTTTGTATGGTTCAAATTACAAAAAATTGCAAATAATAAAATATCAGTGTATCTTAAATTGTGTACAACATTTGCCTTTGATACTTCATTCTTTAATAAGTGTCAGAAGGCTGATAATTTTTTTTCTGCAGATTTTCTTCATACCAACAAAGCTATTAATGTAACTCGGCACAAGAAAAATATGCTTTGTTTCAACCAAACCACTGGAAGAGCCCAGCAGAGGTTGGTAACACACACTTTATGGGTTTGATTGGCTGTGGTTTCATAGCTCTGATCAATAAACTAATTGAGCTGTGTCAAATTGGTCTTCTGGGCTTTTACTGCTATTAGAAGTAATTCATACTCGATTTTGGAATAAACACATAGAGGAGACAGGCACAGTGATGACTCCTCTGTGAACAGCCTAGATGTACTGCACATCTTCTCTCTGTTTTCCCCTCATAGCTCATTCTGTTGGGATAAATACAGTTTCCGTGACTCTGGAGTTCCTTAAACTTTTATTTAATTGTAGTGAAACTCTCTTTTTAACCCCACAACAGCTTTAAACATGCTGTCCTGCTCTACCGGTGTTCATCACCTACTTTTCTGATCTGAGTCCTTCACTGCTTCACTGAGGCAGTATGACATTTTTAACTTTTGTTTATCAGGCCTTGCAATATCTTAGTCCTGTGTTGTTTTCACTGTATGTTATTTTTTCTATACTATGCATGTGAAATCCAAATGTGAGGATCAATAATCTTTGCATTTTGATTAAAAGCTCAAGAGGAGATAATCAGATACATGTTTTTTATTTATTTACTTATTGATGTTTTTTTGTGGTGACTTTCAATTGCATTGAGTTATCTCTGGACTACATTTTCACGATTTTACAAGAGTCTCTGCTCCAGGCTCCAGGACTATTGGGACCTTTTAGCTTCACTACTGACTTACTAATGTCTCCAGAGCTTTATTTCAAAACAAATTCCAGCAGGCATACACGGACTGTCAACTTCCAGAAGCATTAAAAGTAAATGTAACAGTGTCAGGGAAGGAATTCCTATGTACAGTGCTGTACCTACAGTTAGTCCAGCACCTGTCTGGTCTAACAGGTCCTTTTTTATCCCACCTACAGATCCTTCTCATATTGCCACTTACGAATGCACAGGTTAGTTTCTCTGGAGATTTGCAATCCTGAGTGTAGTAGTGAGAAGTTTTCTTGAGAACCATTCTCACTAGAGGGATCAGGATCAGGATTTGTACCTCCCTTTCCTCTGGTCTTCTGCTGTTTCACATTAGACGTACACAGAGATATTTTCATGCTAAAGAACCCTGTGCAGTAGTGCAGCAAAGAGATTTGGGCAGATCCTCGTTAAGTAATCAAAATAACATCCAAACAAAGCTAAACTTTAGGAAGCGTTCCACAAGCATTTACTCTATCAACAGGAAAAAGTTTTGTCCTTCTGATCAGCTAAGGCTTTAAAATATGTTAATTTTAATAACAACATTAAACTTTTTATGCTGTGATAATTAAATTATCTGTATGTTCTACTGCTGCAAGTTGTGCAAACCTTTGAGTGTAATATGATGACTCTTTCTTAGAGATACAGGTCTTATGGAAAGAAATTTTATTGGTGTTTTCAAAGTTCTCTAGGATTTGGTGGTTGAAAAAAGTATGAAATGTTGTGACTTTCCTGGCAGCAAGAACAGTTCTTCAAATTGTTTTCTTTGGGTTTTGTGAGATTTTTGAGAAGGGAGACAATCTTTTGCACTTTGTACACTTAAGATATGAACTTTCTAGAAGTTCCTTTTAAGGTCGAGAAGTTCCTTTTAAGGTCAGAGGTAGGAGGTAAAACTACTTTTGTGACTGCTTTCTTTATTTCTCCACTGCACTTTTTTGGAGACATAAATGTAACATTTAGCAAATTTGCCCTGACAGTTTTACTGTTCTGCCCACACTTAGTGATTCCTCCACTAAACAGTTAACTGGAGCTTTTGCCTGTCAGTACTACTACCTTTTCTATCAACAAATAATAACCTTTAATCTGCTTTTAGAAGTGATTTAAACCTGCACTTACTGAAACATGGACTACCTAGGAAGGCTGTGATGGGAAGATCCCTGAGTTATGCTCTGGCAGATGCACATTTACCATGAACAGAGGACATGGAGAAAATCCATCAGCTGTTATTACTTTTCTAGAAACATCCCATAATTCTTGCAAAGAACAGATATGTTGTCCTACAATTGACCCAATTGATGGGAAAGAGTTCATAGGACATTTAACACAAAAAACCCCTTACACTTGACCATCAAGGCATGTAAGCAGAACCAAAGAAAATACAGGGAAACAATTTCCTGAGGAAAAGTTTAAACTTAGAATAAACTAAACCCTGGGGGTGCCACTCACTCAGATTATTCTACATAGGAGACAGTCTTGTGGACTGGCTGGCTGTGCTACACTTACTGGTGTGTCAGCACCTTAGTAAATATTTTCCAACAGAAATTTCTCTTTCAGAATCCAGCAGCAGCTGATTAAAATGATGGAAGACCAGCATCTTAAAGTCAAAGTAGCATGTAATTGTCAAAGAGGGCATAAGAATTAGGAGTATATTAGCACAACAAAGAGACCCAATGTATCTTTTTTCTGTATGGGCTCAGAGGGCCTATCTATTGCTCTAGTGTGGTCCAGCCTGTTTTTTCCCCTGGACTAGGAGAGCTAGGATGCTTGATGGGGATAGCTAATATTCAGTTGTGAATGTTCTGTTATCTATTAAAGACTCAAGTCAACTGATAACTAATGCATCAAAGAATTTTAAAGTAGTAAAATGTATATAAAATAATTCTTAGAAGAATAAAATTATGAGGCAAAAATAGATTGTTACGTATTTTGTATCTAAAAAGTCATGTTTTGTTTTCCCGAAGAACATAGTATTGCAACATTAATTTACATGGTAATGTCTCCCCTAAGTTTAGGATTAGGACCAGTCTCCACTCTCCAGCTCAATAAATCTATAATGAAAACCAGCGTAATGCCCAAAGTATTAGTAAAGCCATAATTCTATCCCTTCTACATGCCTTCATTCTTTATTAATGCACAAAAACTTTTCCCCTAAAATTTGGTAGAAGACCAATAATGAATAAATCATTCAAATAAGCCTTTTAGCAGAGCTGTATGTTAATGATAATCATCAATATCTGACTTTCCCTCCGGAAGAAAGTCAGTATTTAAAGTCGTTTGCTTTGGGAAATGTTTGGGCAACAGGCATTCTTGTTGCTTCAAAACGACAGCAGGGAGTCTGAAGCATACTGTTAACACCCTCTTGAGTAGATGTGACTACATTTTCAACCTATTGAAATTCCTGCTGCGTTGCTTTGTGTTTAATCACAGTCTTTATTGGCATTTATTCATTGTAACTGTACTTTATTCATTTATTCACTTAAATGTTTATACAAAATTGAATATCTAAAACTGTGGCAGCATCTTTTATGAGCAACAAATAAAAATTAATCCTGCTTGCATTGCATGTGCACGTCTATTCAACAGATGCCCTGTTATTGTTTGATAGATGCCTGTGCCAGAAAAAGAGCTAGAAGCATGTTCTGTTTAGTTTAGAAATAATTGGTTCTTAAAAGATTTTCAGTTTTCTGTTTATCAGATACATGAACATATGTTTATACATACACTCATTTTATAGTAGACTGTCATTTGTACTTTCTATAGTAAGAATTCTGATTATTTGCCACAGTCAGAATTCTGATTAAAAGTAAGCATGGCAGATCAGGGTCTTCACTGCTAAAAGCCATTCTATTTTCATTTTTCATAGATAAAGACTGGGGTCAGTACAGGCTGACTGAGAGTATTGCCAGTGTTTCTCATAATTATATTTAAAAAAGAGTAAGTCCTTAATATTAAATAACTTTTCTTTTCCTTGTAATATTTTCTTTCCAATTTTTCCAGGAAATAAAACCAGAAAAGTTTCCAGCCTTTGACCACCACCATGCAACTAAACCATAGCACTAAGTGCCACGTCCAGTTGTTTCTTGAACAACTGCAAGAATAGTAACTCTGTGCTGCCAATTCCAATGCTTAATCACCCTTTCAGGGAAAAAATCCTTCCTGATATCCAGCCTGAAGCTCCCCTGGTACAACTTGAGGCCATTTCCTCTTGTCCTGTTGCTTGTTGTCTTTGAGAAGAGGTCTATCCCCATAAGCAGTCCGAATTATATTTGCTCTCAGATGAGGGAGATTTAGTCTGCTACTAGCAGGACTAAATATTCCCAAAAGGCATGTCTCACAGCAGAAAGCCTTTTATTCTGTAAGCCAATGTCTCAAACTGGGCATTGTAAAGAGAGAACATGTTACATCTTCAATAACAAGACCCATGAATAATTTCTCTGCATGTAACTCCAGAGCTTTTTCTCTAACTTCTTTCATCTGGAAGGATGTGTCTGTGAATTGTTTCTAGCACAATTATTTCCTCTTTGTACCTGCAGTGCTCTGGACCTTCATCAGTACTGAGCTGCTACAGATACAGTGTTTATCTCACCTTTTTAATGCTGATCCTAAAAGAGAATTTCTGGAGGAAAAATAAATTCAAGAATCAAGAACTGGGGCTTTGGTAAAACTGCTTCTTCAGGCACTTAATTTTGAAATTGCCTCATGATAATCATATAAAGGCTATCCTTTTTGTCAACAAAACCCCAATGGCACTTTGTTACTTGATTCTTGGCCACAATGAACAATTCTGTGTCTCTTTTGTGCCTAAAACACAGTGTGACTCACAAGTACCTTTATCCTTCCTTAGCTGTGACATTCTGCTCTAGAGCATGTGCTCTAACCACGTGGCATAAACCCACAGGAGAAGACATCCTTGACCGCTCAAAAGTTAACATATTCACTTTGCACTGACCTTGAGCCAGAAAGACTACACTCAAATTAATAGACCATAAATTTGAGCATTGGCTTGGAGTAAATATTTAAAGTGCTTACAGAACTAATGACAGAATCACCAGAGATTAATATTGTTATTTCACATTGTATCCTGCAGCTTGATAGCAAAGATGGGATGGCAAATGGCGGTTGAAACTTCTGCTTTCTCTGTGTGTGGTTTAGCCCTTTACACAAACTTCAGTATGTAAACCTGGGAAAGAATTAATGAGTGCACAAAGGTGTGTCTATCCACGTTGGATTTAGGCATCTTTGTATCACAAAGAGGGTTTGAAGCCAAGTTCTTCACTTCAGCAATTCCTCCTAATTACCTTAGAAGATTTGTACACTGAGTTTTGTGAATCCTGTTTTGAACTACCTTTCTGGTCATTGAAGTATCTCTCTAATCATTGTGTGGAAATTGTACTTACCTAATTTGTGGCTGGGGATGCTGATAAGTAGAACTAAAGAGGCAGTTTGCCTCACTGCTGCATTGAACCAAAATTTCCTATGTGAGTTCAGGCCTAAGAGATTATCATTAAGCAGGAAAAAAAATCCTCTTAAAAACAGTATTACATGCAAAAATTTCAGACTGATGGAACTATTTCTGAGAATTATAAACTACTCAAAGTTATGGTGATAACAAATTAAATGGCAACTAGAAGCAAGATATAGACTCATGTTTTTGGGCCACTAGGAACTACTAAGGTCATCTGGTCCGACCTGCTGCCTAGTGCAGGCCAAATTTATCAAACAGTTCCTGCAATGAACAAAAGTATTCCTTTCTATGGTGCAAGTTATTGTTCCTATGGTTAGTGAGTTAGCTGAGCAAGAATGCAGCCCTTAAGAAAACATCCAACACTTAAACACTCCCAGCTTGAATAAGTCCTTTTCCAATAAAAATATATAGATATTAAAAAAATAAGTGTTCACATTGCTACTAATTGGAAAGTAAAGGAACAAGAACAGCAGTTTTCTGAATTAATAAAAACTGTGAGTTGCACAAGAGGCTGTATGAGTCCTGTATCAGCCAAAGACTTATTTCTTTTGTTTTTTTCCTTTATGCTCCTGTACATCACTGAGATTTTAAAATAGGTTAATTCTGGAGATTGAAAGGGTTTTCCTAGTGACTCACAACAACATAACTTTGGACATATTCCAAAACCATGGCAACTAATAGATATCTTTCACTGTTTGAGTCATGCTTTGAGCTAACTCAATATCTAAAACATGCTCTAAAATACTGACCCAAACAATGCACTATAAGGTGAACCTTTTATGACTAATATTACACTTGCCAATAACTAAGTAGTAAAGGTAAGTGACATCTTGAAATTCAATTTATATCCCATAAAAAAGGAAGGAAAAAACCTTCACCTTAGTACATGGTACATAACTTTGTCAAATGAAGTTTTATTCTGCTGACACTTAAAATAAGTAAAGAAAAGAAAATGCTAAGATAATCAAAGAGTGATCATAAAATGGATCAAAACCATATTGCAAATATATACACACAATATATACAGTAGCTGAATATGTAACAATAATGGAGTGAATTTTATGCTAGCACTTCAGTGTCTCTCAGAAGATCCAGCACATAGGTGTCTGTCACAAAGAGACAGTCCAGAGACTGTTTCAGATGAGAATTTGGTCTATCACACTAATGTGATGTGAGGTTACATGTCAAAAGGAACAAAAATAACTGTCAGAAAATCGCCTAGGTCATTTGACTCTCTCCTGGAATTTGAAAGAATGTAGTATCAAAAACTCAGAGATTACTTAATTTAATTACATTCAAGAAACTGTTGACCCCTCTGTTACCAAAGTTTAAGGATAGATTCCCAGCTACCCTGTGCAAGCTCCCTCATCAATACTCTGAGGTAGAATAGAAGGAAGCTTCTATTGAGTGATTCCTCTGTCACTCTTGCTTCAGTCCAGCACAAATAATTTAATATAGAAGAAAAAATAATTGATGCTAGCCACAGAACCACTTATGTTTGATTACCCTATCCATTGAGATGTTTAGGGTTTGAACTACAAGTATTTGAGTCTCAAATTAATCTCTGGTCTCCCTGATCAGCAAAACTGACACCCTTCTCCATCACCCTCCTTGGCTTTTGACATGTCATTATTAACAATGGTAGCTCAAAAGCTGTCATTGAGCATATTTCTGGTGATTTCAAACCAAGCAAAAAGTCCTTTGTATGGCTGTCTCCTGAGCAGAGGGATATCCAATCAGCTAGAAAATGCAAAGGAAGGAACATCAAACTTTAGACAAAAGTGAAAAAATTCAAACATGATTATATTTTTGTATAAAAATGCCTCCTGATTTGGCTCCCAAGCAGAGTAAAGCATAGTTTTATTGTTTCAGTGTGAAGTAATGCAGTTCTAAGGTGAACCTTCATTTAGTGTATCATTGTTCTGTGATGATCTTCTGTCAAGCAAAGGGATTTGATTCGTAACAGAAAACAGTACAATGAGCAGAAGATCCAGAGAGCTCACAAAGAACAGATAATGTTCAATGAATGTGGATAACAGCCTTCTTTCTTTGACCAAAACACCAGTTTGCATTGCTGAAATATGCCAGAAAGCATTCTTCAGCTATCAGCAGCCAGGAACCGAGGCTATTTTCATGAGGGCTTCATTTGTGATATGAATGGTTTTTATTAAAATATGTTAAATGAGGAGAAACAAATGTTATTTTGTTAAAAAACCCCAAGAAATTGCAAAGCTATGCCTCCAGTCCCTCTTATGAACAGATTTAAGAGATGCGTGCTGAATAGTTGTCCTCAGATTTCCAAGTAGTCTCTACTTGGACTGACAACCTCCTCATAAGGACTTAGAATACATTTATTTCTCAATAATCACTGCCTCCTTGAAATCATGTTTTATTACTATCAAGCATACCAAAAGATTACTCTACAGAAGATAACCTTCTGCTATTCATGTGAAATGTGTAAAATGCACTTCTTAATATTCCTGTGTGCCTTCTGCAATACCCATTCATTACACAAGAGCAGCAAAAGTTGTATATGTTGTATATTCTTACAGTATAAGGTGGTTTACAGACGTGGCCATCAGCTGGAAAGTGTGTGATCCCTGCTCAAAGGTTTGCTGGGGATTGTGCAATCCTCAGGGATTTTACAGGCTTGCCAGATTTGAAATACAGAGACACTTTACACAGTGCATTGTGGTGCCTGCTGGGTAGTTTTCTGCAGGTTGCACCAATTCACCACACTAATCAACTGATGGCAGTAAACAAGAATCATTTAATTACTATTAAAGACCCCTTTCTTCCTCTGGATATGAATGAGCAATGGCCAGCGACTTTAAGAAGAGATACTAATCTGAACCTAGCATCTAATTCTATGTAGTTTGGTTTTACTCTATTGCCTAGTGGTTTCACTGCTAGTCCAAGGACCTAGGTCATGTTTTCAGGTGTCTGTTTATGGCTTCAGCAAAACTACTTTATTGAAACTCTCTGTGAGCATCCTCATGGCCTTATCCCCCAAATGCAGATGTTTTCACTTACTGGAATACCCTCAGCATACTGGAAGGTCAACGTCAAAAAAGAAAACTACTACATTCCACATGCAGCCTGGAAAAATGCTACGAGTGGGCAGATTGCTGCTGCTGATCCTCCAAATCAAAGTCTTCACAGGGGTAACATGTCAGAAGACAGCACATGTTGTTCAGTTTTCCTCTTCTAAAATGTTGAAGTGCTGGTGGAGGTCACTATAAACGCTTGAACACTGTGGTTGACACAAAAAGGTGGAGCCAGAGTGTGCCCACACCATGACGAACAGGAAACCACACAGATGTACCAGCATGGCTTACACTTCTCCCTGCAAGGGGCCCAGCAAAGATCTTCCTTCTCTTGGTCTCATGGTCCAACCTGCATTTATCTAGTAATTTGTAGCAAAGCTTGGGCCAACATTATCTAACTAGCAGAATCATTCCTTAGAGTCATGAGTTTAGGAAAAAAAAAAAATTAAAGAGCCAATCTAGTTGGTGAGATGTAAATTCCACCTTGTAACTATTGCAGTAGGAGTTTCTTTCTTGGAAATTCATAGGAAATTATTCAATATTAGAAATTAAAATATTGGAGAGCTCATTATACTTTTAAGATTATCAGCTACATTTGATTTCATGACTGGTACAACTCAAAGAGCTCTGAAAGTGTATCTTTACCATGATTAGTATGTCAGGCTCTGGAACACACGTTTTGCTCCTCACCATTGGTAGTAACCTAATCCTAGCCTAGTTGTAGCCTGGTCTCCAAAGACTAGATTCACCTAATCTAATTTTAGATTCTCAAATGAGATAAATAGTAGTCAAGTACATGCAGTATTCCCATGGTTAGTGACAGGTTACAGGTTTTAATATCTGCAAGGACTCAGGATGAGGTCTTTCTGACTCTTCCTGTCTTCTCTTGCCTTTGCCAGTGAAAAGGCTTATTCCAGTTTACACAGCTGAAACTGCAATTGCCTAATGACCAGGTGGACATCACCTAATTTATTTTAGCCATTCTTAGGTTTGCATAATTTCGTGCTGCAGCACCTCTTGCTGTTATAACATTGATACATGTCCTGTAAATGATAGATATTGGTTAGAGGTAGGCCTTTCAGGTAGTTAGTCTGAGTAGAATAATGCACCTATGGTTCCAGAAAAACAAATGTGGTGTAGGGCAATACAGGTGCAAGGAGTGGCCACAGAAACATGGCCCAAGCACAGAGGCTTCAGGACTCTGCACAGCTTGCCTGTTGTCTGCTTCTGAGCACTAAATGAAGCTCCTGAAGCTCAAAAAAACTGATTTCAGGAGTCACCAAGAGCAAAAGTGGTGTCTGGCATATACATTATATACCATATAGAATTAAAATTGAAATTGCAAGCTAAAGAAGAAAGACCTAAGTGTAGGATTTCTTAGAAAGCCACACTAGGCCCAAATTCACACTTGGTTGAGAAGGAAAAAACTATCAACATCCCTCTTGTCATGGCAAAAGGCTTGAGTTTTCAAGTAACCTGACTATTGAAGTAAAGGGGAAAGCAATGGCATACAGTGACTGGGGGGGGGAAAGAGTTAACGATTGAAAGATAACTTAAAATAAAGAATTTCTGTAAATATTCAACCCAAGACATATGGAGACTGATTTATAACAGGGCTGAATGCTCACATCCAAAAGCAAAATATACTTGACCAATGTTGTATATATACTAAGTTCTCTAGCAAATCTAAATATTGTGGCACTAAGGCTGCAAGGGGGATATTTTAAAATATATTTAGACACCAAAAATCATGCCTATTGGGATTTTCTCAGAAGACACGAGAAACTAGATCCTTAACACATGAGTCAGGGTTAGCATATCTTTAATGATATCCTCAAAGTAATTTGCTTTGCTACACTTCTAAGGTTTAAAAAAATCTGTCTCCAAGTATGTGAAAGTTGGCAGCTTGAATTTATATTTTTGAGAGGGCTGTCAGGAAGGAACACCAAACTAAAGGCTTTGAAGCATTCAGAAAAAGAGTGGGAAAGCTATTGAAACATCTTAGCACCTGATCATGGGCAGGTTTACTCCAGAGTAGAATGGATAATGCAGAAAAAACACTGCTCGAGCTATAGCTAGTCAGGAAAATCAAGCCTATGAAGAGAATTTTGAGGGACAGATTAAGATTATTCTTCTTTTATTTTCTCAAGAACCTGTAAGTACAACTAAAAAATTATGAACAAAAGTACCAATAGCCTTAAGAATTTCTTCCAAATGTCACACAATTTTCTCAGCCAAAGTGACATCAACACTGTGAGAGACTTATTGTCAGGTTTTCTATCCTGATTCACAACCTACTTAGGTGTATCAAACAGAAGTTTAAAAGGCAACTTGATCACAGTTCATAAGAACCCAGAGGAGAAAACTTTGGATATTTGAGACTTGAATCTGACTGACAACATCATAAAAAGATTCAGTTTCTGGGTAAATTGAAGACAGAAAAGTAAAAATTAGGAAGAAGAGACAGATTTTTAGGAAGAGTAGAAATTAATCATTATTGCAGCTTGCCAAGGTAAGTGGCAAATTTATCATAACTGAGTCTTTAATTCAATATTGAATGACTTTCCAAAGGATGGGAAGCAAACAATAAATTTTGGTGCTAGATAGCAAAAAGGAAAAGAAATTCCTGAGGGAGAATATTTTCTGTCCTGTGATATGCATACATCCAGGCTAAGTCCTGGACATCCCTAGGCTGCCTTGCATGATCAAGGGTAATATAAATAATAATAATAGATTTTATAATAGACTTTTTTTCCCCCAGAATTAAACATAAATATGTATGCACATATAGAAGTAAAAGAATGTGAGCCACTAGTTTTGAAAGGTTTATATTATTTTATATCGACCATAAATTTACATCTGAATTGTATGTTCCTAAAATTCAGTGAAGCCTAAAAGTTAGGAAACCTTGACAGTGAACAACTCACTCTATATTGGACACTTCCTTGGGAATATTTTAGTCAATTAAGAGTGGTCATAACTGAGATGGTAGCAACTGAGAAAAGGGGAAGAGGAGGTGGGATGAGAGTACCACTTCTCTTCTAAATGTATCAGTTAGTTTTGCAAGAGAAATTTCCTTTCTCCACAGACCTTGCCTCTCTTACATCCCTAGATTATCACAACTACAACAGTAATTCTACAAATTAATATTATTTTTTTTTAATAGTCTGACTCATCTTGTGGCTTGAGGTTTAGTAGTACCTCCTAGGTTTTTGGAACATGTTTCCTCAGGAGAGTGAATTAAGCTGAATATTGACATCCGGTGTGACTGATCAGGTTTTGAATGCACAAATGGAGCTCTGGAGTTTTTCAATGATCAAAATACATTAATTACTGTATGGATTTTATTGAAGTGGATCTTGGTGGAAAAAATTTTAATCACTGTCCAACTTGTTCTTCAATCTTACACACTCAAAAACAGTGGAAACTTCTCCAAATGTCCTTTCTTATAAGTTTCAATCTGTTATAGGCAAGTAAATTTTGTCCCTATTGTTTGTCTAATGATTCATAAAGTATACAAGTGATTTTATGTACTTAACTTCAATCAACATAAACAATTCAAAATATTGTCCTACTTTCTCTGCAAATCTGCAAACAAAATTTAAACAATAATTTACCATTATCTGTCATGAAAACCTTTGTTCTCATGTATACTTGAAGTGGAGGTTTCCTAAGCTCCCAGTGCTCTTTTTCACATCTCCTGCATTTCCTGTGGTCAGCAAAAAGGCAGCCTTTTAAATCTCGCTGTGGGCTACTAACTTTGGCTTTTCTGCACAAACTTTTCACGGCTGCTTCCCACTCCATTTCATATTTTGCCAACATCAAAGGAATCTGAGGCTTTCCATATGTCCCAGCTGTTTAGCCCACATAATTATAGGATTTGGAGCTGATGCATTGTTGTTATTACTAGCTACTAGCTAGAACCATACTGGTGGACCGTGATCCTATTGTCTGTGATTCCAAACACCTTATAGTCCTTCCAGACAAGTGAGAGAAGACAGGAATCTAAGAGAACAGTGAAAATGCAAGAGTCAGGTCTATATTAATCTTTAATAGTTGTAACTGATACTGAAGAAAAACACTCTGAGAGAATAGAGGATTAACTCTCACATGAACAGAAAGACTTTTAAAGTTTAATATGTCCCTTCAAGGACACTGTAAAATGAGTTACTGTGGAGGTAAATGTTTGTACTTCTCTCCATTAGTTTGGTCCCATATATACAGATCAGTCTCTTCAAGTGGAAAATGTCCCTGCACAGGCAGGGTTGCAACTGATCTGTAAGGTCCCTCCCAGCCTAAACCATTATATAATTGACTTTATGTTTCAAATAGAAAAAATGTCCATTTTTCTAACTATAGGCTCTGCCCAGCCAGACTGGGCTCTCACATGAAAGGCTGTATTTCTATTCCCCTCAATGTTAGCAGTAAAACTGGCCAGACCATCTGAGTCCTTATTTTCTTTCAGTAATGCACTCAATAAGAGTTTCTATACTCTGCTGCCAGTTCCAACTTGAAATTCAGCTATGCCTACATTGCAGACTTCTGTGGGCATAGCCCTGTGATCCACTGATATGAAAATGTCTTACATTTTCATGTAAGAAAAAAGAAGCTCCTGTTATAAGCATACTCACATTTTAAAAAGAAAAGCTAAACAAAAAACCAGAGCTTTTAGCTGTTAAATTTTTTCAGCTGCTTACCTTGTTTAATTCAGAAATAAATAAATATGCAATACATAACTTTCACAAGAAAAGCTGCATTCTTGTTTAGAAAGAGTTATTGCTATAGCACACTACTGTAGGAATAACTTAAAATCATTCCTAGTGAAGACATGACCCTTAGTGAGCAATTCTGTCGATGATACACAGAACAGACAGAGTTTGCAGCATAGTTGTATCGACTTGGTAGCACTGGGTAATTTTCAAAGAAATTGGTAGATTCTTTGTTTCCAAAATCACCAGATTTAACACTGAACTAACACAGAAACAAATCTGATGAAGTTTTTGTGCTCCCTTTTTCCTGTATTAAGCTTCCTTTTAGTGTACCACTACTGAAATATATATATGAAGTATCAACAATATAATACTGGTGCACAAGATAAGAGTCAAGGCAGGAAAGAGGCAGGAGAAATCTATAATTAGATTTTTCTCAGTGCATCCATCTTCATTTATCCAAGAGGCCAAAGTCATTATTATTTACTCAAGAATCTCCTTGGAGAGTAGAACTGTAAAGATTTACTGCATATTATGAGAAACTGTGAGTATATTGAAGTTCCTTAGTTCAATTATTTGTCCCTTTTACACTTGATTAAAATGGGAAGAAAATTATACCAGTGTCTTTATGTTTGGTTTCTGATCATATCTTCCCTCTCTTAAGTTGTTCCTGTAATAGAAAAGGGATAACTGTATTTCATTTCTTCTCTCACAATTTTTTTCACCAGCTAATATAAGCTTTCCTGTAAAGTTCTTTATGTTTAGTAAGAGAAGATGACCAAATTTGTTAAGAAATTCATGACAGAAAGTCCTAACTAGAATAGTTGTAGTTTTCATAGCCATTCTTTGAGCTCAGTGGAGTTTGAGGCTTAGATGCAACACAGTCCCTTTAGAGATAGTGATACCCCAGACCAGTCTGGATTCAAGAATCATGTCTTGGCCTGTTAGAGCAAAACACTTTCTCAGGATCAGTCCTATGAGTCATAGTGCAAAGGCATTTAATTTAAAATTTTAAATCTGATTATCCTGTATAATGTGAAACCGCTGTTTAGCAAACCACTTTATTTAACAAAAATGGTACTATGCACATACACACAAAAAAAACCAAGCCCAAACCCCAACCCAAAAGCACCCTACTCCACAACAGATTATTTATTCTTACTTGATCTTTGTTTATCCTTGATAAAAGATACGGGGCAGATAACATTTTCTGCGCATAAAAGAAAGCTGTAATATAAGCTATTATCTACATTTCAATATAGAAAATATTTTAATAAGCGATTTATTTTATTTTTAAATAAAATATTTATTTATTTATTTAAAAATGTGATTTAAAATATTTTAATAAGTGATTTATTTTATTTTATTTTATTTTATTTTATTTTATTTTGTTTTGTTTTATTTTATTTGAAATAAATACATTGACATTATATTATATTATATTATTTACAGTATAAATTTTCCTAAAAAGTGAGATTTAAACCACTCAGATATCACAGTGTGTTCTGAGAGCATACAGTTCTTTCTCAGATTCAAATATTAACAATATTTTGTATTATTTGTTTAACTTAATTAAACCCAAAGCCTCAGCCTGGGTTCAGTTCTCACTGTACAATACAGTTCTTGTCCTAATCTAGAATCCTTCTCCTTGTCCACAACTTTGCAAACTGCACCAAGTCCCTGTGCTCATCAAGGTCATCAAGGCTGATTGCACAGCTCCAGGTACTGGCATTAGGTAATCCAGCTGCAGAAACAGGGCTGAGTCTAAGGCAAGCCATAACTAATGAATGTCAAGAACAGCAAGCCAAAGGATGATAGATTTTTAAATGATGCACTTAACCCCCAAGCCAACAATCAATTACAAATAGATAAATGCACACGGGACTGCCACAGGCATGGGTTCTGTGTCCTTTAAAATAAATGTGGACAAAAAGAGGAGTCCTATCCTTACAAACACTGATGGGACTAACATGGAGACAACATCAGTGGAAGAGCACACATTTAGGTGTAGTTTAGGTATAGCATGTAAGGATTTCAGTAAGCTCCTAAATATTATTTCTTTAAAAAGTCTCACATAAATATTCAGATGGTGTTAGATTAAAAAAAAAAAATCTTTTTCTTTTTTTACGTGATCTTGATAAATATCTACTTTTGCAATTGGGGAATGGATTGAAAATGGAATTGTTTCTTTTGTTTTATTTTTTAAATATTGTTCTGTGTCTTTTGACCCTGACAGAATCTTGCTTTTTTACTATTAAAGTATCTATTAATATCCACATTTTCCATTATGTGGATAAACCCTATTACTGTGCTCTCAGAAAATATTTTGGAACCTTCAGACAGAAGACAGCATAAGAGTATTTCCAGTCTAAGGGGGCAAGCTCAGCAGCCAGTGTTTGCAAAGGCAATTTATATAGCAACAGTATAATCACAAAGGGCTTACATTTTATCTTCAATGAGAAAAAAATATTTACTGCAATTACAAAGGTTTTATAGAAGACATGAAACCTCATATCTAAGAATAAACCAGTTCACCACAATGACTTTGAAATGTAAAGGTTAATATTTGTATTCTTCATAAGCAAAATTCTGCTATAATTTAAAAACAGCTAAATCCTTGTACATAAACATTAATCCTTGCACAAATATATAAAGAGCATGCAAGAATCTGAAGCAAACCCCGTAATCTCCTGAAGAACTGACCAATTTTCAACAAAATAGTTTTGGTGCAAAAAAATTCTGTGGGCATACACAAGCTTGTTTTAATGAAAACTAGATTTGTAGTCAAAGATAGGAGAGCTAAAGC
>JANPWX010000021.1:3105320-3280910 GCA_024734555.1 Trochalopteron elliotii
CCGAGGGATCCGAGGGTCCCGGCCCGTCCCCGCGCCCCTCCCGCCCGTGCGGGGAACAGGGATGTCCCCGCGGTACCGCCGGGATGCGAGGAAAGGGGCTCCCGCCTTGCCGCCCCTCCCGGGCACCGCTGCCCGTTCCCACGGGGATCTCTCACAAGCGTACACGGACACTCCGACACCGCCGCTCCCCTGCCCGGGCCAGGGCACCCCTGAGCCCCCTTCAGCCGCACCCCCGGGCGGCTCGGGGTGGGGGCAGCGCCTTAAGTTTTGCAAGGGACTGTTTGGAGGTGGGGAGGGAGAACCCGGCTGAGCAGAATTGGCGACTTCCCCGGAGTGGCCCCGGAGGCAGGTGGCGGAGGGTCCCGGTACCCCCCGGGAGCCGCAGGGTGACGGGAAGCGCGGCCCTTCCCGCGGGGCTCGGGGGGCGGCTTCGGCAGGGCTCCGCGCTCAAATGGACTTTTCTAACACTCCCTCCACCAACATAATCAAATAAATAAAGTGGCTGGGGGGCGGGGGCTAGAAGTCTGTGCTTGCTCTGCTTTCGTTGTCCAGAGCCGCGAGTGCAAACGACGGGATGCTGCCTGTGAATAGGGTTTTCTGGGTTTTGTGTGTCATGATGCACACGGCTGGTGGTAGCTAGTATAGTAACTATCTGTATCCCAATAGTTCCCTGTCGAAGGGTTGTTATGGCAGCAGCGCTCCCCGCTTCTTTTATTTTTTAATCTTTGGCAAAGGGTAATGTTAAAGACCTGGAAACTGCCTTAATTAAAAAAAAAAAAAAAAAGGAAAAAAAAGATAAATAAAGCAGCCTCTTGCCTCTTTGCCAAGTAGACAAGTACAGATATAAGATTCACACTCAATCTTCACTCCCTTCTCCAGAAGCTGGTGCTGTGATAACGCTAATGATTGGAGGAGGCTGGGGGAAAATGTCTTTCCCCCCTACACCTAATTCCTGCTTTGTGCTAAATTTTGTTGGAATTTTTCCTTGACTGTGGCTTGTGCTATTTCATGTGTTTCCGTGATACTTTTTCATAGCGTTGTTTCTTACTTCCAGAGGATTCTTTAGTCCTATGTTACACTGAGTAAAGAGATTCAAGTGGTCTTACATACAAGTAAAGCACATCATTTACAAAATCTGGTAGTTCTGTAGGTTTTACTTTTCTACACAAGTCACAGGATGATAGTTTTCTCCTTGTAATGCAGAGAGAAATCTCTGTGAGACACATCTGAATCGTTTCAGCACATCTTACCTGCCACAGCTGGTGGCAGTCTGAAAAAATGAGATTTAAAGGTTATTATGGAAGTAAGTTTCTCTATTACCTTTACTAGTCAACCTGTTCTCAGTCAAAACACGTATAGGTCTAAGGGAAACACTCTGATTCTGATTTCAGTTTTGTCAGGTTTTTGGACACACTGTTTAAAGCCTGAAACCATTGAGGAGGATGGATGTTTAATACACATAACATTGGTAGCGGGCTATACTACTTTGACATTTTTACTGTGCACTTTTGTAGATACCATTTGTTGCCTTCGACCAGAGTTTGCTTGGGTAGAGATTGAGCAGTAAATGATAAGAACAGAGGATTCTGTCCTGGTAGCGCCTGCATTTTTATTTCCGCCAGAATGTTTGAAGACTGATATTGATATTGCAGAATGAAATGATATTGAATTGTGATATCTTGTTTCCAATTGTACATTTTGAAATGTTTGGCTTATCAGTAGGAAAGCTACACAAATGCGTAAATGTTTATTTAAGGATGAAAAAATGTTGTCCCAGGGGGATTCATGTGTGGAAACAGGCTAGATTCAGGTTAAACAAGTGAACTAAAATAATGTAGTGTAAGTGATCCATAACTAATTGTCACTGCTTATAATGGAAACAGGCACTCTTCTCTTCGAGTTGGAATTTAGAGATGCTGAAAAAGAGATGAAGAACAGCAAAATACATATATTTAATGACAGACTAAACTCTTGATAAACATTAGATATTTCAGAGGGAATGCAAGCACGTATCTCAGTATAACTTTGGTCATGATTCTGATCCCAGCTAAATCAGTATGAGATTCTCCCCAGGCACTGCTGTGAGGAGAATCAAAGACAACCCTGCTATCCATTTTTGAGGAATGGGGACATGAAAAGATCATTGTATTTTTCCCCACTGTCATAGCTGGAAGGGTTTATTTTGTATCTCATATGGAATATTCCACACTTTACCCTCCTAAACAGTAGTCAGGCCTACAGTTTTTACCTGCCCAAACAGCTCAGCTGGGATAATTCTTGTGAAAAAGACTAATACATGTTTTACTAGGGGCAGCTTTATTTTGACCAAATAATAGTCATATTTACTGGAAAAATGTTTGACTTTGAATGATATTTTCATATCTGATACTTCTGAAATTTCATATTAGGGAATGGGAATAACACATTTCTTAAAATGGCATTATTTGCTTTCAGGTTCTGATACGAAAGGATTAGATTCATTAATCAAGATGGAGCATAGATGTTTCTATCTTTAGTAATTAAAAATATCCTTAGTGATTTAAAAATAACCCTAAGTCGTAATGAAGAAAAGACAAATTTGGACACTCTGAAAAGGGTTAGAAATGAAGTTATTTGATATACAAATGAACCAACAGATTGCACTTATTTAACACCAGACAGAGGTAAAATGGAACAACAACAAAAAAAAAGCTGGCAAAAACAAGTCATCATGAGAAAAGGCACAGTATAAATCCTGAAAGACTTGCAAAAATTGCCCTAGAGACTCCAAGGTTAACTGTTTGAATCCCTTATGGGACTTAAATGGAAAAAGCCCCATTGACTTCAGTAAACATTAATAGTGTGTGTGTATGCTAAGACTAGAGATGCGTAATTCAACTAAGTATCACAAGAATTCAGAGTGATAGTTACTGAAATCAGATTAGAAATGTATGAGTTTTCTTCAGTTAGAAGGAAGTCCTGACTTCACTGAAAATTAATTGGAGGCTTGCTGTCTATTTCTCAGGGCCAAAATATCAACCTGAGAATAATGTTTCAAGTGACTTTTGAAAAACTTGGCAAGTTATAGTTAATCTGGTTTTAATTTGTGTGATATTCTATTAAAATGATGTTACCTTTGCCAAGCTCAAGTTATTAATTAATTATCAGTAATCATTTTCCCTTTCTTTTTTTTAAATGTCAGTTTTTCAGAAATGGCAAAAAATACAAAACAGTCTTCCTGCAAGACTGCACTCATAAGCTGAATAATTCAAAGCCTGTACTGTCATTGTACAATCAAAATTTTAATATGATGCTGTCAAAGTCATAAAAAAGGAAAATCAAATGTGACATCATAGGAGACAACGTATATAGTTGACATGACATCTGAATGTTTTAATTTCCCCACATTTTATCTAGTGGTTAATGAAGATAGACTTTTCTTTTTCTTTCTTTCCTCTGAGAAAACTCCTAATACAACATACTTAATGTTCAGAAAAAAACCTACTTTATTTTCATAAAAACATATGCAAATTTTGTGAAGATAAGTCCTGAACATAAAGGAGATACAGTCGTTTAAGAGATAATGCAAAGTCTTCACTGCAAAACAGAACTGAGAAAGTTTGTGGCTCATGAGAAAAAATTATTGTCAGACAAATTTTCTGGAATATGGTAGGTATTATCTCAATGAAGGACATTTTATTAACTGTTCCTAACTATGGATGAACCTTTGTCTAAAAAAGGAGACAAAGTCACCCTTTCCCTCAAAAAATATAGTAATTTCTTTCTGCAGAAAGAAACATTTTTCTGCTGTTTTTCTTCCTAAATTAGGTATATTTAATGCCAATGAAAAGTACAAAGTACCAGATTAGCAGAAGTGGAAAATGAAACTCTTTTCATCCAGCCTTTGTGGAGCACAGAAAGCAACAGTGCACTGTGGTCGTGATCCCAGAATGATCTGCCATTTCAGCCTGGTTTGGCTAGCTTCTTGACATGGAGAAAATGTTTGCCCACTGAGATCTTCCAGGTGGCTAAGGACCAATTTGCTCCAGGTGATCAGTGTACTGAGGAAATTTGTCTGGAATGGGATTTTAGTTGATAACCTCAGCCACTGTCTTCCTCAAAGAAACCCAGCCCTGGTTGTGACTCCGTGGGGACCTGAGTGGATCCTGCAAGAAGCATCAGTGCTTTCAGATGTGCCAAGTCCCTGCTCAGGATCCTCTAAGAAATGGAGTTGAAATATCAGTTCATTTCACACAGGCCACAAACCAGCTTTCAAATCTCAATGATTTTCCGTCACTACTGCATGTTGGCTGTATTTGAATCAGTGAACTAGAGGTGAAGGGCTCCAAAAATGTGATTACCAGTCCTCTGAGACATTTAAGTTCTTCAAGGATAGCTTACTGGAAATACTTATTTGTATTTCAGAAACTGGGGCAGAGAAAAAATTAATTAACAACACACAAATATTTTTATTTTGTTCTAAAAACTGCTTTCACAGATTTTTTTTTTTTGGTTGGTTTGGTTTGGTTTTTTTTTATTTTGTAGAGAGACTGTAAATTCCAGATATTCAATTCTGGAATACATATATAATCTGTGAGCAAACAGCCTCACAGATTTGTATTCCTTTACCACATAATTGCTGCATTTTTGATCTGACAGTAGAAAATGATTTAACCATATAGTCCCATACCTGGCTAAATTGAAACATTCTAATACTAATGTTTGGAGTGTTGGGTTTTTCCCCCCATATCTGCCACTAGAAGATCAAATAAATACATAAATGTAAAAACAGGTGTAGACTAAATAAACATCTGTTATTTGTCATGGATTTTTATGTAAAATGGCTTATTTTGTCCAATTTAAGCCTAGTACCCTTTTGGGGAAAAAAATCAGCTTAAAACTATTGTAATCATTTTGTGCTACGGTCAAACCTACTATGTAAATAGTGCTACTGAATTAAGGAAAGCCATCAACACTGAAAATGAATATTTAATTAATAATTCATCTGTTCAAAGGTCTCTTGTCTTTTCTACAGATATCTTCTTCCTCTTAGTTTATCCCGGACAGCTACTACAGGAATTTCAAAGTGAAAAACTGTGTTAGAGCTGAAATTGCAGGAAAGCCTGTTTTCCCATTCCAGTGTTAGAATAGAGGTGCGAGGCAGGGATCCATAAGGTCTAAACTTTGAAGGTCACGATGACATAAAACATATGCTTCCTTCAAAATTATTTTTCTCATTGCAGCAATGAGTATGAGCTTTTTAAAATATGAAATATTGGGGGGGGGGGCAGGGAGAGGCAGGGAGGCAATTTGTATTTGTCAAGAGCCTTTATTTTTAAAACTAAGCAGCATTAACTCCCTGTATATTCAAAGACTTTCTTGAAATGAGTCACCACATCTTGTGAAGTCAGGTACCAACAGCAGTACCCAGAGCAGATTACTAACCAAGGACAGATGGACGCAGGTGGCAAGGAGACCATGCCAGACACCACAGGGTGAAGCAGGCTCACAAAGCAGCAAAACCAGTTTTCTCTGTTTATCAACATGACATTTCAAATTTCAAATATTTCCTTTTGAAATAAAAGACACAGGTTTAGAAGTCCTCAAAAAACAGTTTCTTCACCAAAATGTTTTGGATAGAATAAAAGGTATTGTATGTGTATTGTAATAAACATACCAGAATATCAGAAACAATTTAAATATTTCTCTTTTTTGAGGTTTTTCTTTCAAACTAAACCCAGCAAAATTATTTCAGTTTTGGGGAGCAAAATGAGTAGAACTCATATTCTGACAGGATAGGATTCCAGTAAAGTTTCTTCCATGGCTTAAACTAGAGAAGAAACACCTTCCTTGAAATTAAGGTTGTGGTGAAAGAAGCCATCAATCTTAAAATTGTGTAGATGCAAAGCACAGGGAGTGTGTGTATTCCAATAGATTAACTGATTGTGTACATGAAGTTACTCATGTGGCAAGTACTTTAAATTTATCAGAATTGAGTCCTTGCTGTTTGGCAAAGCAGTGAAAGTATTGTCTTAGAGGGAGAGGGTAGAACTTTTGGTAGAAATTGATCTGGAATTGTCCATCAAATTCGTTTTTCAGTGGAAATAGTTTGTATTTTGAAATTAGAATTGGCATTAGTGTGGGTCAGTAATAGAAGACCACTAATTTAACTTGAAAAACAGTAAAACATAAAGTTTTTCAATTTAGAATTTGTAATGGGAAATATTTTGCAGCCACTATTCCTGAGTATTGCATTTAAATAGAATGAGAGGACACAAATTATTGCCTGTATGTTATATTTGGCATAAAATTTATCAGCCAAGGTTATCAACCTAGGCTATACTGATTTTATGATTTATTTAAGCTGACAATAGAAGATTTTCACAAACTAGCTGCTTAAAACTGTTATTCAGCAGTTCTAAATACCCGTAGTTTAAAGGCCAATGTTTAAGCATAATGAAGTAGGATTGCTCTGACACAAATGCTAATTAGTTTCTTGCAACTACCAGACTTAAAGAAGAGTTTTTAAGCAACCTCATTTAGATGAATGGAGAAAGAAAATGCAGCAGTATCCAACAAATGGCTTTTGGGAACATAACAAGCTTGCTAATTCTAGAACTTGCAATAATTAGGAGAGTTCCAATGAGAATGTTTGCCACAAACAGCATTCACCTCAACCAGCTACACTGGTTGAGACAGCTGATGTCCTACATTCAGTATTAGGACTGGTGTTAGAGTTGGAAGGTAGGGGCTTAGGGAAGGGATTAAACTTCACTGCCTGGAGGGTCTCCACGGCTTCCCTACAGATGCTTACCAGCCACCCTTTCTGGGCAGCATGCCTGGTGAGCAAAGGAACGAGCAGCTGCCTCCCCAGCAGAGCTTCCTGGGGAACACAGACAAAATTTCCAATTATTTCACCTCACTGAGCATCAGTACTATGTACATAGCTTCCTGACCTGCTGGACCTCCAGCACTGGCCTGCATGCCCACCTCCAGCAAGCTGACAGCCTTTGAGATTCAAACTAAAGAATATTTAGGGGGAAAGCGATGGGAAATTTTAAAATGACGTTTAAAATATTTGGGCTAGTTAAAATGCATATAGCTAGAAGTGTGTTTCCTTAAGGCCCCTGTGAGATGAAAACTCTTCTTGCCACAGACATCCTAGGAAAGACAGGTGTGAATAGATGAGAACATCTGTATTTTCAAAGCAATCGTATCAACAACAAAAAAAATTAACAACCTTAATTACATCTGGTTTATAGATCTTTCCAGACAATAGATGTTCAAGCCTTGCATGGGAGGTGGTGTCAATATTCAGTGGGAAGGAACCCCAGACTGCTTGCACTGGAGTGAAACACAGCAGCACTGCAATGAAGCTCAAGGCTGAGAATTTTTATACAGACGTTAAAATCCAGCATGAGCTTGAAAATAATTTTATTTCACGCAATCAATGAAATAAATAGAAAGATGGCTGCTATGTGTGTGTACATGCAAACTACAGTATGAATGAATCAACTCAATTCAATAAAAGGACAGGAGTAGAGTCTGTTATGTTATTAATGAAGCATTCAGCCATTTGAAAACCTGGTTTTATTTATGGAAATTTAACAGTTTAACCAGTTCTCCAAAAGAACAAAAAACCAAATTGAATGTTCAAGAAGTGGACCTTTTTTCAGCCAGTAATTCTACTTTAGGTAAACTTAGTGATAGATAAATTTAAAAGATTGATTATGATAAAACCAAACTAATTTGTTACTTCTTTATAATGGAAAAGACACTGCAGTGGAAAGGTAATTCAGAGGAGAAACCTTATGAATATACCTCTTTCAAAACAATTTTTCTTGAAATTTTCACAATTCCAAGATTGTTTATTATTATTATTATTATATTTTTGTGTGTGTGTAAAAATACCAAATTGTCTTTCATTCATCCCAGAAAAAAAATTTTCATGCAGCTGTAGACCTACATGATCTCATGTCCTGCTAGAAGTTACTGGGAAAACCTGCAGCTTTCTGTGTTAAAGGATGTAACGGCAGTAGTTTAATCTGATTAACAGAATCACTGTGTCTTAACCATATATTTAGTCTGTATATATATATATATGTGTGTGTGTGTTTGTTTGTACACATGTATATATGTGTGTGTATATATATATACACATATATATGCAAATATATAAAGTGTATATATGTACATACACACAAATACATACTTCTGTTTTTCCTGGTCTGCAATAGCAGCTGATCTCCACAGGCACTTTAACTGGTTAAAACCCCTCCCTCAGCAGTTTTGGGGTTTTTTTCCCAATAGAGCAATTTGCTTGGGTGGATTTATAAAATTACTTTTCTTTCCTTGAACTTTTTTTGGATTGGCCTAATTTGTAATTCTTTTTGCTCACATTACTATGCAGATATTTGTTCCTTTCACTGGATTGTTATAGAATAAGTAATTTTGATGTTTGTGCCCTGTTTTTGTCGGTGCTTAATGCCATGTAATGGTTATGGATTATCTATGATTTTCAGGTAAGTAGAAAAAAATAACTCCAGAATTATCCCTCCCTGGAGGTCAGAGAAGCACATCTACAAATGGAAACCAAGGCTCTAAGTTCCCAATCCCCAGCTCCAGCTATGCCTCCTCATATAGTACAAATTTAGCACAGATTTTCCCCAAAATATGGGCAACAATTTTGATGCCATGAAGGGGAGGTAATGTGAGATAATAATAGGCTATTTCAACAGACATGGGTAAAGGTTAGTATAGATTTGAGAAGATAATCTCTGATCAGTCTAGATAGCTATCTACTGGTATGTATGCATTCAAATGTATACAAAATTATCTCTATATATATATGGTATGTACATTTTTTTAAGCTTTCAATAAACTATTGCTTCAAAATAGTGTTTTCCTTCTGATTCATTACCACTTGTTTTCCTTTCTAGTTTGTTCCCACTTAGTCATTACTTAACAATTCCTTAACTTCTGTGAAACTTTCTCCCTGCATTTTGTTCCTCATATTTGTTTTATTTCAGTTCTTAATTTCCATCTTGTCCTTTGTATAATTTCCCCAATTATTCCTTCTTACTTAATTATTGAAAAGTTACTTTATTTGCCCTAAGGAGAAAAAGAAATTGGGGAAATTTGAAGCTTTCAGTAACAATTATCTGTGATGAACAAGAGCAAAATCCACACAGACTTACAGCTCTCTAAAGGATTTTAGGCACCAGAAAATGTGACTTGGATGTTTTTGTCTGTATTAGCAACCAATTCAGCAAAATAGGAGCAGAGCGGTAGACCAGAGCATGTGGTGTGGAGGTCCTTATATTTAAGCATGATCAATATGTTTTACCACAGACAAGCGCCAGTTTGTTGTGTCAGACAAAATGCTGTTACCCTGAAAGTAGTTTGAGGCTGTTCGAAGGGCTAATTAGTTCAGATCCTTTTGTCCCCAGTGCAGGTTACAGTACATTTGGTACAGAGCTTCTAGTTTACTTTGCTCCGCCAGAAATCTAATCCATGCACACCAAGGCTGCTTCCAAACCTAGCTAATGTATGGCAGTTGGGATTCACTGCAAACCAACTCCGTGTCTCCCAGTCAAATGGCAGTCTCCTAAGTTCCCAGCAACAGACCCGACCAGCTGGTCTTGAAATTGCACATTCCTAACTCAGCTCTTAGCCTTAAAATTTTTATTTGCTTCTGTCCCCAGAAGAACCCTAAGTCTTCTGAAGAGTGGACAAGTCTGAGAACTGTAAATATGCCATTGTTCTGGCTCATGGACCAAGTACTGCAATCAGTTACTCATTCCTTGTGCAGCTGTGACAGGCACTAGGCTAAAGAGTCATTCACCACTACTGTGTGGACGAATAAATACTTATTTCCCTCATTCTGATCATGGTTCCTGCAGGTGTGGCTAATGTTTTATCTCGGTACAGTCTCTGGGAGTAGTAGGTTGCAGTGCCACAACTACGGCAGGGAATCATCAGAATTGAACTCAGACGGTCAATATTATGGCTAGCAAATGTAATCACAATATCATTAGGAGAGCACCAGCACATCTCTTATCCTTTTATTTTAAAAGAAAACTTGATTCTGTTTCTTTTTGCCGTCCCTCCAGTTTCTAAATATAAGTTTACTTTTCTAAAAAATCTGAAGCCTGAACAGAGAGATGCAACTTTTTTTGTCTTATAGAGGGTGCTTAACTTCTGGCTGGGTAAAATTTAAAACAGACTGTGATTAACATTCTCGTGTGTATCAAAGTTCCTCTTCAGTGCCGTGACATTACATAGGTCTCTAGGCTTCCCACTGCCCAGTCAGTACCACTTACCTTCCTGAGGAATGCCCATACACCTCATAAACACAAAAGTATGGATGCATCATCCAACAGGGGAACAAGACACCAAAAGTGACGTAGTGAATTGTTCTGCTTTTAGAACCCTAACACTTTTTTGGATGCAACCATCAATCATTGCAATGCCTAACTGAGAGGTACTTTGTTTGTGAAGACTTTCTCTACCCTGAGTTAGGCTTCCTGCACAAAGCACAGGAGATAGATGGCTAAGAGGGACAACCAGAGAAACCATCAAACAGAAGGAAGAATAGCTTCAAGAAAATAAGGTGGGACAGCAATACGCGTAAAACCTACAAATTCAAGGTATCTCCTTTCAGCACTGGGGAGATCTCTAGTGTCTCCTGAAAATAAACATGTAAGAACCCGTCTGGTTTTTTTCCAAAATTTTTAGAACATACTGCTAATCGATGCCCAAATATCCTGTGATTAGAGCACTTACTACTGAGGTGGATGACCTTTTAAACACATAAACACACTCCTGAGTTGAGAAAAAATTTCAGTCATAGGCCCTTTCAGGTCAGAAATGTGCCCTAGCTACTCACTGAATGGTTATTTTGGGATGAAGTTAGTGACTTTCTCCCCTTGAAACCTTGCCAATTTGGATAATTGATTAAATAGCTAATGGAGCAGGAACTTAAACCTGACCCCCTTTCTTCACAGAACAGCAGACTAACATTGGTCTGTGGAGCGAATTGCTTGCTATTTGGCTGAATAAATATTTAAAAGCAAACTGAATAGTTCCAAAAGAGGAAAATTAAAAAGTTGTCTTGTCAAATAACAAATACTTTCTGGTTAATGGGAACCTCCTGGGAGGCAGACAATCCTAAGTCTTATATTCTCTGTAGATCAGATGAAGTGAGCTTTGTCAGTTTCCCGAGAGGGAATTTAGTTTTCTGCAGTTTCAGAAGGTCTTGCTTCTATTTTTTTTTCCTCCCATATATGTGGCATCTGCTCTGGCAAGCATATTCTCAGAAAACATAGTGGTTCTCTCTGTGGAGTGAGGCTGTGAGACTACTACCTCTTGAAAACAAGTTTGGGGTCCAAGAACCTTGGCAGGGTCAGGGCTTGAGGGAGCTGGTGCATGAGCAGCATGAGCTTGGACTGATCTGCAGCTGTCTGGAGGCTGGAAATTGTCAGTGGTATCTGAATGGTTAACTTGGTATTGTGCAAAGTGGCCACTGAATCCTTTCATAGAGTTGGCAGTCCATTTTAGGGCATTAAAAAAAACCACTTAGAAATACAGGAAGGTACTAATAATGGAAACATTTCATAAATTCAACATTTTAGAGCAAGATCTTAGTATCCAGTTTGTGGAACTGAAGATCTTTCTCCTTTCATACAGGAGATACAGTGTAGTGAGTGATAATATAGCTTTCCATCATTATTTCACCACTTTGTCTCCATTTATTGTCAGAAGGTATTCAAGTGGCAAAAGCATAAAATAAGTTAATGTTCAAAGGAGTAGAAATTTTTTTTAATTCAGGGAATTAGGCTTCAGATGAAAGTTAATATCACTTCCCATAAATAGTCAGTTTTGACAGATTATTTACTCAAAAAGATCTTTACTTTACGAGTCCTTTACCAGTTGCTCTTCCTATTGAAGACTTTTAAGTCTTCACAGATCCCGTATCCTTGAAAGCATCTCTGGATTAACTTGATAACTCAATGTAGTATATCATAGGTTTCTGTAGCACTAAAACTGATTTGCTGATATCCTTAAAAATATAATTTATTCAAGTTCAGCTAGGCATTCATACTTCCTCATGCTCCTTGAGCAATTTTCAAATCATAGATATCATTTCAGAGAAAACTGTGGTAAGTCTTCCCTGATATGGAAAATGGAAGAAAACAAACACTTGATATTTATTATTCCCTGTTTAGAATGAAACCTTTTTGAAGCAGGATTAAGTTTACAAGAGCATTAGAATTTCCCAAATATTTATTTTGTCAATGTCTGCAAAACTATCTGCAATCTGCTGGTGGTAGGCAGGCAGTAAGCTCTTTCACCTCTTAACCTTTTACAACTTCCTCTAACCCAAAGCAATGTGTTTCCACGCACCCAAAAAAAAATCTAAGTTTTAACAGGTTGGAAAATGTTATTTTTCTGATCATAATGTGTAGCTTCATTGTTATATGTGTAATTCCTTTTGGATGGGTACCCTGCAATTCTTGGATAGATCAATTTTGCCTTGCATTCTTCCTGGACTTACAGTCCAGTGACTAGAATATATCTATTCCACAATATATTAGTCTTTCACATTATTCTTGGGTTTATGTCTCTCTGTGAGTTCTGCAAAGTCTGTCCTTTCTTTCTGAAGCACAGATATGCCAGAATGGTGTAGAGTTCCTGCTAGAGTCAAATCCTCAGCTATGGATTGGGTGCACATTAATATGTGTGGGAAAGCAAACTTTAAATATTTGCATTTCAAAATCCCCAAGTTTTCTTTAAAGTCAATGAGTTAAGAGAGATGTGTGCCTCTGACAGTTAAGTATTTAATTAATTTCAAAGACAGCCTAACCTTCCATGTAAAGCCACCTAAATTTTAGGTTTAAGTATTTTAATCCCCATATTTTCTTTCTTTTTGTTACTAGTAATCTGCACCTTTCTTTCTCATCGTCTGTACCTTCCCATCTTTTCTAGCAGTATTTTATCACTCAGGGCATGATCTTCCTTGTAATATTATATATAATTGACCCAAAGTTGTGAGCCTGGAGAGGTTCAAAATGCACCCATGAGTGGTTTTTTCCCTCAGATAACTTTAGCCACTAAGAAGTCAGCTAACCTTCAAGAGTTCTTCTGTAGTTAGGAGAGAGAGAGAGCCATCCCAAGAGGGCAATTCACTGCACTTTCTGGACCTGTCTCTTAGAGTACTCTCCCTCTATAACGGAGAGAGTCTATAGAGCACTACAGAGGGGTTTCCATGAGTACCATGGAGAATATGTACCATGGAGACTTCTTTTTAAAATATGACTGCATCATTTAAGACTATAAATTTTATTTCTGCAAGACTTTCAGTTTCCAGTGTGGTTGATGTAGGCTATGTGTAGAGAGCAGGATTCTATCCAGTCAAAATATTTTCTCTTGAAAAACCCTATGTATATGAGCTGCCAGCTCAGAAGCCATTGTGAAGCAGCACAACTGTGTTCATCCAGCACTGCACACTGAGTAAAGAAACACTGCTGAAACCAGTCTAATTCACTGACAGAATACAAAAATTCTTATGATTTTTTAAAATAGCGAACAGACTAGGAAAGTCCACATATTTAGCAACTTTCTTCCAGATTACCATGTTCTTTCAGTTTCTAACTTGGTTTTGGACAGACCATTACAAACCTTCAGAGACATCTTAGAGACATCTCATACAAGCCATTTGCTGCTACTGAGTACATGCTCTCCTGAGAAGCGTTGCAAGTATTACTTCACCCTCCAATTTCTACATGTGTGCGGATGTATATTAAAGAACATATTAAGCAGGAAAAAAGTGAGAACATCATGATACTCAGTTCCGGAGGAGTAATTCAATTTAACTAAATTACAGAAAAGTCTTTTCATTATTTTTTGTTAATGAATTCAAGCTGAATGCTAGTAGACAAGTGTATGTCATTAATTACTCCTAAACCAAAAGGATACACAACCTGAATTTTGCAATAAATGCTTACAGCACCCTTCCAAGTAAGATTTTCTGAAGCTTTTCATGACATACCAATACTTCTTTTAGAACTGCAAAACTGGAGGATAAAACTGCATTTTTTCTGATAGCCTGAGAAGCAAATCTGGCTTTCTGTACAGTTAATATCATTTTACCAGCTGAATAGATGTCATTTAAGTTAGACCCTGTAATATTAGTGCTACATAGGGTTTTTCAAGAGAAAATATTTTGACTGGATAGAATCAAATTTGTGTTTGCCTAGAAAAATATCTTTACACTGGAATAGAGACTGGTCTCCATTTTGGTTTAGTACCCTTTGTCACAACTGGGTTGTTTCACCTAAAAGTACTTCTAGGTTGGGAAATGACAATCTGTGTGTAAGGAAATCCTAAACCAATAAACACAGGGCCCAGCTAATTTTATGACTGTCATTCTCAGCAGAGATGAGCTGGGAGCTGACCTGCTCTGGGGAAATTGCTGGTGTCCTCCCTCGCCGAGAACTGTCTGGGCAGCATGAGCATTTTATCTTGTTCTTCTTTCTCCAGCTGCCTTTGTAGCTGGAGAAGAGCATGGAGACAGCAGGTGTGAGATCCAACTCTGTCTTTTTGGAGCAGAAAGTTGACTTTAATTCTTTCACATACACATTGGTTTCTTATTGGACTTTTAAAAGTAACAAGGCACACAAAATAAGGGAACTAAAACTGCTTTTATAGCAGCAATATCTTTACATTGACTCTACTCTTAAAAATTCATGGCATAGTTTTCTTACCACTCATGGGCACATGAGAGGGCTAGTGATACCTAATCTCATTATTCTGTGATATATGTGATGATATTTTTTCTCTTAATGCTCCAACTTAGAAAATTATAGCATTGCATGAAAATCTCAAATGCCATTACAAAGGGGAAAAAAAAAAAGAGAGAAAGCTAGAAATATACACACAGTAATATTACACTTTTTATGCAAAATCCTTTCCAGCTGCTAAGCATATTATTGTCTTCTCAGTTCTGTTAGCAAACAGATACTATTTAAAGTACTTAGGTTACACAATATGTTTTAGCCTGACACAAATTATGAGCATGTACTAATGTGAGAAATTGAACTTCTGGATGAGAGAAATTATAACTTTCAGGTGGCAGGATGAGGGTAGGTAGAAGTTAATCAAGGTAATCATGTCTGTAACCAGAGGATGATGAAGGATGATGTGTTTCTGGATCCTTACTTTTTAGATATCATGGATGTAGACAATTCCTTCAAAAGGTGTCCCATAAGAAAAAAAGTCAAACAAATGGAACCAAAACAAAAAAGTAAAGTGTATTTTAAAAGCATTAATGTGTCTTTCTTTTTGATTTGCATAATTTTTGGGCACACCTCGTAGTCTCATAGTGATCTACCATTTTTGAGCTCTTTTTTCTGTTCTACAAAAAAAATCTGTACTACTGGGGTAATTCAGGTGGAACCTGAAGAGTGATAACGAGCTTGAGTGAGTCCACTGAAATTGGATAAAACTGTGCTTCAAAAATGAGAATTTTTTTCTACTTTACACATACTCTTTATGTAATTTCACAATTTTTTTAGTAATTTTATTTTTCTTGACCTTTCAGAACTATGAATTTGTGTAGAAATAAAGGCAATTTTTTGGCTTATAGAAGCTTACTTGTAATAAAAAGAAGGAGCAGTAGGAATAAAATTAGTCCACTTCTACACAGAATAGTTTTCATCGGCAATATATTAAGAAATTATATTTTTGATATATAATTTGAACAATCTTAACCTTGGTGAATCCCAATCCAAATTTATCTCCCATACTTGGATGATCATATACTTAAGCAGGTAGTACTATTGACATCAGTGTGCCTACTCACCAGTAGGAATTTAAATCAGGGTGAGTAATCAGCATGGAAATATCTAACGCTATGATTATAATCTTTCACAAAGTAGTAGTCCCCTTCTGTTCTTCAGACTGTTCTTCTTGCTTCATAACTGAAGATAAGCCTTTTACTTGAACCTTTGGTTAGTCTCTGTGTACTTGGTTATGGGGTAGGGCGTGGGGAATTGGTGATGATGACTCATGATTTGATGCCACGAGCTGCAGCTTTCCCAGAGCAGCTGCTTTCTCTGATAAACATAATTCTCTACACTAGGCCTTTGATTTTCTGCATATTTTACTTGCACATTAGGTCTTGCTCTTTATATATTACTGCTTCTTTCACCTCACTTATTCTACTGTATGTTCCAAGATGGTCAAGTATTTTTATCTGTGTTTTCTATTTTCCTCTAGCAGAAATTGCTGAAGGTTTTATAAGCATGAGTGAGTGCAGGTTTAAATTATACTTCAAGAAAACAGTGGGAGAAAGGTGTGACTGTAACAGAAATAGCCAGGTGGGGGGCAGAATACTAGGGGTGTACCCTTTTCTACTGAAGTTTCGAGAGCTAAGTCAGTTGTACGAAGAGCTAAAGGTCTGCTGGACCATGAGCACATGCCATTTCTTGGAAACTGTTCCTCTGACTATCGCTTTCCCTTGGAAAATACTCAGGTCCTTGGCTGTGTGCTGCCAACATTCATTCTGAGCACTCCATATGGACAGAGAAGGCATTGTTTAATATCTTCTGTATCTGATGCTTATCCACTTTCACAGGAGAGGTTCTTGCTTGAGTTTTGTCAAAGAAAAACAGTAGTAGTAATTCTATCACTTATGCCTCATGTTTACTAAGTAATTTCTTTTATCATTAATTGCAAAAGATTGTATCTGAATTTTAGCTTTACATATTGTTTACGTTTTAGGAACTGGTAACTCCATAAGCATCTGGATTTTCTCTATGTATTATCAACATTGTTCTGTAACAGATTAAATATTTTAGATACTTTATAACTTTAGAAATTAATGCATTTTCCTATTTTTCTTGGTAATGCTCACAAAAAATAATTATTTTCATTTTGAATTTTAATCCTAGACTTCGTTCTAGACCATGGTATTCTAAACAATTATAACATCAGTGATTTAATGGCCATATGAAATACAGCATTTTGTTTCTAAAATTTTCAGGAAAACCTGATTTGCTTTAGGTTATTGAATTTTAGGTCACACTGTGTTTGATTTTGATTTGGGTTTTTCTTCTAGCAGTCTTACTAAACAGGGGTCTAGTTCGCAAAATTTTTTCTTTTTTTACTTTTTGGCAAATGTATTTTGGAAATGGAAACCCTCAATTCAATTAATTTAATGTGATACAAAACTACTTTGTAGACCAACAGTGTATCCTCTATATGACTTAGGGATCACAGTCCTCTTGTCCTATGCAGATAAATATTGATTTCTAGACAGATTTCACTCCTTTACTTTTGGTACAAGACTGAGAAGGTCCTTGAAGAATTTTGAGCACTGAGTTACCACCCTTAAGAGGCAGCTCTTATGTCACAGGATGAGATTGAAAAGAATAATACCGGAGCACAGACTTCAGAGAATAATCAGTTTGGATATGTATTTTGTAAAGTTTTATCACCTGGATTGCTAGTTGAGGTTTGCAATTAACATAATCTTGCTCTACACCCTGACATGTAGTATTATTTTGCTTTGAGCTCTTCCTGTTGTTTCAGAATAGTAGTCTTCCATTTAGGGAGCCTCACAAACACCTAGAGCAAGTATCAGGGCTCCAGGAACACCTTCACAGCATCACTCCTACTGCTCTGTGTGACCCAGTTGCCTTGTGCAAGGTCAGAACATGACAGATGTGTTGGAGCATCCAGAGAAATAAACAATCCATGGTGTTCTAAGGGTTTGCTCCTCCCTGGTGCTGTGAAGCTGGAAATGCTGGGCAGCAGCAGCCAGCACAGCTCCCTGGGTACCCTCCAGGCTTGTCTGCAAACTCTCATCAGCTGGGGAACTGTCACAGGGAACTTACCACAAGAATAAAGGGAAACGTTTTAACCTCACAGTCCTTCACTGACACCATGGAAAGCTTCCAAAATAGCCTTGGAAAATCTGGAAAAACAGATCTCATTCTTCACAGAGACCACAGAACAAATCCTGTTTTCAAAGGAAATTAAAGGAGTTCTGTAACACCTGTCCTCTGAGAAATCCTCAGCATATGCTCACACCTGCTGAATAAAATTGTTTTTGAAATTCTTTTCTAATTAAGGAAATATATTTTCCCCCCCATATAAAAGAAACATAATTCCAAAATATTCCACCATTGGCATTTGTCATACTTTTTTTAAAAGACCTCAAGTGTTGCATTCAGTGTTATCTGATTTCTGTCTATTATGGCCACTGTAGTGTTATCAGTTCATTCTCCAGAACTTGCCAGTTCTTGATAAAAGCAATAAATTTCAGTCCTTGGAAATGAACTTTATTTTTGACTGTGTCAGGATTAGTAAATTGGACTAAAAATATAGGTTTTCATTATATAGATTTGTAGTGATGCTAAATGAAACTGAATTATGCTGATTATACATATATTTATTCTAATAATGTGAAAATGCATGCATATCATTAGATCTTTAATGTTAATTTTAGAAAATTGCTTCAGTATGGTCAGCATGATCTACATTTTTATCAGCACTTCAAATTTAATCTGGTTTTGATTCTTACTATCTCTTTATAGCGATAATATTTTTTTTATTTAAGAAAGTTATTAAACACAGTTCAGCATACCTTTTTGGAGGCAGTATAAAAAGCTCTTGCTGTGAAAATAAATGTGAAACATCTTTCTGGGTGAAATTATTACACTTATGATTAAAAATCTATTTTTTAATTCCACATTTAGAACTTTATTATCTATGCAAATAGCACCATTTAAAAAACACCCCAAAAGAGTTTCTTAACAAGTTTCTTTGGAGTGGAAAAAACTTATTCTGCTGTTCACACAGGCTGTTTTCCTAAAGACATTTAAACTCCATTAATTGATACCAAAGAAAAGTAAATAGTTTCAATGTTTAAAAGAATGAACATTTTCTTACTCTTTATCTGAGATTTGGGGCAGTAAAAAATTGGCTTTTTTTCAAGACACAGAATTTGTCGTGAATAAAAAAAGGTTTAATGTGACTTTTGAGATCTCTTTAGTTAACCCTGGACTTTTCAAATTTTACTGCAGCTAAATTATTATGAACACACCTTCATTGCCATCTCCTCAAGGAGGGAGCATTTCCTTGTGAACCCAGACTCATGAAGTTTTGGGTTGGTTTGTGTGTTTTTTATCACAATTGAGAGAAACTTTGCTAATGAATGATAACTTTATGCCTAAGAGCATTTGTCTCTTTATGATAAAAGATTTTTATCTTAAGAAAGAAATTACAGTAAACCTATCATCCAGAGTGGGTGATTTATTGATCTTCCCAAGTTGTGCTAAGATGTAGGGAATAAAGCTTTTTTTTTAAAGACTAGACATAACAGCAGCATGTAACAAACTGAAAATGTTCATCCAGAGAAAGGTCTTAAAGGAAATAGTTAAAGACAGAAAAATTAAATACAACCATTTTATGCTAAATAAAGACAGAGAAGGAAAAAGAAATGTTGAAGACAGCAACAGCCATTGCAGATAAATTGTTGAAAACGCAATGGCACAATTACAAAAATTATTTCTCAATGTGTTTCCAGTTAGAGAAATTGAAATTACCTTTAAAATTAGCAAGAAAGGGAAGCATATCTGTAAAAACTGAAGATTTTGATATAAATTTTAAGGGACCAGTGATTTACTAAGTCAGGTGTAAAATGCATCATTTATGCAGCCTGGTTTTTGAATTATCAAGTTGCAAATTTCCCCCAAATTCTATGCAAAGCCTCCTTATGAGGGTTGCCGCATATTAAGTACTTGAAATGACTGAGATAAATTTTGCTAAAAATAAAAAAAAGACTGGTGTGACTGGCAGCAAAAGTGGTCATATCCAAATCCATGACATTTATGCAGTATGGCTGCCTCATTTTACAAGGAAAATCACTTTCCCTTTGCCCTTCCCACTTCTGAGAACAGGATCACAATCTGCATGATAATCCCATTTTTTTCCCCCATACATGAAAGAGATGACACTTATTTCAAATATTAAAAAATGAATGCTTGCTGGCTACCCTCCTTTGTATGCATTCCTTATTTTTATTTCTTAATGGGAAAAGTTGAATTAGTTTTGTGCTAAAAGTAGGTCGTTCATCTTTAAGAAAACATGGAAGTGGGCACTCTCAAGTGATAGGACTGCATACAATTCCCTCTTAGATACCCCTCTTTCATATCTGTAGATATGGACTACTTCCAGTTAAAAATTAAGTCTAATCTCCTGGCATGCACAGAGTTTGATAGGTAAATAGTCCACATCAAACCTGTGGGGACCTGCAGTGTATGGAGTCCAGTCATGGGCCTCAAAAGACCTTCCAAATTCAGGAATCCCAACAATTTTCATTGCTCCAGAAAATTTATTAAATTTTATTTTTATTAATATAAAAAAAATTGGCTCTTCAAATATATTCAAAGAAATCTCTTTACAGGTTATGGTTTAGGGATTATCATCTTCAGGCAACAGGTATACTGAAAGTTGTAATTCTTGTGTCCTGCTCATGAGCATGAGGAAAATGTTAGAGTGGCTGAAGACAGCAGAACAGGAGGGAAATGTCCAAACAGGGGATTGTATTTCACCCTTTTATCCTTGAGCTCCTTGCGACAGCACATAACTCTATATGACTAAAGGCATCCAAAATGAATGCATAATAAAAACAATTTCCACTAGCTCTATTTAAAGCCAAATATAACAGGTGGAGAATTGTTTCTTTTAAATCCTAAATGAGGAGCCAAATGAGCTTGAGGTGGGGGCTGTATTTGGGTACCAAATTAAGCAAAATTGTGATTTCTAACTTTTGAATTATTAGCAAAGGCACAAATATTTTCATCCTCATTTGAGTCTCGACAGTCTTCTTACTGTGAGAACTATCTGCATAGTGTCTCTTCTGTAGTTATGACATTTTCAATCTTCCTTGTTCTGTATCTTTTTTAATGACATTATCTTAAAAATATCAGATCATCTCTCTGGACCCACCTTCTTTTGTTGTTTGATATTCAGCTTCATTATCTCCTACCTTTAAAGGGTCAACGCTGCAGCCTATAACCAGTCTTTCAGCTTGGGAAATCTGAGGCACTGTTACAGCATTCAGTTTTGTTCTGTTTTGCTGTCCTTAGTTGTCACTAGGTAAAGCTTTTCCCATTCCTGAGAAGCACAGAGCCTCCTGTGAATAGTTCCCTTATAAAAGCACCCTTTGTCTAAGGTCTTCTCACCCAGCAGAATCAGCAGCGTAATAAAAATGTCAGTGTAAGTTTTAGTAGGAAATGCTTGACTTTTTTAACAGGAGAGGAGCACTCAATGTTGAAGCAGTCAAGAAAGAAAATGTATTTTCATGACCACTGGAATTAGAGGGCAGGGACAGTGAGGGAGAGAGCAAAGGGTGGGAAGCTGGTTTTCTTCCAAAATGAGAAAAAACTGCATTTGAGGCTATAATTGAATGATTTGAAGAAGTAATACAGTGTATCCTTTTTAAATTAATAAAACCTAAGTGTATAATAATCCTATGTGAATATGCATAAACGTTTGAAGTATCAATGGATGAATTTACAAATATTTTAAATGGAGAAAACAAGCAACAACACAATTGCCATCTGGGTTTAAAACCACAAGGCCAGTTATCTTCAATGAAGTAGCATTAGAAAAAAGAAATGAGGAACCTTTAAAAAAAATTAACATCTTGTTAGCACACTGACTTCACCGCTTGCTTAATAGAAAAGTATGCTATCAGTTTTATTTCCTTTGAGGATAGCGAAGAAGCTATTACAGTGTAAAATCCCTCGTGCCTATGAGAAAAGAGCTGAAAATAGATTGAAAAATGTGGGGGAAAAGCAGGCATAATCAAAACTAGTTACTCTGTAGGAATATTTCATTTTTTTATATCCCAGAAAATGATACATTTTGCACATTTGTCTGTTTACCTAAAGAAGATGCTTATAATACTTTATGTAAGCACAGAAAGGAAAGAAACTGAATTATAGGTGGTTTGAAGAGAACACAAATAATTGCTGCATAAGGCATGCTTAAGCAAAGATATCCAAACCCAATAAAAAGGGGCATTCTGATAAATATTAATAGTGTCTAATTAACAGGGAATCATAGTTGAATCCATGACATTCCACAAAAGTTAAATATTGTTTTTTGTGCCTAGAAACATGTGGGAGGCAAGAAGAATAAGAGCTGTTCATCACAGAGGCACAGTGAAACTTGTCAATAACAACCTCACAAAGGGCACAACTTTCATCATCTTTGTATCCAATGGCTGCATAATGTAGGATGATTAATGTAAGGCATGTCTCCTGGGGACAGGGGTTTGTGCTTACGATAGGTAGAAGTGGCTGTCAAGTGACTGGTAATATTTATCTTGCTCTGAGACATGGGTTTTCTTTCCCTTTTCGTGAACAGGCCCAGCATAGCTGTGTGCTCCCAACTATTGAAAGCCTGTATGATGGCTAGATTTGAGAACAAGATCAAAACACATTTCAAGGGGTGGTCAGCACAAAATGGGAATTTGTGTCTACGTTGCCTGGGAGGCAGAGATGACTCTGCTACTGATTAGGGTTTTTACAGCTAGAACAAGACTGGAGTGTTGAAGGGTTATTTAGCAGGGAATAATAAGGGGAAGGATTTGGGATGTTACGGAAAGGCACATATACCAAGAATGCCAAACTCGTTCCCAGCTAAGCCTTCTCACTTCTTCCTCCAGGGCTTTCTGCATGAGGAAGTCAAACATAACAGCTGACTTAATATCGATTTTTTGTATTACTGCCTTGGCTGCTTCCTTTGGCTGCTTTCTCCATCCCTTGTATTATAATGCATTTTCACTGCAAAGTTCAGAATGCAGCAGGAAACAAAGCACAGAGGAATGTATGGCATAAAAATTGATTGAAGAGATGTTGGCAATGAAAAATGGAACAAGTCAAACTAGCATAAATACAAGAATAAGCAGGGAAAATTAGCCAGAGAGCTGATGTCTTATCAACTGCTATTGAATAAAAAACTTATTTTGATTGGAAATGGCAAAGAAACGACCACAGTCCCTCACAGAAGTTCTACTTTGGTCGCTCTTTTCCAAAGAAAGTATTAAAATACCACAAATTATTTCCACTTTTTAACTTTTACTACTGCTTTGCAAGTGCTCATAAGTTTCAAGTTAACACATGGTGGTGTTCTGCTTTAGTCTTTTATAGCAGTATGGCAGCACACTCTTTTGGTTACCAAGTACAGTATAAGCTGAATACATCATCTTTGACCCAAATTACAATTGCACAATTTCTCTAAGCAAATGGAAACACTGCTGTATGTAATAGAATCAGAGAATTGTGTGGGTTGGAAGTCCCTTCTAGGATCATCAAGTCTAGCCATGAACCCAGCACTGCCAAGTTCAACAGTAAATCATGTCCCTAAATGTCCATTTGGATGTCTTTCAAATACCTCCAGAGACGGACTCTACCACATCCCCAGGAAGCCTGTTCTAATGCATAACAACCCTTTCCATGAATCAATTTTTCATGGTACCCATTCTAAGTTTCCCCTGGCACAACAACTGGTTGGACCTGATCCCCTGGTCGTCCCCCAAATGCCACGTGATGGCACTGAAGATCATCTTTTTGTGAAGAGAAGCTCCTGAAATAAGCAAAGAAAAATGCATGTCTAAACATGTCTAAAACATGTAAACAGACCAAGAAAACTGTTTAACCAGCAAATACCTACTCCAAAATGCCCTGAAATTTTCTTTTTCCACACTTTATAGAAGTCATCCCCAATAGACTTGAAATGGAGGCAGTCACATCTTATACAGAATATTGTAAGATATATTCCCATTCATAAATATCTCTATACTACATTGTCAAACTTCTGGTGATTAGCACATATTTTTAGGTTAATAAAATATAGTCTTGCTTTCTTATAACATAAAGATAAAAAAAAAACCCACAAAAACATAGCATCTCTGTTACTTAGTTTTCAGTGTCTTTTCCAGCAGAATGATCCCAAAGATCCAGTTTTGCTACTACAAGGACAGAGAGCAAGCATGGTAGCTTTCATGTATTTTAATAGCTTAAAATTTCAGTTTTAGAAGAACCTGAATTCCATGTTAGGTATGTGACAAAAGGAAGGATATGTACTCTTCAAAACCTGGGGAAGCTATTGTTTGAGATAGAATGAAAAAACCTAACACTTGCCAACAATCTTTTTCTCCTTTCTTTTGCAAGGTGAATTTTCTGACAGATTCATCTGTACTGCTTGCCTAATAATAGCAATTGTCTGTGTAATTGGGAGCATAAAAAGAGGTGGGTAAGCCTTTGAGGAAAGCCAGCTAAGCATGCAAATACTGCTTGTAATTGGTACATAAATTTAGATGGTCTAGTTGCATATGTATTTCCTACTTAATGGCAATATTTAGAAACTTGATACTTGTTCTGCTTCCCAACTTTCCATGCCCTAATCAGTGATCCTTCAATGTGTTTGATTTTACATAGCTTTTACGAGACCCTGCACCCAGAACTGGTTGTTAGAAATTATACATATTTCATCCATCTGTCTTTTGTACAAAAAATAATAATGCAAAACAGGAACAGTATGTATGTATGGAATGATACTTGGCAGACAATTCACAGTTTTCTCTTGTGTTATTTCAAATTTAGGTTTGAGCTGCTCAGATTGAGCTTTGTCTGAGCTGTCTTCTGCATAAAGTGGTTTTGAGAATAGACTTTACCACTTCTAGACAACATATCATTACTCTTTTTCAAAACGAGTTCAATGTTACTTCCTTCCATAATTTTCCTTCACCCATAGCACAAAACAGGCCTAAGTTGTTCACATACTCAGATTTCAAGTTTCTTCAGGATTCTATTTTCATCAATAAAATATATTTCATTAGTCTCCATTGAACTCATTAGCATCTTCCAAAACCAGCTAATCTTTATTCTGATGCTAACTTCACTTTGTTCTTACTTTCTGGAATCCCATATCCTTCCAATTCCATCCTTCCATTTAGTAAATTAATTAATTATTCTCTGACCTTTTTGTCTGTGTTTTCCCTGCTCTTCCATATTTCTTCTAATTTTTCAGATCATCTTCATACTGACTTCCTGTTTCTGTCAATACTATTTCCAGTTTATACAGATCACTGAACTCCGATAAGCCCCAAACCAGAAATGATAGTGAATCCTAGAACACTGATGACCAGTAACATCCTCACAAGGTAAAAGATGATAGCACTGTTTCTGAGGCAGTGACTGCAGGTTCTGACTCCATTCCTGGGCTGCACAGATAAAGCACTTTCTGTAGACTTTTGCAAGGAAAAGCAATGCTTTGGTGAAGCTGAACTCAAAAAAAGGTATACCTGTTTGTTAGCCAGAAATCTAAAATTGCGTTCACACCTTTTCTTATTGAAACCAAAGCCCATACGTACGATAGGAGATTTGCAGAAAAAATACCAAATCAGGATGCAGTAAATATGTACGGTGACAGTGCCAATGACCATCTTTATTACTATTTTTTAGGGGTAGCAGCAGTTACACATTCAGTCCCCATTGTTATAATTCTTGACAGTGATTGTCCCACTCAGCTTGTGTGCAGGTTTTAAATTGAGACATTATCTGTTGATAAGTACATGTTCCCGTAACATCCCAATTATATCCACTGTCTCCACATGCAAACATGAATATTATTGTATGCATGAATACTGGCATTGACATTAAATTGCGTAAAAACTGGATAACTTAGAAAAATAACAGACTGCCTGATGGTTTATTTTACTACTTTTCACAGCTATTGTCATTCTAGGAGTTGGTTTTTTGTAGCATACTGTGGCTGAATCATTCTATGTGGTTTCCACTTGATTTAAAAAATACTTCCATGTTACTCAATTGTGGCATAGATTTTAATTTTCTGAACAAGTAGTATAAATCCATAATGTCTTTTAGAAAGACAGAATCTCATTTTAATATTGAGAAATACGTAGGAGAAAGGAAGAAAACTTGTAAGGACTAGTCTATACAGGACTAGTAAGACAACTCTTTATTCATAAACTTAATAACAAAACACAAAATATGTTTTACCATTATATATTTGTAAAAATTCAACACAAGCCCTCTTATTCTCATCTTTATTAAGCTTCTTAACTTTTCCAAAAAAAAGAAATAACCTCCTTCAGATCATCATAATAGGGCTTTTTACATCATTTTTCTGACTGAATAAATTTTCCCTAAATGGGAGGAATTAAAAAGTCTGTTTATGAAAACTTACCAGGAAGAAGTTTTTTTCCTGAGATAGAAATATTTCCTGATAGAAACAGGGAAAAAAAAATCATTAATTGTTTTTTTTAACTGGGCAAATATGATAGCAAATTTCCTGATGAAAGAGCTAACCCAAAGATGGTAGACAAATAAACATGTGAGATTTAGATGGTGTCAGATGTTATATAGACATTACAAAAGATGCTATCACAGGAAGATTTTGAAGGTGCATGTTATAAAACACACCCCAGTGCAGATAGATTTTTCTGGGATTAGTCCTCTGAGACTCATGTTGTTACAACTGGTATAAATCAGCTGAGAAACAGGAGAAAACTGAAACAAGCTTGTCTTCATTCATTCAACTGATTCAACTGAGAATGCAGTTAAGTATAAAGGAAGACCAGAGAAGAGGGATAGCCAGGTAAGGAGAAGAACAGCAGTACATTTCCATTTTTTTTTTTTTTTTTTAAGATAGAATAGTTTTGACTTTTCCTCTTACATGTTTTCCCAAGTATCCATTTTTGCATTTGCTCTTTGGCAGCAAATTCTGCAGCACTGAAAATTTCAACACCTCTGTTCAATCTTGGTGCCCGCAGCAACTTTATTTAATTAAACCATGGGACCCATCTGCTATACTGTAGGAAATGATAGGTCCTTCACTGTCATTATTTGATTTGCTTGTAACTTACTGATGAGATGAGAAAAACTTCAATCTTAGAGAAAAACTTTTGCCAACATAAAATGAATTTCATGGTACAAGAAGGTGTGCAAAGGAGTCTTAATTTGCCTTTATATATCTCATTTATTATATTTTTTAAACAGGGGACACAAAAAGAGAATACTTTTTTCTGTAGTATAGTATAACACACAAAGGTTTATTTTTATATCCTTTCAGAAGAGCAGGTATTTCAGATACAGTTTTGACAAACTATAATAAATATCTATTAAAATATAAAGGGAGAACAAAGAAGAAAAAAAATGTTAATCTCTTAGGGTAGTCATAACTTTTTCCTGAAAAATAGTTGTAAAAACCTGACTGAGCCAGTACCCTCTCCTTTGTGTTTTAAAGATAATTGCAAGTTGAGATGAAAAAAAACAAACAAACAAACCCCAAAAATAACCCATGAGAAGCTGTTTGCCATCTGAAAGAGCAGACAAATGTGAGTAATGTGTATTAACAAACACTGATCCACTCATTGCTGCATGTTGGTAGTCTTTTCTCTGAATTTGCTGACATCTGCTGAAACCTTCCTTTTTCAATTTCACTAATATGCAAATATTGAGCCTTATGGCCATTCCAGATGTTTTAGCCTGGGCACATGGTCTGTAAAGCTCATCTCCAGAAGTTAGGCCATACCTTCAAAACCCTTTATGATACTGACTGTTACCAGGAAAAACATTGTTATTGCTATGAGAAACATTATATGCTCTGAAATATAAAATACATAGTAATGGCAGTAATACAACTTAAGTATAAAAATGCCATAAAGCATGAAGTAAGAATTCTATGATGAAACTTTACAATTTATAGAGTACAAATAAAATAAAGATAAAACTGAAATCAATATCTCCTTTATACTTCCCTTTTACAAATTTACTTGCAGCTCACTACAGATATCATTAATTATTAAACAATTATACATTGTATTGAAAGCTTAGCAAACGTACTTCTTTCTATAGTTTTCTGCAATATATCAAAATAAACCAGACAAAAAATCCCTTCTTTTCCTTCCCACCTATTTTTTTTTTTCACCAGCAATCTGATTTTCCTGTTGGGGCCTGTGTGCTGCCAGTCCTTGTATTTTTGCTGTTCTGAAGCTTCTGGTACAAGCAAGCATTACTCCCAGAACACAGGCCATCAGAAACCCCTTTTGCTAAAAGTCAATCCTGGTCACTCTTGCAGGTCACAGCAACAGTATGTGGCAAGAGAAACGATCTGTGGTAGTAGCCTAGTGAGCTGTGGGAGATTTCAAACTCTTCCAGCTGACAAAATTCTGCTGTAGTTTACAGAGGGTTATTTCCAGTCTCACCAGCTACTGAATTGGATTCTAAGTTGCACTATGGTTTTTTTGTGACCAGGACCCAGGGTATCTACACTGAAGTCCCAGAATGAAAAGAGTGATTGACGATTTTGTTCTACTGGCAAAGGAAAACCTTTCCAAGGACAGTAAATCTTGTTAAATTGAAAACTGTTTTTTGCTAGGGCCAGTCTGTGATTGAGAAATCGACTCATCCAGGAGGCAAGGTCCAAAACAAGTTGAGTACCATCCTCCTTTCCAAGTGCAAATTAGATTTTCTTAACCTTTCTTTCTGCAACATAAACATTTAGACAAACAGTCAGACAAGCATTATATGTTGTAAAACAAAACATTACACAGTAGACACATCTTCCCCTGGGGAGGGGAATGAAAGAATAAACATGTAACAAGCATTAGTCATATTGCTTAATGCACTACTGGAAAGAACTCAAATATTCATTGTGAGTATGCTATAAAGAGATATATGAAGTATAATAAGCGTGCTATATAACTTGTCAGATAATTTACTGCACTCTGGATCAGCCTGAGTTAGAATAAATTTTAAGAGTTGTTCCCTGTACAATTGAGAAAAGCTTGTCAAAAAATAATTTTGTGTTTGTCTTCCTAAGTGCAGGTATGAAAAGCATTCCTGACTTTTTAAAAATGTAATCCTTTAGCAGCACCTATAATTGGTGAATTGTCAAAGGCCATCTAGATTGACAAAGTGTAGAGAAATATCTTGAATAAGAGGATACTGTCCTCCTCATCACCATCATCTGCCTGTTTCCTAGCAACCTTTCAGTATTATCTCAGTTTATTTCCATTTCCATAGGGACTGAGACAGCAGCAGTTAACAACTGCAGCATGTAGATACAGCGTAGGAACAGAGAGCAGCCAGTGCAAGTTGAATAGAAGGAAATCAAAGTTACTGCTGTGCTCAGCAGAAAGTTTTTGGAAATACTTGAGGGTCCCTTCTAACTTAGAATGTTCTATGATTCCATTATTCTATACTTAGATGAAACTTCCATCTCTGGTTGAAAGTTCATATTTACAGTCAGTCACTTGCAGTCTATAGTTTATAAGCACTATTTTTTAGAACAGAATAGACATTTCAGTTGGAAACAAAAATTAGTTCTTCACACACATGAACTGGAGAGAGTAAAAAAAAAAAAATCCCACTATCCTGAGTTGTCCACATCAGGACAATTGATAGTCTCAGGTATGGAATATTCAAGACAAGCATATTGAAAATGCATCAGCAGTCAGACATACACTCTGTGATCTATAACTGCGCTGCTGCCAGGATTCAATTTTCTGACATAACAATAGTTTGTGATGAAAATAGCAGGTTTGCAGTAGATTCTAAATAGAAACATTTTCTAAATGTTTTGATTTTGGCGGGGGGAGATTGTTATTCCTTTGTTTGCCTATTTATTTTGCTTGCATGGAATATTTCTCTGTTTCTCATCATGTCTTATCCCCTGGCATGGGATTTTCAAACTGCATTAGATGGAAGTCAGCTCTACCACAATTCCTTCTTTAGACCAGTCAGTGGCGAAAGGTGAAGCAAATCACATCTTACCAAGAGTGAATCCAACCTGTCCTAGTTTTCTGCTTTTCCTGTCACTTACTCGTATGTTGTCATCTTGAATAGAATTTAACTTGTAATGTGGGTTCCACTGCAGTTACTGCAAGTTGTTGAGTATCATATTGTCATATTGTGTAGGAATAACCAAGACCGTGAGCTGTGGCCAGAACTGGACAACAGTTGTCTGTGGACTGGTCCAAAGCGTGCAGCTAAGCCTGCTTGTCTGAGCATTTCTGCACACTCTGCAGCATGCAGGGAATACAGACCTACTCTTTTGACTGCAGAATTTAGGGGCCCACCTCTGTTTCCTAGGTCAGAATCGCAGAATTGTGTGTGGGGTCTCCAATGCCCATTTGATTCAGTTCATTTGGCTTTAGTGAGTGGTTAAGGAGACGTGGCAGAGTTGCCATTGATGAGGAAGAATGTGGATGTATCATGCAGCTGAAGTACTTCTTTTCAATTCTGAGTTCCATAAGCTGTGTTCAGTTAATTACTCAATATTGTGGTGCTAATGAGGCTACAGTGGTGACACAAGAGTTTGTATAGGCTAAGCCTGAACTTTTCAGAGGCTATGGACAAGAAAGAGTAGATCAGCCAGGTAAGATGCACCGTCAGCCAGGTAAGATGCACACACTAATGAGACAACTTGAAAGTGGAGAGGGATGGGAGGAATCGATTCATTAAAACATTTGGAGATGCACTATAGGAATTTCAACAGATATGTGAAATGAGTCTTACAGAGTAAATTATTTACTCTCTTACAGAGAGTAAATTATGCAAAACTCTGCCAGACAGTGTCTAACGTTACACAGACTTCAGTGGTTCCAGTATTTAATCAAGTCATCTCAAGCACCACAAAATTAATGCTTCTCTTTGAAAAGCAGCAAATCAAGCTTTGAGTAGGTAGAATGTTATACCTCTCACTTGTTATGCATGAATTGAGGCACAAATTTTAGACTTAAATTTACCTTTCCATTTGAGTTAAATCAATATTTATCTGTATATGTTATTTATATCAAAGGTGCAATTCTGAGAGTGAGGTTTTGTACAAAACTGTGGGCTAAAGTAAACAATCTTCTACTTCTCTTGCAACTTGGTCAGTTCTGGTTTTATTTTCTCTTTGGCTTTGCAGGAAGCTTTGAACAGCTTCTTGTACAGAATCACTGAATCCTTTAGATGGGAAGGGACCTCTTGAGAGCACACAGTCCAATTCCCTTGCTCAACTTCATTTCCCTTTGCCATAGCTGTTATCCCTTTCTACTCTGTGCTCCAAGTACTGCAAGTACATCATCCATAGCCATCTCTTCTGACCATTCTTCCATTGTAAAGGTTTGTGACTCAGTCACAGGCAGCCATTGGCCCCATGTCCAATTTAGAGCCTTTCCTGAGAGCCAGGAGGGAATGGTGCTGGAACAGGCTGATGCCTGCTGTCCCCTGGGTAAAGGCAGGCAGTATTAACCTCATCAGATGGATAAACCACTGTACTATTTCTCAGTGGCTGTGGAAGGGCTGGCAACAGTGTGAGGCAAGGGAAGCTCTGAGTGCAGAGCTGAAATCTGGGGGCCAGCAGGGGCAATGGGAACTTCTGTCTTCTTGGTGTCCAAAAGGTCTGAGCTCACTGACAGGGTGATGTGCAGACCAGCAGCTTCCTGAGGGCCAGGGTGCTGGGGGCCATGGTGCAGGGGTTCAGTGCACACACGAATGGGTGCACCCCCACAGCACCAGAGACAGCCAAGACAAGCAGGGTCGTGATGGCAACAGGCCCTGATGACAGATTGATGCACACCAGCCAAAAACCAGGTAACTATTCAGGGCCAAGGACAAGCCAGGAAATTGAAACAATTGCTTGGGAAGAGGGCTAGAGACCCTGCAGCACCTGTGGAGGGTGTTCAACTGGGATCCTAGTCTGTGGGTAGGTTTAGGGTAGCTAGGAAAGGACAGTCAGGTCCACAATTCTTTCACAGCCCTGCAAAGGTCTCTTTTTAGTGCCCAGTCTACTTTAGGATGTGTTGTGAATAAAAAAGCATAAATGTCTACTGCAAAGTACAAAAGCATTCACTCAAGCTGAAAATAATTGAGCAATACCATTTCATTTTTGTTAACCAAAATTAATAGCTGAGGAAACATAAATTTTCATAACATAACATAAAAACCATAGGAAAATGGTTTGTACTGGCAAAGTAAGTGATGTCACTGAAACTGCAAGGTGATCTCATTAGCAGCATGATATTGTACAAGCTTTGCACAAAAATTGCTTAAACACTCCCAATATTATTTAGAAAGTTCAAACATATCTCACTTAAAGTCCACTGGATTTTGTTCTGATACTGTATTCCCTAGGAAACAAAATTATTTATTGATTTGTTAAGGGGAGCAGTGATCTATATGCAAGAACTGAAGTGTGTGTAATTGAGGTTCAAATGGAGGGAGATTAACCCATTCACTAAATTTTAGTGCAGACACTTAAATTGTTCCAAAGATAAAAATTGACTTTTTTTTAGTTGGAGCCTTTCCCTGCCAGAAACTACATTTTAAGAATGAAAAAAAATTTGTCGCCATTTTTTGTTTTAATATCTCACAGCAATAAAAATTACTTTTAAAATTACCCAATACTTACTTACTGAAGATTATAGTCTGAGACTGTATTTTAAGTACTGCTATAGATGTTATGGTTCATTATTGCAGCTTTTTCACCATGCCACATTAGAGGATAAGCTCCAAAGGAGTAAAGTGATGGAGAAATTTCAAGGCCAGGGAAAAAATGTGAATCAGTATGTTTTTTTAGTCTGAGCATTGGGAGAGTTCAGCACATTCTGACTTTCGGCTACAGTCAAGAAAAGAAATTTATTGTAAATTATATGTCATTAACTTTTGAAAGTAACTTTTCCTTTACAGGAGTTCTACCAGGTGCTTATTATACTATCAGTTCCTCTGAATAACAGATAATCTGCCTCTTAAAAATTAATTTCTCTTGCTAATAATGGGAGCATCCCTGGTCTGCAAAAGAATAAACTGTACTTGAATTAATTCAGCCTGAAAGTATTGCCTTCTTCCAGTGCTGTTTTATGTGAGCAAATAATAAAAAAGTATTTGAGCTTTTAAAAATAAAACTGTTCTTATCTGTTTGACTTCTGCAAGATATAATTAATTGAACTCCTAATTTGACCAATTGCCTTTCTTCATCACTTGTTTGCAGGTTAGTATCCCAGTAAATTGCTTGTGAGCCCCATAATGATGTCAGTCCACAATAATCATTAATTGTAGACTTAAGTATGCTGTGCTGTATGTATCATTCATCTCTGTGTTTTCATCTGCAATTCCATAGGTCATACTTTTAAAATACCCTGTGAGGAAAAAGAAAAAAAAATGCAAAATCATGGTATGGTGTTATCAGAAGCTTCCTTGTTTCTAACACATATTCATTAGCCTTCCATCACCCTCCCTTTTCTGTTTCCTTTCTCAAATCTACCTCTTACTTTGTCCTTTTATGTGTCCTCTTTTTCCTTTTCTTTTCATATGTTGTTTTCTCTGTACTTTGTTTATTTTCTTTGTCTCTCTCCAGGGTATCTAGTGGGAATATTTATTAGCAGTAGAATTAGACTTCCTCAGCTAATTTTTGCTATAAGTTTGACAGACATACATGGAAATGCCCTTGTCCATGATCACACAAGTGGTCCTACTTCATTGTAGCATTTCTAGCTGGTGTTTTTAAAGTATTATCTCCTGTTTATTTGAGGAAAACCAAATGACAGTTACTTGACAGTTACAGAAACGTGGGATTCTGACAGTTCAGACCCAAGTTAAAATACTCCTGTGTGCAAACAGAGATTTGAGGTTTTTCTTCCATTTATGGTGGATTGATTGCATTTTGTAAGTCTTTTCCTTATCATTAGTAAAGAATAAAACAACTCTATATTCCACAGGTTACAACTATGTTTGACTGGCAAAAAAAATCCTTCGGTCTCAGATGTGGCTATAAGACTCCCATGAGAAGATTTCTTGTGGGTATTGAGACAGACACTAAACCAGGATATTATGCAGAATTTTAAGAAACTTTTTTTTTTAATTAAATAGGAAAAAAAATCAAAAGAATAGATTACTCCATGATTTAATTTGTAGATATCTAGATACAGGATATTTGCTTTCTTTTACTTTATTTTTGACTCTTTAACACACTCCTCCCAACGTGACTTTTAAACACATGGATTACAAAGCCAGTGTTGGATAATGATGTTCTTAATTTTAAAAGCCAGTGGTTAAAGGATAATTAAAGCGAAAATGTTGTCACCTTGATGTCCAGTGTACAGTACAGCATTTTTATCAATTTTGAGTGAGTATGGAATTCAGCTACAGGAGCTGTCCTGAAATAGCTTGCTGTCTGCTGTACTTTGACCTTAGGAATATTTAAGCCTATCTTAAAGATGATATGAGAGCCTAGAACCTGAACTGCCATCATTGTTCCTTCAAACACGGCATTGTGTTAGTTGATGTGACCACCTTTCATGAACTGAGCCCACTTCTCTTCTATTCTCCTGGATTCTTTACCCAGCTTCTGCAGTTTCATACAGTAACATGAAAAAAGAAGGTAAAAAGCCCAAGTCAGTAGTGACACTTCTATAAAGTAGCCCAGTAACACCACCATTCACATTTTAGTCTGGGTAACAGGAGACGTTGGGATTGCTGCCCTAAAGAAAAATATTTTGAAGATAAGAATACACAGCTGCAAAGCATGTAAGCAAACTGAGGCTTTTTTGTCATTTTTTTGTCTTCTTTTACCTCCCTTATCAAGATTATAAATTCTAACACCCATGGCAGGGAAGCAGAATTAAACAATAAGTATTATAATTTATTGGGAATACATAAAAAACCATTGTTTTCTGCAAAAGTATGAAGAGCTTCCCCCAAACTACAGACCAGCTCTGATGAAAATACGTCTTACTTCTTTCCAGCTTAGTTTGCAAGCTGCTAGAGATTCATTGTCATTCTCCATTGCAGAAGAGCCACTCCTGAAAAATTGGCTCTTCTGGCCAAACTTACAGAAAATGTAATAGTATCAGAAGGAAAAATTCAAATGAGTGTGTTTTGTGAGGTCTCCTAATTTCTGGTGCCATATTTTAAGAAATGGTAATTCTTTTTTATTTGCTCCAGAATTTTTCTGCCTTAGTAGCAGAAGTGAATGTATATTATGTTCTTGGTCATGACACCCTGTGGCTCAGCATATCACTCAAAGCTGAAATGTGTGGCTTCTCTGTGAGTGTCCTAGGTTGTGAACAGTGGCAGCTCAGAGGGCAATGCGCTTTCGCTTTTGTTATCAGCTAGCATTAGGCCAATACCTATAGGAAGACAATAACATATTAAAAAGCCTCTGTTGACTAATTAGACTGGTCATACTGACTCCATACTGGTAAAATGAAATTAAAAGAAGGCTCACCTACCTGTTGCAATGGCTTATTATTAATACAGAGAAGTCAACATGAGCAGCAAAGCAGTAAAAGACTCTTCCCATGAATGATAAGTGGAAGGTATTTGGCATCTAAAACCAAAATTACGCAGAAAAGGAGAAGTAGTGTGTCTCACTTGTGCAAAACCATAAAACAGACAACTCAAGTAGTAAGACTAACAGAGAATTGTAGAGAAAGAAGCAGCTTTCAGACAGACATCCTTTGTCACCAGTGGATTTCCTGTATCCTTGAGCAACTCAGCTGAACTGCTATTTTAGAGGGTACTGTTGCCAACTGCTTCCATGAGCTATCATAACACATATGTATATTAATTGCCAAAGGTGTTAAACAAATCTTTCTGCATCTTGGCTTTCTTACACATGACAGCCTACACAGAATGCATTTTTACTTTGTTATAGCCTGCTATACTTCAAGTGAAATAATATACTGGATTTGTGCCATTGACTTACACCCTGTGCATCCTTCTTATGCCAGCAGATTTATGCATTGCTGACAGTAGGGACAGACCATAATCATATATTTCCCCCCTGCATTTTAGTAGAGAAAAATTAATATATCTGATTAAAATATCTTCACAGACTGACAGGGACTACAGTAACAGTACAAGGGAGATTCTCATTGTGTTTGAAAATTACCTGAGGGGTTTCAGATGGTCTTTTAATTAATTTATAATAACTTCTCAGTATAAATGACAATGCAAAATCAAATCATTGAAACAAAATGCCTGAATGACATTTGAATTTTATTTGGTAATTCCACAGGCCAACTGAATTGGGATTGCCTCATCATATGGCACAGATTCAAGAGATTTCCAACACAGGATAAATGACCAGGATGGCACCTTGCACTTTAGAGTACTCAAGACATTTATCTATTGGAACATATTTATTACTACAGGCTAATTCTGAAGTGCGTGTTCCTGCACTTGTTTCATCATCACTTGTACCTTTGAAAGATGATACCCAAATTACCATCTTGAATACATTTGCTGTCAGGTCTTTGCACCCATTTTGGACATACTGAAGGTGTCTTTACAGTGATACCGGTATAATTATACACTTAAAGCAAATAGCAAAAATGTTACATGTGCAAATTTGTTTTAAATTTAGATTTCTGGCAAGTACATGAGAAAGGATTCAGAGTATGTTAAAATATCTGAAAATAATTGCCACTAAGTTTAATCAGTTACGTGAAATGTGAAGTCAATCCAAGGTCACCTTAAAAAGGAAAAGAACGATTTCAGCAGCCATTGCACAGAACCAGATGGCATGACTGGGAGGTTAAAAACAAAAAAGGACAGAGTTTTTCAAAGCTGTGTAAATTTGTTAATGTATGCAATTTGAATCAAGTAAATGAAAGATTCACTGATTATTTACAAATTAAATTCACTAATTTTATAATTGATGAAGAATTGAATGGAGATAAGAAGTTCATGCAATAAGAAGCTCATGCAATAACATGCAATATTTTCCTATTCATATGAATCAAAGGTCCATATCCTTTTTTAAAGATTTTTATATTGTTCATAGATATCTCCTGCTCTTCAAGCTCCCCCTACTCATTTCAGAGTGTAAAGATCAGGCAGGCTGCATGTCTCCTCCTGCAACTCCTGACAGCCCCTCTACAGAGATCTTCAAGGTTATTTCTATTTTATGTGCCTTTATCCTACATTTTAATAGAGATAGGAAAATAGTCATCCAATAATTAGGCATCTATTATTTACCGTAGTCTATCAAGTTTACCCTTCAGACTATCAGTTCCCCCTGTGTTCATCCCATCATCTCACATTTGTACTTCAGATGATAACTTTAGATATCTTTAAACGATTATTGACTTTGCTGTTGGCAAAGACCCTTGTCTTTCGTGGCACCAAAGACCATTGCATTTGTAATTTAGCCACTATTGTATTAATTATTGAATAGGTCATAGTTGCAAGCAGCCAAAAGTCAAATGCTCGTGAGAGTCATCTAACAGAGTACCAGACCTGAAGCCAAGTACTGCTTTGGAAGCAAGTACAGCCATACTAGATAAATAAGCACTGCTTGAGAAAAGCATGGCCAGCAGAACCATGGTTCTTATCTATTTCATCTGATTATAATCAGACATAGGAGGACAATTTTCAAGGAAGACCCTATAATAAATGTGTATAAATGTATAAGTGTATAAATGTATAAATGTATAAATGTATAGAAAGCGGAACAGCCATGTCCTTCTGGATCTCACATCCCCAAGCATAAACAGGGACTTGGAGTAACATTCTGGTCTTTGAGATTAGTAAAATTGGCATAAATAAAAGCTCAGAAACTAGTTTGAATGTGGCTGCATCTGTGTGAATGTGCAGGTGAAAGAGGAAAATATCTAAATACCTATGATAGGAATTTACAGAAAATGGCTTCTCCAGGGGAAAATAATTGGGTCACTTTTACAGGGGTGAGAGTAAAGAAGTGGCTTGTCATTTAAGAGTCCTGTGCCATGATTAGCATTATGACTTCATTTATTAGCACCATTTACATTCCCTGATAGGATTATATTAGTGTTTAACACTGGCACCTTAAAAACCAGGCATCTTAACCCATGAAAGGCCCTTTCCATAGCAATTTAGGTACTCGTGGGGCAATTAGCTATTATAAAGAGTTAAAATCACAGGATCAAGGATGAAAGTGTCCTCAAAACATTTCTAATCCAACTCACTATTTCCCAGGGCTCTATCCAGCTGGACCTGAGCAACCTCCAAGGATGGAGACAGCACAACCTCTCCACACAAACTATTCCACTATATCTATTTATGTTTAGTCTGAGCGTTTCATGTTCCAGCCTATGCCCACTGTCTCTCACCCTTCCATTGTTCACAACTGTGAGCAATGAATCCCATTGTTTACTCCACTTTCTCAATGATCACAAGTAGATAATAGTGGGCTGCTGTTCAGTTTCCCCAAAGCTGCCTCTACTCCTGCTGAACTCCTTCAAACTCTCCTCAGAGGACAAGCGCTCCAGCTCACTGACCATCTTGGGTGCCCTTGCTGTGCTGTCTCCAAGTTATTGATGCCTTTCCTGGACTTTGGGGGTTGAGGGATGAGAATTTCCTCCTCTAAGTCACAGGCAAAAGTGTTGAGGAGAAGGGGTCCCCATTTGGACCCTGTGATGGTCACTTGTTACTAGCCTTCATGCAGAGCCAGCCCGTCAGCCAAACCCTCCAGTCATCTTTCTATCCTTAAATTTTCTACTCAGCCATAATGTCCTTACTTGCATACAATGACATTGTGAGAGACAGTCAAAAGCCTTGCTAAAACCCCTGCTAATGACATCCACTGCTCTATCCTTGTTCACAGATCCTTTCACTTTACTATAGAAGGCAATAAAGTCAGTCACGTGGTTTACCACCTGCCTCCATGGACTAGAAGTTCACATGCATTATTATCCAGATTAGATGCTTTTATACTGCAAAAATAAGATTTAAAAAAATCCTAAAATTAGTCTTTTGTAGTTCTAGGATTTTTCTTTTTTATGATGTCCATTGTAAACACAGAACTGTTTCCATCACCAACTGTTCAAACAGTCTGTGAGTTCTTACAGTAAATTAAAGAGGTTTCAAGTGACAAAATCATGGCATTGCTGTCAAAAAAGAAGGGCTTCTGACAGACAAGATGGTAATTTCAATATCGGGTATCCTGCTGTTTTAGGTTGGCTCCTCAGTGTAGCTCAACTTGGCAGACTTAATATTAACACAAAAGCTAATTAGTTATGGTTAGATTTTTTTTTGTCAAGTTTGCCATTTAATCTCCCATTAGAACAATTGATAATTTTTCCATTGCCTTTTGTGGAAACTAGGTTATGCCATGAGAACAATCCAGAAAATCCAGCTTGTCTCATTTCGTTTTGAGATGCTGGAGAAGAGCAGCTTACACTAGGAATTGGGTTGTTCTGAAAGGAGAGAAAAATTTGTTTAGAAAAAGAATGGTCAGAATCTAGAAACTAATTTCCAGATTTAAAATACTTCATTGGCCCTAGCCAAATAGGACTTCTACAATACATTTAAGGATCATAAAAGGACAGAAAATTAGCCAGTGCATTTATCTGAGGAGCTCCTATGAATATTTCAAGCTCAGACCTAATTTGTAGCACTTAATAATAACAAAAACCAACAACTCCAACAAACAAACAAACTTACTAACAAACAAATCACACTTTTAAATTTAAAAGTGTCTCCTAAATAACTTGCAATAAATTGCATTTCTAACAAAGTTGCATACAGATATTGCCAGTGCAAGTAGCTATTATGGTCAAGAAAACATTATGTATTTTGGCACTCTCTTACCTCTTTCCTCCTGGGAACCTCTCTTTCTGCAGCCTGTTAGATAGTTCAGACTGGCAAGGAAGCCCCTTCAGACTATATTACTTTAATATAGTTTATTTTCTTCATATCCAGCCGCCTGTAAGTGCTGTCCCATTTGCCAGTCTGCAGGGACTGTTTCCATATTAAGACATGTAATTGCAATATCCACCATCATCTTCATAAGATTGTTTGATATTCTTTTAAATCGTTTGTACGTATACAGCTAAGTGTTTAGTAAGACTCAAAACCTTATATTGCCTCTATACATGAATGTCTTCCAGTTCCCACTTTCAAGTAGCAGTCTAAAAACCCATATTCTAGCTGTTACTTCAGAATGAATCGTGGGACTCAAAGGCCCCCCCTCACAGGCAAATACTCAAGAAGGTAATCTATCCATCAGGAGGAAGTAAAGAGACTGACCTATAACATAATAATAAGCTAGGAGTATGCAGTAGCAGAGGACTAATGGATGCCATGTTATTTATAGCTACAACAAAACTCACTGCCTACAGTTTATAGATAGGCACATTCAAAGTGGAAATAGGAGACATGTTTCTACTGGTGAGAGAAAATAGCCATTGGGCCACTTTATGAAGGAAAGTAGTGGATTTTCTGTCCATCATACAACATTTTAAAATCAATAATGGGTTTCTTTCCAGAGATGTACTGTATTAAACCATAAATTATTGGATTTCATATGGATGTCCTTGAGTGGGGTGTTACTGCCTATGTCACATTACAGGTCAGACTCAATGAATACAGTGTTGTTCTCGTCTGGCCTTAAAAGCTATGAAGTGATCAATGGCTGTTTCAGGGCTACATCCATGGAAAAAAAGCAATTATTACTTATGGTTGAAAGGAAAAGGAGACACCATGTGACCTGATAGGCCTAGGCACTCAATACCAACCTATGGAGACTCCTGATACTCCTGAGGCAAAAAAGTAATCAAATATATCTGAGCTGTGCTATTTCTGCTTTTTAAAAATTCAGTAATTTATCATTTTTGCTCTCCTGCATAGAAGGTAATGGGTTCTGTTAAGATGTCATTTCATTTCATGGAAAGATGCAAGTACTCAAATGAGAGTGGCATTCTAATGTATATAAACAATGGGTGTCCTTCCTTCCTGTAATTTTCATCATGGCTCTATTTTACCCCTTTTCTGATTTGAATACATCCTTTCCATCTCAATACCATTTCTCATGTTTTTCCCCTGCCCAGCTTTGGACTAATGAATAATTTACACCTTTGCATTTATTTATGCTTAAGAAAAAAGTGGCTGAAAAAATAGAAGTCAAAAGACTGTTGATTGAATGACATAACTCAGCAGGAATAAAAGTGCATTAGAAATTCATTATTCTTTGCTTTCCTAAATATTTTGTATATATTGTGACACAGATAAATACTATTTTCTTTAAAGAACAAAATTAAGAACTAGTGCCTTATTCAGACAGAAAAATTCTGGAAGGACCACAGTCTGACCTTGTATATTAAGACAGTCATAGAATTACAGAATGGTTGGGGCTGGAAGGCACTTCTGGACATCATCTGGTCCAACCCATCTGCTAAAGTAGGTTTCACAGGATCATGTCCAGACAGGGTTTGAATAACTCCAGAGAAGACTTTACAACTTCTTTTGGCAACTCCGTCAACCTCAAAATAAAAAAGTTTTTTTATCATATTCAGATGGAAGTTCCTGTGTCTCTGTTTGTGCCCATTGTCCCTTGTCCTGTCACTGTCCTGAAAATGTGCTGTCTTAATTTTTTTATGCTATTAATTATGTGCTATCTTAATTAATTTAGCTCTAAATTAACCTTCAGGATTCCTGTGCTGTCTGTCTAGAAGGTCACTAGAATACTAATGAATTCTCTTGTCTTCCTTTGCTCTTCTGTGTACAGTAGGCTGTGTAGTGAGAAATGGTTGAACTTTCTTTGAGACATTCACTACAAAACAACTTTTCTTGTCAGAAATATGTATTACGTGGGGTTCAAGGAAAGTATATGTTTTAAAAATATGAATAAATTCTGGATACTACCTATGAGGAACTTTTATTTTGTTTTCATAATGAAAATCAATTTCTCCTATTGAGTGCAGAGCATTGTGACAAGATGCTAGTGGAAGATGGATTATGTATAGATAGAAACAGATTTATAGATATGGATATATAAATGGTTCCATGATCCTGAGAGAAAAGGAGACAGGAGGATGGAAGGAATATCTCATAGCTGTCTGTGACATCATGTTTTTTGGATGGGGAAGACTCTTCCCGTCCAATCTCATTTGAATATTTTGTTTCAAAAATTGAGTGTCTGGGCTACACCTTTAAGTTGATGACTTTTCATGTTTTGTACCTTACAAAAAAGTTTCTCAAACAGCTGAGTAAAAGGATCTTGTAGATACATGGGAATTATGTGGAAGGGATTAGTTTCTTATCATGATGTACAGTTATTATAATCCCACCAAAGTCATATCCATCTTAAAAGAACTGACAATTCAGCCATGATTTATAGAAGTGCAGGTAAAATGCCACAGCCTTATTCTGTGTCATTGTATCAGCGATGTGTAGATTAAATGATTCTTAATAATATGATTTCCTATAGTACAAGATGACAGGTTTTCTTCTAAGGATTACAAAGCATTGTATCACCCCGTGCCGTTACTGTCTATGTAGAGTCTATGTATGTCTATGCCTCTAAAGTGCCAGAGTAAGATGTGACTCATCTTTTGTACACGAAAAGAATTGATAAAACTTCATGAAAAGTTGAACAGCATCATTTTGTCTTCATTTAATCGTAAATTTCACAACATGTACTGAAAAAAAAAAGCTACATAAAAATTTTTGTTCTGGTTGATCATGAACTCATATAGTTCAGATTCTGAAGGACTAAATTAAAAAGCTTGAGAATATTATCTGGTTAATTATTCTGAATTTCCTCTAAGTTTCATTGGCAATTGTAATGTTACTTAACATCTGTAATAACGATTTGGGAAGGAAAATAGAATCAAAGAGATATCTTCTGAGAGCTGTTGCTGTGAAGTGTATTGAGAAATTTAAAACCTGAAATTTGTGCAACTTGCTGAATGTATAAAAAGATCAAAACAAATTCCTCTTGGAAGAAAAAAAAATTAAGAAAACATCTTTACAGATAAGAATACTTGGTAGTAAGGAAATAGTCAAAAAGTTTTGCAACCAAAATGCACACATGGTTCAATAATTTGAATATATTTTGATGCCCAGTTTTAAAAAGCAGCTTCAGATGTGGTCATATCTCTAGAAGTAGTACCTAAAGCCTAATTAGAAAACATTGTCTCACTATGAAGAAGAGCACTAACATCAGCAGTAGCTTCAGCTTAAACCTTTCAATTTACTATATTTAAAAAGTTTATTATATATAAAAGCTTGATAAAATACAGTTATATAATTTTATATATAGATATAAAAGCTTAAAAGTTAAAACTCAAGCATCACTTTATAAACCTAAAAAGCCTCATAAGCTTAAAACTTAAAGTGCTTTCAAGTCCTGAGTGCTTGGTTGTGAAGACACTGGTACTCAAAGTAGAAAACAGCATATGCATCCTAGTGCTGTAGGGTAGCCATCTGTAGAGGGTCCCCGCTCCAACAAGCAGGCTCTGGAGTGGGAAGCATCAGAGAGGCAGCATCCATGTTAGCCAAGTGACTGAGCAACCATCACTGCAAAACAGGAAAGGAAAAACACCTTGGGGTATTCTCTGCTATTTAAAGCATCATAGTAAGACCACTAAATAAAGAGAGAGGTGAGTCACATAGATGTTTGATGACTTGCTACAGATTTCTCTATAACTTCTGTCAAAAACTAAGCTGAGGCCTTAGTACTGACCTTACTTTGGTCAAAATGAACATAACAATTCTTCTCACCTGCTTCAGATGCTTTGTTGCCAGTGCCTTTGTACTCAGGCATTCATAGTGATTGTACTGAAAGGTTGAGCTGATCTTTTCATGCCCTTTTTTATTGAGTGGAAATATTAACATTTTGCTGAACGTCTGAAATTACAGCCCTGAATATGAAGTACTGGAATGTAGGACACTACGGCTGCATCAGCATTAGCAAAACAAGCAAGTTATTATTATCGTCTTACACTGGTTAGTTTTTTAGCATGTTCCCTGCCTTAATTTTCTCTGGACCTAAGAAATGTTGAAAAATGGTTTGGAGTCTGGCAAAGCACATATAGTCAATTCAGCCAGCAGTATTGATAAATCTGCCCCACTTCAGGAGAAATAGGTTTTTCCATGGCCATGTAGCATGAGTCATCTCAGGCTCTGGCTTAGGCTTTGATCTATAAGTGTGACCTGAAATTCGTTGCCATCAGCCATCTTTCTTTAATCAAATGCTTGAACTGGGCCTTCAATATCTGACCTTAGCTCTCTCCAATCCTGGGTTAAATGTTATTTACACAGGAGGAATCTGGTCATGCTGGTGGCTCTGACCAGAATTTTCACTACAGATTGCAGTGGACTACTTGGAAAAAAAAAGAAAAAAAACTAAAAAAAAAAAAGAAAAAAATTATGTTGTTTCACCAATTTCACTTCTGAAAACTCATAATTTTCTTATATAAAAATACTGAATCCAAATCTGCTCCAAAGAGCTTCCTGTTTTGTTTCAAGAGCAAAACAGTTTTTACCTTTGAATTATGGGGTTTTTTCTTCTCTCTGTATATATTTACACCAATTTCATTGTGAACAGGAAATAAAAATTTATTTTACAATGTTCTGATTTTTAAGTCATGGATTACAAAATTTCTAAGTATTATTTATCAGTCACGGCTCATCATTTTGAAAAATGAGACAAAACACATAAAGTCTTTACTAATGTTATTTTAGGACTTAGCATTTATACACACCCGACAGTCAGAAGCTGGCTTTCAAAGTTTTTGCAACACTACCATATCCTAACGTAGACTCTGGTGAAACCACAGGTGTATGCCTACATGTGCACTGCCCGATATTATTCTAACATAAGAAATACTGGTCCAGTCCATCAGCTGCTTTCATTAATCTGTTATACCAAATTTAGAGCTCATTCCTGTAGACATTTTTGATGCTGAGATAGTGTGTAAGGACAGCATATTTATCTACCACTACTAGGAACAGACAACATGAGCATAGCTCAGCATGGCAGTGCACAGCATAGAAACAGAACCTTATGAACTTTCATATCTTCATGACCTTTAGCTCTGATACTTCCCATTCCAAATATGGTGGAATTTAGGCCTCAGAAAATACCCCAAAATGGACAATTATGGACACATCTTACTATCTCACATTCAAACTCAAACTGCATCTTCATATTAAAATGGTACCTACCAGCACACATACTTTGGTTTCATATTCATGTCTTTTATCAGTACACACATTTAGAAAGAGTGTATCTCAAGCATAAAAGAAATCAGCTCAGAAATTGAAGTTCTTAAACAAATCTATTATTTTAACACTGCTAGAAATGTACCATGTCTACTGAAGCAAATGAAGATTTGCTTTAGAGTATCCTAAAAGCAATTCCGTAGGCTATGTCAGTTAGTAATTGGGGGGAAATGAGGAGAATTCAACTTACACATCAGAACAAGCCAAAGATTTCAATGAGACTGAGATGAAATAATAAATAATGCATCAGTCATGGCAGTAACTTAGTTCACATCACAGTCATACAACTAGAGCATTCCACAGCCTCAGAAGGATTGAGCTCAAAGTTTTACAGATGTAGAGCTTATAATATACTTATATAAAACTTAAATTCTATTTCTTTCTCTGGCAGCTAATTTATTTGAAATTTACTAGCAATATTGCAGGAGAAAGTTGTGGCTGATAATTATATGCTGAAATGGATTATTTTAATAAAAAAAGTATTTGTCAAAATAAATGTTACAAAATGCTGTGTAAATTAATCCAGATCAGTTACTCTTATAGCTGTTGGCTCTGAACTGGAAAAGAACTTCAATAACAGTAAAAAGAACAGCACTGAATATAGAAAACACTGCACACACACACACTGTGATTTAATTTTAAAGGATGAGTGGTTCCTCTCTCTGTTGGTTACCCTTTGGCATGTTCAACTAATGCACTTCCCTCTCTGCTTGACCCTTTCACTGTTCAAGCTTTTTCTCCTGATTCACAATGAAAACTGCGAGGCTTTTTGAATAGTTAAGTGAGCTTGTTTGACAACAAGTCTAAAATAATTCCCAATAATACACATTATAAAGGAGGTCTATTTCTTTTAAGTTAGAAACAACATATTTTGTATTCTAAGCCAAGTGGAATTAATTTCTGGTATTTCTTCCAATACACAGAATTTAGCAGGCATTTAGCTTAGTGGGTATTAGGCACTTAACCTAAGGAACTTCAATTTTGGTCCAAAATTAAACTGTCTAAAGGGAGGGTCTTCTTCACCCCTCACCTTGATTACCACATGTTTACCAGTGCAAAGTAAAAAAAAAAAAAAAAGAAGAATGGACATAGAATGTTTTTATACCAACTAAGTAGACTTGTGAGTCATTACATGAGATACAATATAGTGAGAACAATCCTGAGATTACCAGACTGGCATTGTATCTTGTGTCATACAATAAAAAGGGAATAAAAAATAAGACCTACCATAATTATTACCACTGTTACTTAGAAACATTATGAAAAGTCTTGAGGTTTCATGTTTTTGTGTTTTGAGGCTCAAACAAGCCTCTGTGAGATCTGGAGGATACACCGAACTGAGAAAGTATTTAAAAAAAAAATAGTTTCTAGAATCTTTCTCTAAGCCCTGTAGCACTGGTGAAAAAGAGGCAAGAGATTGCCTAGCAGAGTTCCTAGAAATCTGCTGTAGAACATTAATTCCTGCTTCATCTGGAAGTGCTTTAAACTACAAAGGTTATTTTTGCAACTTTACTCTTATGAATGAATAGCCTGAATAATAAAGGACATAAATGTGAATAATATTAAAGTACAAATGTGAGTTGAAGATGAAGGATTGGCCCCTTATTTAATGAACATTAAGTTAAATAAAGCCACAAAAAGTAAAAGAAGATCATTATGGAGTCAAAATGCTGCAACAGATCGATGACATGTGGCAGCAAAACAGAGATGTTAAAAGGTGAAAAAAGAAACCTATCTTTTCCAGTTGAATTGCAAAAGCAATATAGACAGGAATTACCCACATGCAAATTGGACAAAAGACCAATATCAAATTCATACAGCTCAGATTAAATTGAACCTCTTTCTGGATATACCTTTACTTGTTTTCACTAAACTCATTATCAAGGCACTTGGGAAAATTTACACTCCATAATTAAGTGCTCAGTAAATTGCTCTGTCCCTGTGACATATTATGGTTCACAATTTGATTTAAAGAGGAAACAGAATTTTTGAACTTTAAAAAAAATGAAAATTTGCTCTTGAATTAATTTAACAGTTATTTCAATTAATAGGTCTTACTTGCTGGAACCAAAATTTTGGGGCAGGTGCACAGAAGGGCTGGTTCAGAGACCAGGCATTCACCCCACCCCTGGGATTCACTGAGCAGGTGAATAAATTCATCCTCAATATAGCAGCAAAGCAGAATTGGTTGCAAAGTCCAGATGGGTATGAAAATGCTTGTTTGCCTTCACAAGAAGGCTTTTTACCTGAAAGAACGCAGGACTGTGACCCTTATTCTTTTAGGAAATAAGACTGGCCTAGATGAAGTCCTTTCTATGTGTGCTTTTTAGGGTTACTGCCCTCCTGTAAAAAATAAAATGAAACAAGATTATCTGAAATTCAATATTACAGTTGTAAAGATTCCATACACTGAAAACTACTCATACATGCCAGAATAAATACATTGCAAGATTTGCGCGTTCTTGTAATTCTTTGCTTTTGAATAAGAGTGCTCAAATCAAACATTATTTCAGGCACTATTTCATCTTCATTCTATAGGCAGTCACTTGTGTTCTTAGGGGACAATTTTATTGCATTCCCAGTAAACCATTTCTGTGAAAAAACCTCAATAATCAGTCTGACAGTGAAGCACAGCTCCAAGTCACTACATGGAGCTGTCCAGAGTATCTGTATGACAGCACACTTCAACTACAGAGAGCAATATGTTTGGAAATAAATTGTATCTTCTCCAGGAGCTATTTTCCTTGACATGGCTTTCTTCTTAAAACATGAAAATTAAATAATGCTCTGTCTTTGCACTATTTCTTTCTGTTTCTGTTTTTGTCATACAGATTAAAAATCTACAAGTCCTTGTCACTGTATTTATTTTACTCCTTCAGTTTTAGTTCCTCTTTTCCATTCCCAAGGTTTTGCTCTTTTGCTCTTTTTCACTGCCGTTAGGATTATGCACATAGGTACACTGTCCATTTTACTATCCATTCCTTCAGGTGCAGATTGCAGTGGTTTTTCTGTTGGCACACTCTGCAGGCACCTCAACTGCTTCAAGCTAGGTACTTTACCCTCAAGTTCTTCTCATTTCTCCCATGACCCTTTCTTTCCTTTATGATCTCCTTTTACATCATTCTAAAACACCTACAGGGCTCCTACTCTTCCTGTAAAAGCCTTCTGATCAGCTTATATTTCTGTGATGTCTGCAAGAATCTCAGCAGTCATTTATCTACTTAGATATGTTGTATCTATTTATCTAGATAGCATAATAAATAATCCCGACTTGGATCTATCTTTACAAACATTAGCATAGTTGTGATAAAATATGATCCTGTTATGCAGAGAACTCCTCTACTTTTACTGTACTGTCCTGCCTTCATTCCTCAGTCTCATATTCATTATCTTACATATAGCATAATTTGGTATATTTTCTTTGGGTAAGGAACTTTGTGGTTCAGCACAAATATTTGATCATTATTGAGAATCAAGTTACAATATTAATTAAGTTTTTGCAGTTGGAAACAAATATTTATTTTAGCTTGCAAAGGCAAAAATGCATTTTCACTTTCACTTCACTTTGAATTCCTCTAATTATAAATACCATGCTAAGGATGTATTTCAAAATACTTTTCACCCATTCAATTGTTTAAGAATACTTACTGAGTACTTGGAGAAGGTAGCATCTAATATTTTCAGTCTAGAGAATAGATAGCAAAGGAAAAAAAGCAACTATATTCAGGCTTTGAACTACACAAAAAAGAGTTATCAAATACTTTATTAATATGTTTAAAATCAGATAGTGATTTACTCCTAAGAAGAAATATTTTCTGCTAATGGTGTAATAAATGTACACACTGACAATCACTGAAACACAGGCATGAGAACAAAGGGATGATTGCCTAAAAGCATGATCAATATAAATCACAAAAAAATGTGGTTCAATATCAAATGTACTTTGAATATGAAAGACAGCACCATCCTAAAAAGTGGGGAAAAAAAGGAACTAAGAAAAATAAATCACATAATTACAAGATCATCTAGCAGAGCTGCAGGTATAGTAGCATTTTATCTGGAAAATGGCATGTGGTCTTACAAAGGAAGACACAAATTATGGCACTTCAGAGGCCACAGTGAGAAGGTTAGCATCTAGCTCCAAGAAAACAATTCAAAAATCTAAAAGCACTTTTGAAGTACTGCTTCATCTCCTGGAGAATTTTCACTTTTGGGATCACAAAATTAAAATGTCTCTGCCTGCACATGCTCCAAAATGTGTCAGAAATAAAATTCCAAGGAGTAATTTTCATTTTAGTAAGGTACGTGTTTGGTCACACAACAAATGTGTCTTTCCTTACTCTTTTTATTAGCCTGGATCATCACTGGAATGTCCCTACCAAAATCTCTGATTCAGAAAGACAGGACCTGCCCCCTCCTCCCTTGAATTGCCAAAAGTCCATGTTATCCCCAGTGACTTTGGGAGAAGAAACATGGAAAGAAAGGGAAACCAAGATATCTTGGGCCATCACATCTGCAGTAGCCCCTGTCAGAATATCAGAACCCCATGCAAAAACTGAAAGTGAAGAAGCTATTGAGAATCTGGGATAATTTATGTATGACAGTACACACTGATGTCTCATCTTTCTCTTCTTTAAAGATGTTCATAGAATATTAATGAATGAAAAAAGGAAAATATGACTTTTAGAGATCTTAAAAACAAGAGCTGAACAGCATATATGATTAAGGTCTTCTGTGCAGGGCAGTTGTTTGCAAATGTCTCTGTGGAGCTCTATTGTGTTTCTCCATTCTGAGCGGTAACTTTCTCCTTATTCTGAGAATTTTATGTTTAAAAAGCTTTCTGTTCATGGTATATTATTCCACACCCTCTCATGTTGTTCCTTTTTAAAAACAAATTATATTCCTGTTGTGAAATTTCAGTGTCATATGACCTAAACAGTGTACCTATATTGGGCAGTATTCCTGTCCTTCAGATATTTGCCTGTCACTTTATTTTTGTTGAAGCATGATCCCAGATTCTCCTGGGGAGCTGGGCTAATACAAGACCATCAGACATAAGGGTTTATGTTACACTCATGGCAGTGAGGCATGGCCACCTATTCTAGTAAACTGGCACAAAAATTCAAATCTCTTTGCCTGAACATAAAACTTGAAAGAAGACACCTGTTTTAAAATTACAGCAAGTCACTATTTTAGAAATCATCAGTCTAAAACAAATCTCACATGGTGACTTATGCAAATCAATAAAATCTGTTTCTCTGTCTTGGTTTCTTTCAATGTTTTCAACAGAAAGCATACAGTATTTCTGTAATATTTTATATGTGACATATAAGTCCTCATAAAAAGTACCTATTTGTTAACACTCCCTAGAAAAAAAAATCAGTTTTTCCTATACTAAGTCTTAGTAAATTTTTATATTTTGCTGTCAAAATATCTTCATTATTTTTGACATTTATGCATATTATCCTTAATTGCTTGATGGATTTTTTTTTTCTAAGTCACAAGGAATATAGTTGGGAAACTTTTCAACTTTAAAAAAATAGATGTCACCATCTTTAACCCTTTAATGTGATAAAAAATTAATTTCAGTCTCAGAGGAGTGATACTTTCGTCATTTTACATTAAGGGGATAACTCTTCTGCTTTAATTTTATATATATATATATAATCCATTAACTCCATATCTATATATAAGTTCTGATAAAACATATATACTCTCATTTTTGAATATAATTCCAGAATCCCAGTTTTAGTGTGACTTCTGAAGATAATTTGATATCTGCCTTTTTGTGTAACTTGCAAAGAATTACAGTCTGTTCTTAGAATGAAACTAAGCAGTGTTCTGATTTGTGTACTTTTATGATTTCATATTCCAAGGGGATGTATTCCTCAATTAGAAATTTTTAACATCTTCCACAGCCAATTTAATTTGCACGTTTCTCATTACTTTAGGATAGTCACAGTAGTTTCTTAATTATGCAGACTGTGGTGAAAGCATGCAGTTGTTAATGGAGACAGTGTTTAAAAAGAGATCAATTTTGATATCAAAATACATTGAAAGGAATAATAGAGATTTTCCAGCTCTGAAAACAGAAACACAAAGAAGGGAAATATAACCGCAATGTTTGTGCATTTATACATATATATATAACCTTTTTTGTTATGATATGACACTGCCTTTCTCCTCCTTGTCTTGAACATGGACACCACAACAGCTGCTCTTCACTGATGATGTTTAATTGCACAGCTTCTTCATCTGTCACTTTTAGACTTCTGATATCTAAGGGACAATGAGGACTGCCACCCTCCCATACTGAATTTTCTCCATTCCTCTTTCAATAGGCTGTGTGCTTCTGCCCCATGCTATCATGTCTCGTGAGATATTACAGATTCCATGAGGACCTCTTTTAAGAGTAACAAATGTCAAGTCATGGATTCGAGTAATAAGGGAGACAAATGGGTAACAGGGAAGGGGAAGGAAGCAGAGTGTTAGAGAATAATTAGAGAAGGAATATGTAGTTGAAACACAGTGACAACTTGAGGAACTTCCAAAAGAAAGAAGGAGGAAGGAAGACAGAAAGGAAGTATTCACAAGGTAAAAGGAAAGCTAATTGACAAAAAAGAAAATTTTAAACCATGTTTATTAGTGGTATGGAGACGCGTGACCCAGCATGACAAACATAAATGAAAACATGCATCCACTCCAAGTTAATACAGTTCATAAAAACTTTATAAGCTCTGTTAAAATAATAATGTATATTAATATAGATAGGATGTACAGATTTTAAAAGTAAATTTTCCATGGTATACCATAATTGCTGTTCATTTCAGATATTTTTTTTTCAGCAGAGAATATAACCGGAAAAAAAAAACAGTTGGCTAGGTATAAAATTGGTAACCTTGACAAAGGTAATTATAGGACAAAATTGATTTCTTTCTATTTTAAATAATTTTTGAATGGCAAATCAAGAAAAAAAAGTTAATATTTATATTTTCTGTAATATGTAGTTTCTTTACCTCCAATCTTTACTTTAACTGTAAAAGACTACCTTGCTTGCTGCATGGCTGGGCTTTTTGGATTAAATAAATTCGATTCAAAATGAAATCTAAGGATAATGATCCTGTATTATCAGTCACTTGAGCATTATTAACTTGCTTTTTAAAAGGTTTTGGTAGCATATCCAGAATTCTTTATTCCTAGTGAAATAATAAATTGAATTAAAGGAATTAACCTTACTCTGGGGTTCAATTCATTAAAAAGTTTTTGTAATTTTTTTTCCTTTCTGCTAAGACTTTGTTTGGAGATTTTTATAGATTTTATAAACTATACAGGTAAACAAGATGACAGCTATATAAATTCCATGTGCAGTTCATCTTCCCTTGGTTGAGCACTGAATCACTATATTTTATTTGTTAGTGTTATGGGACATCAGTGAATGTACTCATCTTTGCACATGAAAAAAATGTGAAAAAGCAAACGCTTAAGTCACTGTGACTGTGAACAGAAACTGGCTTACTCTTTTTTTTTTTTTTTAGGTGGTACTGAAGTGTTTCTGAAGTCTGTGACATATTTAAACATTTGAGTATTAAACCTAGTGCTTCAGAAAATTTGTTGGCAACAGTCTTTTCTAATTTCAGTTCAATGTAGTACTCTCATTTAAAGCCTTCAGTAGATTACAGTTGCCTAGACCATGCAAGATCACCCCACTGAACAGGCAGTGTCATTCAGTAAGAATCTGAGAGTAATTGAGGTAGGAATGGACTTTGGGACATTTCTAGTCCAGTGTCCAGCTCAAAGTAGTCCTAGATCAGAGGTCAGATCAGGTGCTCAGGTTTGTGTCCAGCAGAGTCTTGTAAACCTCCAAGGACAGAGACTACTTGACATCTCTGAGCAGTCTGGCTGTTGGCTGTCTTCAGAATGAAAAATTTTCTCTATTTTTTTAAGTTTATGTCCATCATGTCTTGCTCTCTCTCCATGTATCACTAGAGAGGATCATGGCTTAGTTTTCTCAGGGACCACCTTGTAGGTTTGGGGGGCTGATAATTTCCCCAAAGCCACCCCTTCTCCAGGCTCAAAGGCACCAGTACCTCAGCCTCTTCTCACAGGGCATGCTCCAGCCCCACAAGGGTCTTGGTGGACCTTCACTGAATTGACTCCAGTTTATCAGTCTTGTATGGGTGGACCCGGTACCTTCCCACAGGGTCTAGGTGTCATCTGAGCGCTGAATAGTGGGGTTAATAATTTCCCTTGATTTACTAGCTGGATTCCCAGATGCTGCTGACCTTTCCTGCTAGGGCAGGAAATTCACATTCAGCTTCCTGTCTGCCAAGATCTTCATTCAGTTCCTTTTCAGCAAACCTGTTCCCCAGTCATGACAAGGGGTCTTCTTCCCAGGTGCAGGACTTGGCATTTGTTGTTGAATTTTGCAGCCCTTCTTCTGGTCCACTCCTCCAGCCTGCTTAAATCACTCTGAATCATAGCCCTGGCCATTAGCCCTTACCTACTTACTTGGTCACCAAGGCAAAAAAAATTCTTACCAAAATCACTTATCATCAAGAAACATTCTGGTTATCTAAAGAGAAAAACCTATGCAAGATGGTCATTCACAAGTCAGCCTAGCAGTGAGAACTGGAGAGCTCATGAAAGCTAAGCCATTTTTAGTCCAAATTAACATTTTAACCCAAATTTTTATTGAAATGGTCATTTTTGGGGCCCTGATGTGAGGACACATTCAGTGCCCTGCTCATTTAGTGCAACTTTTGCATTTTCTTTGCTTCTGTATAGTGCTTCTCTAGAAGAACACATGATCTAAGCTGCCTTTGTTGAAAGCATTACCAAGTTTGTTTGAATCTTCAATTAATACCTTTTTTCACTCTTTCCTGATATACTAAATCCCACTCATAGTTTTTTAAGTGCCAGAAATCCTGGAGCCAGGATTATCTTTAGCAGGCAGGTTCCTATACATGCTGTGCTTTTTCTCTTCACTAGAGTATACAGGAATTTTTGTGTAACCAAAAGGAGAAAAAAGTAAACACATCCCCCCGGCTTTCTTCCCCTCCAGATGTAGCAATCAAACTCTGTAATGCGTATGGTGCCAGGAGTGCTGTTTTGGAGGCTGGTATTAAAACCTTTCCATCAATTCACACACCATGTAATTTCTTTAGTATTTCATTTATATATCTATATATAAAGATGGACATATTTCATTTCAGGTCAACACAAGGGTTTCTTTCCAATTGGATGGCAGTGTATCTGTTGTGGTCACTAGGGTGAGGTCATTCATCTGTCTTCATACAATGGCAGATGGGTCAGTCACAATTAAGAGTGAGCAAGGTTCAATACTTTCCACAGCCCCACGCACTGAATTTAGACTGAATGAATATCTTGTATATATCCTGACCCACAAGCTACTTAGCATTATAGGAATGCATGGTCCTTACATTTTCCTTGCCCAGTGTGATAGAGACAACCATGGAAAATGAGAAAAGGGATGTAGCCTGAGGACAGTCACTATGGCAGTCAGCATGGCCAATTCTTTCTCCCAGCTTTGGTTTAACATTAATATGCTACTGAATTTGAAATTAAAAATCTAGTTGTGTTGTCTCTATCACCTGTATTCAATTACTGCCTTTTCTGTTTTTATTCTTTTCAAATGTTAGTCAGCCTACAGAGCTCTTTTACCAGATCATCTTGGAATGAGATCACTGGGCTACCAATCCCCAAAACCCCCTATTATTCCAGTAACTTTCCCCCGCATCACTATAAATCATGGCCACATCCATTGCTGTCTTTCATCCTCAGTCACTGGTTAGCTATAGATTTCTTGTACTTTTTTGATCTTTCTCATAAATCAATGCCTCGAGGACTCTTTATCACTTTGTTTCCATTTCATGGTCTCATTGTTTTCATCAATATCCTTTGAAGCCTTCCTGTCCAGAAAGTGTCCTCCCACAAATGCTACAGAGAGGCATTGTATTTTTTTTAATGTGATGATGCCTTTACAGAAAAACTCCATGTTATTTTACTTTAATTAAGTTTATTTATTGCTATCTTAGTATGAAAAAAAAAAAACTCTATAGAAATACTGAATTGGAACATATTTCCTTAGTCCTCTAGAAACCCTGGTAGCTTGTATTCTCTTCACTATGGATCATAGCCTTGTTTTCTTTTCAAAGAAAACACTTTATTTGCTTTATTTGTTTGTTGGCTGGTCAAACGGTTAATAGCAATAGGAGTACATTGTCACAGTAAGAAAAGTTATACAGATTGAGAGCTGAGATAGCAGAGGTGATTTTGTCTTGAACATTCTGACCTGAATCTTGCAATAGGTCTATAGCAGATCCTAGAGGCCCAAGAAAAACATCTAATGCTAGATCACAAAACTCAAACAAACTGAGAAAGAAACCTGAGATTCTTTTCCATTCAAATTTGGAGGAGTCGCTGGAATTTTCCATATTTTTTTTCATTTCATAGATCTACAATTAATTTTTTAATAAATTTAACTAAAAAAAATAAAACTCGAGTGAAAAATTTCAAGGGTGTTTCTATCATTTTTAGATGATCCAGCTTCATATAAGTTTTCTCTGTGCTCAAAAAAGAAGACTGTGTCAAAGTTCTGAATAGAAATCAGAACAGCTAGTTCTTTATTTTGTTCAAAACACCATTCCTCTTAATATGAATCCCCCGGTCATAGCAATGTTTTTCTAAATCTACTTGCACTTTGTTCACTTTTTTATGTTTAGAAGACATTGTATAGGAAATTCTGAGACTGTTCCTGCTGCAACTTTGAACAGATGACAGAAAGTGTACCTCATTAGTTCATAGTGACAAACAGGATATTCTCAGGCACTCAAATGAATACAGTAAAGCTAAATTTAGTGCAGTGCCTCACAAAATGAAATAGAAATGCCATGTGCTAACTTGTTGTTAATTCTTCTATCAAAACATCATGATTTTACAATAATTTCTTCCTAGTTTAAAGTGTCATCCTTGTACTCCTCTTTTAGAGCTGTTTGCTGCTATCCATTTTACATATACCATCAGTATCTTTTCATCTTCGTCACAAGCCCCACGCATCACAGTCACCTGAGTTCCTCTCAGGCAGGACAGTTTCTCATAAAGCCACAAGGGACCTCTATGCAGTTGATGAGGAGTTCAACAGCATGTTTACTGCTTTTAAGTGTTTGAAATAACATCCTTAATATTGCTCTTTTTTATGCATAGAATTGTTAAATTTTAGTGAAAAAATTTAAAAATCAAATATCCTTTATATCTGTTAATATCTGTTTCCTTATATTTGGTGCTCTATTTTTATCTTCTCCTTTGTGTTTCCTCACTGCTTCATGTTTTGTAGCACATCAGACACAATAATGGACATATGCCTCATACCTGACTATTTGTATGCTCAAATTTGCTGGAATATTTACTGGAAACTTTCCAAAATCACAAGGGCAACAAATAATCTTCATAAAACAGAACAGATGGCAGGCACCTTTGTCTTCATTGTGGCACTGTTGCTTTAGAAATTTACAGGTCCAGACGCTAGGCAAAAGATGGAGCTTTGTTCACTGAGACCAATATGTGCTGCTTGTTTCCCACCTTGTTAAAACTATCATAAATATGTCCTCTTTTTATGACCCAGTACCTTGGGTTTATATGTGCAGTTGTCTGTGGGCCTTTGTTTTCCTACTTCACTTTAATAAGAAAATTGCAGGCTCAAATGTAATCTCAGAATTGTAGCAGTCAAAAAAAATCCCTTCCTATCATTCTGTTCTTAGCTGATGAACTGGTATTGAGTTCACATCCATCAAACTGGGCTAAGTGGTGAAAACTGAGAAAGAGTTCTCGCCACTCAGACCTTGAGGTCTCAGCTCCTTCAAGGCAGGATAGATACAATGGTGGATCTGGAAAAAGAATGGAAGATTATGTGATTCCTAGGATCTAGTTTCCACAAATATTTTTAGGAGTATATTTTTTACTTCAGAAACGTTGCACCAAACAGTCTCTTTTCTACAAAAAACTAGTGTAGCTGAGTAAAAGCTTGTAAGAATCCCTCCAAAGTTGCTATTGCCCCGTTTAAACTACAGTGTTCAAATACTAATCTACTGTAGACTGACTTGGAAATCCAATGAAGTCTCTTTCCTTTACCTGCAGACTGAAGATATAGATAGCTGTAGATAAACTTACCTGGGAGGAAGATAAATAATTACATGCTGTGATAAGGAGCAGAAGAGTTGCCTCAGAGGCACAAAAAGATATAGAGTAACATGATGATGTCAAGTCAATGCTTTCTGAAAGCAAAGTAAGAAAAGTTGCTCAGTCTACTTGATGCACAACGAATTCACATTCTTTGGAAAGTTGTGCCGCACTTGAATTTACTTCCGACTATTCCTTTCTTTATTTGAATCACACTTCCTACAAATGTTAATTCACATAAACTAATTTTTCACTCACAAAAAAAATGGATTGAAGAATGTTACTTGGGTTGGGAAGCCAAAACACAGAGCTGAGAAGTGTAAGAGTCAAGATTTGTCACTATCAGCCTACCCTCATGTGAATGTGTCTGTTATATATTTAATTCCACAATCCCATATTGGTTTTCCCAAAGCACCTTGCCTCACTGATCACAAAAGTTTGAAAATTCTCAGTGAATGGCAAAAATAAAGACTCAGCTATTCAAAAGGCACTGTTATACTAAAGGAAAGATGAAGACTTTTTGGTCAATAGAACAAAACTGATAAAAAGGAAGTTATTTTCACTTGTTAGAGGTGAAGCAGGTGAACACATAGGGTTGACATCAAAGTGTCTAAATACTGGTAAGTTTTTGACATGGAAGTCAATTGGAAGGATCCTGTTTTCTTACACTATTTTTAGAATATTTAAGTATTTAAAAGCCAACAAACTTTAAAAGGATCAAGCTGTTTGACTTCTGCTTACATTAATAGTAGCTGCCCAGCTGAATTCTTCAGCAACAGCACAAGTTTTCCTCCATATTGCGTTTTATAATAGAGATTATAATGCACAGTTTGAAACAAATGATAACACAGCCCACTTCTACAGATAAATTATAAAATAAATGTCTTTAGTTGTATTTGATTGCTGGTCAGTAGAGCAACTGGAGGAAAAAAAGTTATGCTAATTGCAGTACCAGGAAGATAGCAACAGAAGGATAAGAATATTGTGGATGATCAGGTAGTTCCAGCATGTGGAGCATAACTGAAAGATCATTAGGAACGGGAAACCACGCTGCTCTCACTCAGCCTCAGTGTTTTTCTCTGATTATAATTTATTGTCTTTCCTTATGATTATTCACCATCTGGAAGAGTCTTTAGTTGACCAAAACCAGGAGACAAGAGGCAAGACCTGTGGAAGAATGTCAAGCACTTAGCTCACATACTCCAGAAAAAAAAGTTAGATAAATCAAAAGCAGTCGGTACATTCACTCAAGATTTTTGACCATGTTCTGAGGACAAAAAGAAGAAGCAAAGCAGTGACCTAAAAGTCAACTTCCAAGTGCTGAAGGCCATGTTATTTGTGATAGCCAGAGTAAAAAGCACAAAGACCCTCTCTCTTGTGCATGTTTCTAGGTAAATAACCAAGTTGTAGGTTGATGAGAATAAACAAAGACAAGATTAATCCATCTTCTATTGTTATAGCCACTCTATAAACTGGTGATTTCTAAGCCATTAGATGCTATGTCATCCAATTAAGTTCACTTCTATCTGTAGCTAATCAGCTGCTTAAGCTCCACGGTAGACAGGCCTGGTCAAATGGACTCAGGAGTTCCTGACATAAAATCTGACTATTTGGACTTCTATCTATGAAGCAAAACTCCCAAAACAGAAAGTCCATTTTAAAGCCATTTACATTACTTTTCCACCTAGCAGACCAGTATGGTATGTATGTACAAAGTAGATCTAAATGAAAGAAAGAAAAATCTTCAGAGGAAAGACAGACATGTGGAAAGATTAATGCAAATAATTTGAAATATAAAGTGCCTAAGTCTCATTGAGTTGCCTGCACTTTAAAACTCTGTCAGAGAAACACAGAAACTTTTTCCCTGCATGTCACTCCATTACTTATTTTATGTCCTGTTATTTCAGCTTTTTCAGGCTTTGACAAATAACTATTTTATACTTTAAATTGAAATATCTGGGTAATATTTTTTTTTTGTGTAATTCATAGGCACCTAATCTGGAAGAAAACAATTTTATTTCTGCCTTTCCAGTCTCATTCTAAGATTTCTTGTGTGTGTGTGTTTAAATAAGTCTCAGTTTTTATGAATTTCTACCTGACCATTTGGTTTGACTTTATTTTTCCTGAGAAAAGTTTTGCCTGCTTTATTTATTCTGTGGGGGTTTTTTTCTCATGCAGCATAGCTAGCTTCAGTTTTATTTTAATAAATTGCTAAATAAGTATAGGTTTGAGCTACAAATTTAATTATGGAAGAAGGATGAAGAGCAGACCACTTAACAAAAACAATTATAGGAACAGATCATTAAAACAGAAAAAAAATTGACCTAGGTATGTCATGATTTTACTGAAGTTTGAAGTTTAAAGCAGCTGAGCTTTGATCCTGAAAAGGCATGCTCAGAGGCTTGGTTTAACTCACTAAAATCAAGGGGACTATTTGCAATGCAAAAGAGCAAGCAAGTGCATCCATCTTTCTAGTACCAGAGCATAAATGTGACAATAATTAAAAGCGTGCATAAAAGCCCACAGTCTCACTTTTTAACAGTTTTTAGAGAAAGCGATGGAAATTATGTTAATCTGAACTCCATATTGTTCTTGATTTATATAGCATTTGTTAACAATAAAAAAAGACTTGAGTCTGAAAAAAAAAATGGAACTAAAGAAAAGGAATATGATACTGAAGAGACAATCACCTTCACAATGTGTTTCCACACAAGAATTGCTCATCACAATATGGCTTTTGATTTTTTCTTTTTTTGAACCATTGTCATTACACAGAAATTCACGCAAAACTAATTTAAGTCAGGCAAAACATTTAATCTTGCAAGCTTTAGATTACTGAGAGAAAATTAACAGATCCAGTTCCAAGAAAATAAGCCTTTTATATTGTTAAGAACTTTGGTGAAAATAGGACAGTAGTTGTCACAGGGTTGATTCTGGCCATGCTTAGTCTCTGCAGTGATTTTTTTCCATCTGCTCAATTCTCAGTAGCTTAATGGTAGTAGATAGTTTAGCAGATAAGACAAAAGATTTTCTCACTCAAGTCTGTGGGAAAATACACACTGATGCTAGTGAAATTAGGCTTTGTTTTGGTTTTTAACTTTCTGGCCTAGGTGTAAAGGGATAATCTTGGTTTAGGAAGATAATGAGACCCAAGTGGTGTGACTACAGAGTCCCAAACCAGCATTTCACGCACCTGCTGAACAGTTTAGGTGGTTAATTTGCAGTTTAACAGTATACACAAATACTGATGAGTTTAAAGCTATGAAGAAATTATCTATAAACTGACTATCTATAAACTAACGGATTAACTATAAACAACAGAAGAGATTCTCTACACAAACTAACTATGTTTTTTAAAATGTATTTCATGATTTTATTTAAAACCAAGCATTCTGTCTCTGATAGAGTTGGTAGACACAGAGAAGTGCTGTTTGTTGGGGGAATTGCAAACCTGAATCATAGAGATGTTTACTGATAGTTCTTGTAACTGTCATTATTTTGCAATTTTAAAAGTGAGTTGATGATTTTTTAAAAATATTTTACCTTAAATGTAAAACGGTTTTCATGTTTATTTGATTTCTTTTACTATTCTTTTTCCCATCATCTCTTACCAGATGAAAATGAAATACCAATGCAGTTCATTGCCAAAAAGATTGGGCGAAGAACCCTATGGTGTGGGGGTTTTTTTGATGGTTTGATTTTTATTTTAATTGTGGATAATCTCCCTTACCCATTCTGGTCCTGTATTTGAATTTGGATCCATCTATAAGGCAGTAGTGCCTTCTTTGGTAGTGCAGTAGTGTCAGTAGGACAACTGCACAGGTTCTTTTTCAGTTTTCATAGTGGTTGGATATTCTAATTCCTGTGCAGAGGAAAAAATAGCATTTCTGCAATGCAACTATTTTGATTGGAAAAATGTTCCATTCTGCAGTAACTGTAAAACTCTTTTGGTGGCATAAATCACTCCTATGTGAAGGGCACACCAACAAAAGGACAAAAATGAGCTGGTTAGAACTGCCCATTTGCAACATTAAGGACATTTCACTTCAGAGAAAAATTCTATACAAATGGATTTAAGTATTTTATAATTCTCTGGAAGGGAAGTCTTCTGCATATAAAATCTATGCTACAACACTTAATCTTCTTAAGTGGATGAGGGGGAAATGCAGCAAAAAGTCACTTATCTTGTGCTAGTTCTAATATTGCCAACTCATGTGTGTCAGTTTTGGGAACAGTAACTGGAAAGAGTGAGCAGGGAATAGCTCCAAGGTATATGGTTTGCCCTAATACATACAGATGGAAATTCTAGGGCCAACACAGGTCAGGCTTGTACTATCTAGCACTGCAGAAATACAGTAAAAAATATAAAGTTGCTATATATTCCCAAGACAGGAGTTCTCAAATTGTAAAATATTTTTACCCTAAATCTCAGCGTGTCTTCACTCTTTGTCTATTCTTTCCCTCTAAGGACCTGTAACCTTGGATATTTGCCAGCCTGCTAGTAAAAAATCTGATCATGTAATCCTTATTCAAACAAATCTGTTGTTGATTTTATTATGCCTTTCCTACTCTCTCATATTTACCTACACATAGCTACAGTGTCTCCAAAGGACACAGGATACAGACGTATTCTGGGGAAAATATAAGTTTCAGTTTGGGAATTGATCATGAGCTTTCCAATCAAGCAGAACTTCCAAGAAAAAAAGAATAATATATATATGTATATATATATAAAATCCATTGGCCAAGCTACTCTTGTTGTCCCACATTACAGCTGTCGAAGGTAATGTTCACTATTTTTAGACTGAGGTACGAAAAATGTTGTACTCATATGTAGGTGTGAGGAATCATGTGAATGTGTCTTAGTCTTGCCTTTTTCAAACCAAAAATGCAGCACTTGAATCCAAATTGCTTCAGTACAATAATCTCTAAATAACTACCCAAAGATTATCTTTAGCTTAAAGTTATTCCTGTGAAATGCTTTGCATATGCTTAACTCTTTACACGTGAATAACAGTTCAGTAGAATTATGAACACACATTAATGTAAATGGCTTTTATAGCTCCTTTAGAAAGTTAGTTCAATAAGGAATACTAACATTGCTAGAATATTTTGAATTTTGGAGAAACACAGTGTGATTCTAGTTTAATACAAAATGTTTGGTTTATATTGCAAATTATATTTAAATCTATTTTGTGCCTTGAAGTAGGTCAATTAAGAAAGTATAAAATGCCCCTTTTGTGAGTGGAATAGATTTATATCAAAGCTAGTTAGATAAGAACATAGTTCAAGAAAATTATATTGTCAACTAAAAACTAGCAAAAAGTCACTTCTAGGAAAAAAAAATCACCAGGATTAGATTAAATTGGGACAATGAAAAAGAGGCAGAAAACTGACAAAAAAAATGTAAAATTAAGATAACCCGTGGATAACAAGCACAAAAAAAACCCCAAAAAACCCTGAGATACAGCGAATGCCATTTCATCTAGAAAGATAAAGGAAGTTATCTGATGTTTTAAAAGTAACAGAGAAGAACTTGTGGTGGAAATGCCTTTCTCAACTCTTTTGATGAACAAAGTGGATTGACTGTCAATCAACTTAACGATGCAGGAAGAGAAACTACTTGAAACTGAAGCAGCAGATTTGTATTATAAAAAGACTGGATGTTCACTTTCATAATTTTTTTAGTTAATTTTATATATGAACTGAACTTATGGTAGGTAAAAGGAGATAAAATGTTAAATAGTTGTGAAACATTTTAGTTCTTAATAAAGAAATTATGTGGTATTTTGTACCTTTTTTATTAGAACACCAGTAAATCTTAATCCACTTTTCAATTACATTTAGATAATTACTGATATTTTTGTTCATATGTGAACCAAGTAAGAAATATCAACAAGCAACACTTTAATTTAGGAAAGCTTCAAGGTCTCAAGAAACTAGTTCTGTTCTAGAAAGTGTTATGCTGCCTAATTCCCATGAGGATGACTTACCTAGTGTGAACATCAATAACAAATAGGCTTTCTTGGATGAAGGTGGAGAAAGTTTAAAACACCTAGCAAGATTTGCAGAGTTCTTTCCCAAAGAGAGGGGGGCTTTCCCATCAGATCAGAAGCAGCTGGGGACCTTGTAATTTGGATCCAAAGTAACCATGTTGGTTGTATATATGAGTTGGCAGATAAGGGAGACAAGTTTGTACCAACCCAGACAGGAACTCTGGAAAATCCCACTGTCATTATTAAGCATCATATATCTTACTTTGTGTCCATGACCATCCAAATACTTCTTCTGTGTTCAATGTTAGGGTTATGAGTAATTCTGCTTAGTTGAAGTGTGAACACTCAGGAGGTTCAAATGGAAAAAAATAATAATTTCCGAGTCTAAATTCAAGGTAGCATCCAAGCTTCAGAGGTGAGGCTTCTGTTTTGAAGATGAGTGTTCTAAGGCTACTATAATTATTCTCACTTTATGCCTCCTCAACACAGGAAGAATTTGCTTCTTATCTTTTCAATTATCTCCAGGTCAAACATTGTATTTGCTACCTACAACTGAGCATATTGGCAGGATGCCTCTAGAACACTCTTTCTTAGGTGAGTGTTGTAACAAAAAAGCCCTGCACTGGCGAGATGTGGAAAAAACATAAGCCTTTTGGCCTTCATTTCTTTCATATTCTTGGCTGACAAAATGCAGCAGGGGAAAAAGTAGAACTTGTTTCAGCAACATCTTTCCACTATGAGTTTGTTGGTTTGTTGGCTAGGTCACTCTTCTGAAAATACTTGCTCCTAGTTGGATTTGATGTTCTCAAAGGTCTTTTCCAACCTTAACAATTCTGAGTGCTGTACTCTACGGTCATGTGTCCTTCATATCGTAAGAAAGAAAGGTCACTTAACACCTTATTTTGTAGCCAAGGTCGGGAGCTGGGCTTCAGGACCCATATTCCAGTTTAAGAGATATCACACCTACCGTCTGAAGATGCCAACTTGTAAGTAAAAAGGAGTTGTAGATTGATCCTGCACTGGACTGGTTTAAGCATCAAATTGTTTCAGCTGCTGATAAGTCCAAATCCCTTTTGTACACATCAAGGTATCCCATTGATTCAAGGGGAAAAGGGCACCTGATTTTATATTGCAAACCCAGCTCCAAGTACTCCCCTTCTCAGTAGCACAGTGCACTCCTCAGTGTAAACATTACACTTGGCTCCAAGTGTGGAAGTTTTAGGCATTGCAGCATTAAACTGTATCTGCCAAGTGACTCTGACAGAACCATATTCTCCCATCCTCCAATTTCTTTTCACTAGGAAAAAGTTACAAAAATTGCCACAAGATTTCAATTATAAGAAAAGGCAGAAAAGACAGAAAATAGTGGCTACTTTGCTGCCTGCATAAATGAATAGATGATGCATATGAGTTCAGAGCAGAGGAAATTACACCTAACACCTGTGCAGGATATATTTCAAAGAGTATTTAAGATGATTTCACCTTGGAGGTTAATGTTAAAAGTGAAGTGAGTGGTTGCAGAATGGAAGGACAATTTGTGAGTGTTATCCAGGATGGAATCTTTCAGTTTGGGAAAGAATTGTAGTATGCCAGGGCAATCTGAGGGCTATTTTCACTAATATATCATACTTGTAATTTGATGGAGAACAGATGATGGAAAAATGGGTAAGGAAATTATTTAACTCAGGAGCAATGCAATTATTGAGACATAATTCATACAAACAGCATCCCTGTTATTGGCTATACATGCCTTTTGGCTTCTACTTGTGAAGTATAAATGCATTTTATAAACCCCCCTCCTCACCTGTGTTTTAAGAGGATATACCCTGTAGAAATGGTCTCTTCTTTAAAAGGATTAAGGGGACAGTATCTTCATTGCAAAGTACGCTGGAAAGAAAGGGAATAAAATTAGGATTAGCAATAAGAACATTAGTTTGTGGACTCAGAAATACCCTGTGTTTTTCTTACCCGGATGTTCCATCCCTTCCCACCATTAGACTGGATTGCCATGAGGCAGTGCTTGCAGATTGTTCAGATAATCCAAACATTAAAAACCCAGTCATCAGAGCCTTAACTTACAAGAGACAATTTTCAGTTCCTCCTTTTCCATTGCCTTTATTGCCATGATAAGGCCATGTGGTTCCTTCAGATGAGCTTACACTGTTTTCTTTTAATGCTGCTAAAGCCCTCATCTGCTCTCTTAGTTTTTTAACCAGGCTCCTCGCCACACTCCTCTGCTCATATGAAATACAGCTGCCAAAATAGCCATGTGGGTTGATTTGACAGGCTTGCTTCTGTTCTGAAACTCTATGTCCTTCTCCTGTTTCCTACTACATCAGAGTCAGCCTTTAAGTTTTTGCATTGTACTCACCTTGGAACATGTCCGTCTTTACTCACTTAGCTGCTGTGGTAGCAAACACCTTTCAAATTCCCCCTAGGTTGCCCTTTGACACTACAATAGGCTCTTCAAGTCAATCTTGCCATCAACAAGCAAGGAAAGAAAGGTTTAAAAAGACCAAAAAAAGAAAGAGAGCACTCTGGTATGAGCTCACTAGCAAATAGGATGGCTGATATAGATCAGATACTTTAAGCTTTCTAAAGCAGCATTGAGACCTGCATACTTAAATGCATGATCTTCCTTCCTCTATTTTTGTCTTATCATTCTTCTCCTCTTTTGCTGCCATCATTTACTGTATCTTGGCTCAGGCAAAATATTTCTTGCAGCAAGTTTTCTACCAGCAAGGGAATGTTCATAATGCAAATTCAATGAAATTTTTGTTTCGATGGATACTTCCAGGAACTTGACAAAAGATATGTTATTACTAATATTTTAGAAACCACAAATAAGTGTTGCATCAACCAGTTAAATGACATCTTTATAAAGAAGCAGTTTCTGTGGTAATATAGTTTTAGAAAATATTAAAAAAGTTTCAGCTACCTGATGACCCAAATCAACTCAGTTTGAGATAGGCTCTGTCCATCATCTATTAAGCAAGACATCACTCATAACATAAAAGTGCAAGTCAAATTCCACTAAATAATAAAATACAAAAAAAGTGCTTCAGATTTTCAGTTTGAGCAAAAGTGACAGTTTTTCTGATGATATGGCACCGTTTAGAGCCATTGTGACAACCTCCGTTTGCAGTCTTGACTTCACTATTTTCCACACATTTTATAGTACAGCTGCTATTTACATGTATTTAAGTATTTCTCAGAAAATGCCATACACTCTAACACTTTTTTTTTCTATTTGTAGTAGCTAACATTTAAAAATAAGTCTTTAAAACAACAGCAAAAAAATTTTAAAGCTGAAAACCCAGTTTTGCAGATGCAAGAACCTTACATCTAATTATTCCGTTTATGATCTCTAAGAGCATTGAGCTTGCTCACTCAGTCCCCAAGCTCAGATTTGCAGGAGGAAATTCAAAAACAGTTGAGAAAATGCATATGTTAAGCAACCTGACCTTGACTCTGTACTCTGCACATTATGCTAGTGATGTCTTTGTAAACTGTTGTTTCAGCTGAGTTAATGAGTACAATTCCTAGACAAGATCAGACTGAGAGCTCAGAATGCAGGTGACTCAGAGCTAATGTGATATCAGATGGAGCAAAAAAAAAAAAAAAACAAAGACACATACTCACTTTTGATTTCCCTGAGGGGTTAAACAGAAACACTGAAAAAAATGTCTATTGGAAGAGAGGGAGTGGGAAAAAATGCCTTCGGTAAGTGTAGGGAGTTAAGAGGTTTTGTGCTGCAATCCATTTTCAATATTTTGTGTAAAAAACTGCTCAGAGCATCCAGGAGAGCCTTTCACTGGGAAATCTCACTGTAGCAAGTAGCTGCTAATTCCATCTTAAATTAGTATGTGTTCCTGAAGTACAGCTCTGGGCTTTTAAGAACACGTCTAATGAGTGCTTTAAGCCAAGTGTTCTTCAGGTGCTTGAAGGGTGTGCAGCATGGTGGTTATCCCCTGGAGCTGTACTCCAAGGCCTGCTCTGTGTTTGGCACAGCCCACCTTGCATCCTTAGCACTCCAGACAGTTTTAATGCAAGCTACAACACTCAGCTGAAATCCTTACCCTACACACCAGCAAGTTGGAATATTCAAAAGGCTTTGACCCAGCTTTGCAGGAGAATTTGACATACCCCAGAGAAAAACAGAGGCTAATCAGGAGATGTTTTACTGGGAAAGTCAATCATAGTGAACTAAGAGAAATTTTTAGTGTATGGACCAGATAAAAATAATTTTTTTTTCAAATTTTTTACCTTTAAAAAGCAAGAAACTCTTCTATTTAGGTCTGAAAATACACAACCTACAACTGAAATATTTAATGGATTTGAAATAGCTAGGAGAGGGGAGAAAGGGCCATGAGTACAAAATAAGAAACCTCATGTTTTACATGTTTGGTTGTTTATCCTGAAGGTCAGACTGGAGAGGTGTGACAGACGTGTGGGAAAGCTGGACAGAAGGAATGCAAAAAAGAATAAACATATTGTGCCTTTTTGATATTCAATTGCTTCCTTCTGCTTCTTCAAATCACATCTGACGCTTATATAGTTAGATTAATCTGATAGATTGCAAATGTATTCCAGGGTTGTAAATGTATTTGGCACATTAAAAATATAATCATATTGGTCAAAAATATCTGCATCTTGTCCTTCTAGCAGCATTCAAACTATTTTTATCAGTAAGTTATAAATAGGAGGGGTGTTTAGTTTGCACTCTTACTTTGCTCAAAACATTATTTAACATGCTTGCTACATGGTTTAGATCTGTCATTTTCACTGTCATGACCAGTGGCTTGTGATGTCCATAGCTTTCAATAATATGAAATTGTACTTTTTGCATACCTGTGTTATTTTCTGTGAATTTAAGACCAGTCATACTGAGAAATTTTTAATTTTCTTCAAGCCTGATAAAAGAGATTATGATTCTGTCCTGAAAAGGCTCTTTTTCTTCATCACAGTAAAGCTTTTTTATTTTTCCGATTGCTAATACACTTTCAAATTGCAAAGATTAAATTATAATTTCAAATAATAAATAAATAAGTAAATAACTAAACAGAAATCTTTATTCCATATTTTCTAATTATTTCATTGAGTTATTTTCATTACCACAACACTTTCATAAGCCATTTTTGGATCTGTGCCTATTGTGGGCAGATTTTATTTTCTCTTAGATTTTTTTTGTTTGTTTGATTCATTTCATGTTTGCAATGGCATGATGGAAAAAAATATCCTGAGCTGGTGCTTGCAGTTTTCAAATCAAAAGCTCTTCACAGTCTGAACATCCTCAGTAGTGACACTGCCCTTTAGATTTTTATTTTGAAAGAAGGTAGAGAAGTCATGTACAGACAAGAGTTCTATATTCACGGTTTTGCACTCTGTTTATAACAGTTCAGGACCTATAGTTCAACTTAGTCCATAGTCAAGGTATAGAATGTTTCTGATGTCATTGCATTTTATACTACTGTTCATGAGAATACATCTATGCAAACTCCACAGAGCAGGATTAAATGTACATAGGAAAATGTACTAGTCCCCTGGTTTTGTTGTCTTGTTACATATTTCGTGTGAAAACATTATAATTTTCTCCATGTAAAATAAAATTATTTTTTATAACCAGAAAGCATACATGCACCCTCTCCTAGTTTATGCTGACAAATAAATTGGATGGGAAATTCCACTTGCTTAGTTGCATCAGATATTTAAAGAAGTTGAAGACCTTTCTGTATTGTTACTTTGGATTGGGGTGTGCTGACAAAGTAAAGCCAATAATGGTAAGAAAATGTGTTCATTAAAAAGACCATTAATCTCTTTCTGTTGAACTATGTAGGAAATTTTTGAAGATATTTGTTGGCAATTACTTGTTGATTCACAATAACAGTACTTGTTCATTACAAATATTACTCTGTAACTTCTCTGAACAATTCATCAGCATCAGTTAGAGTGCATTTGGTACCTATGTAGCCTTTTTCTTGTAACTACTGCTGGAGAGGTTTTCCCTAATATTCTGTCTGGGGTACCCAGATTCAGCAGCTGTGTGGGCCACACCTGTGCTTCAGGACCTCATCACTTGCAAAACAAACTTTGTCTGTTGCCCACGAGTGTGTTCACTTGCTCAGCCAGAAGCAGAAAGTTGTGTTTTATTCCATTCTCCAGGACCTGCATGCTAAGCCTGAAGACAATGAGTTCTGTGCTGATTTGGGGGGGTTTAAGCCATTAAATTGCAGTAAATATATTTTACCTGGATGACACTCTTTACTTGTCTTTCTGTGGAGCTGGCAGGTACAAGCAATGGAGGTTGAACATCATTGTTCTCTACTGCTTTTGATAGTAATCTGGGCATTAATTACATTTAAGAAAGCAGAGAAGGACTTTAGATTTGTTGCTCAGTGCATTTTAGTCAGGGCAGTTGTTGCATACTGAGCTATAAAAAGTAAAGATTTCTGTATGATAAAATAGACGAGCAAAAATATCAGAGCTTGGTAAGAGCAAAAGAATGTTAATCATTCATCACACTCTGCAATCCTATCTATATTCTCTCAGAAGATATAAAAACTAAACAATTAAAGCCCACAACCTCTCAGCAAGATGACTCTCATTATTTCCATTTTATAGAAAAACTGCAGGGCACAAAAATTAAATACTTTGGTTAAGGTCGCAGAGTAAGTCTATTGAAGATGTGCAAATAGATTCAAACTCTGCTGATTCCAATTTTGGTTTTTTAACCGAGTAACAGGGTTTTTCTTCAACATTTCTCTCTCTCATTAAACATCTCTTGCATAGTTTAAATTAGGAGCATCATTAAGAAGTGAAGTTAATTACCTCTCTCCTTTTTAAAACTACTTGCTGATTTCTATATTGAATAGATTCAACCAGGTTTTCTCATATGTTTATAATGGTAAAATATATAAACACAAATATGAAAATAATCATGCTGCTTCTCCATGTTTCCACAGTATAAACAGCCAATAACACCCACAGCAGCTTTATTAAGACAAAGATTAACAAATAAAAGGGTTTAATTGGATTCTGTTTTCAAACATATCAAAGCCCTAAAAGACTAGTATTTACACTCCCCTTACTTTCTTCTTTATAGGCAAGCCTGATGTTATGAAAATTAAGTCAGCGTTTGAACCAACAAAACTTCTGCATTTTTCTAGTGAAATGGGAGAGTAGTTTTTCACAGTATGTCGTAAAAGAATTTCTAAAATGTCATTTTCAAAAGCAAGTACAAGGCATGGAGAGGGCAGAATTCAAATGTAGGAATGTTAATTGCTTAATATAATACCCAGAATCTTTAGTAACTTCTCCCTGGTGTTTTATTTGAATTTTTAGGTACTGACATAAAAGTAAAACATTTGATCTATAGGCACTTATTTCATATAGAGACTAGAGAGTCAAAGTCTCATTGAAGAGGAGTTAGGCAACGGCTTCATGTTCTTAAGTTCAAATGTTTAGGTGCCTGTGGGACATTCTACCCTCTCAGCTGCCATGTGGGCTTTCTGTCTCTGGAGACCTCTTCATGCAAATTGTCAGTGAAATCTGCAGCATAAAAATCCACACATTGGCTCTTTGGGTCTGAGGAAACCACTGAGCTTTCTACTGTGACTGAGCTACCAAAAGCCTGGGGACATCTCATTACCCTCCTAGGATTCTCAAATCAAAATGTATTCTCCCTATAGTATGTCTCACCCCCTCATGATTTTTGGAGCATGACTGAACTTCATATAAGTCAGCAGGGAGAGAGAGAGAGGAAGGATGCCCAATTGACATGTAGCTGAAAGCACTGACTTATGATGTCACAAGATGTCCTTAAAATGTGTTTTGTTTCATTTTAAAACAGATATTTACCCATTCTGCAATCTGTCACATGAAGCTGCTGTATTCTAGGATGCATCACAGATGGAAGATTTTGTCTCCACAGCCACAATGTTCTGGTGAGAATCACATTCTGTTACAGTAGTGAAGTATTTAAGTCTCACCTGTGATGCACAAAGACCTTAATTTCTGAATTCCTCCTTACAGCTTAGTTATTAGGTTTTTTTCCTGGAAGATAAGAATCCAAATCAAACACAGAAGGTATTTGTATTTGATTCTCCTGTTTTCTAGAATGACATTTAAGAGATGCTCCTTACATTCCCCACCCCACCTGCCAATCCAGAAAGAATTGACCCTACTTCATCCACTTGACTCCAAAGAGGATTAATAAATCTACACCCCTAGAGGAAATAAGAAATAAGCATCTAGTCTCCCTAAAAGACAGCTATTTTGGGAATTACTTACTGAGTAGTCTCTCTCCTTTAATATGAAAATAGATTATACAACCAATTTAGAAAATATGCCTAACTTTTAGAAGATTGAAGTCCCAATTAAAGTGTCTAGGTTAGTTTTGAGAACAGTGATGGATTTCTAACACATATGAATGTCAGATGATTTTAAAAAGTGTGAACTTATTCCTTCCACAAATTGGATGCTAGTGCATTTCCCCAAGCTTACTGTTTTAACTTGGGACTTTGTAGAATTCTGCAACATATAGCTCAAGCTTAAATTACACTTGTTTTCAAAACCATTAGTATGTACTAAATGAGGAATTTAATGTGGCCATCATAATGAGACTCACACAGTAAGAGTTAACAATTTTTTTTTCTGTGTAAAAGTTAATTTCATTAAGATTCTTTATATTTATTAAATTGCTAGTCCAAAATTAAGTGATTTATTTATACTCCATGTAAAAGAGTTTTAAAATATTCTGTAAAAAGCTTTAAAAAGATAATTTTATATATAATTCCTTGAAGAGAAATGGAAACACTCGCTGATGCTTAATATTTAACCTCATTGTCACAACCCCTTTTTTGGTTCTTTTTTTCAGCTCCCACAGAGAAGGGATTCTGAAAGAAAATAGAAATAAGAGTCTTCATTCATCCTTATTATCCTTATAACTAAGTTTATAAAACAATATTGTGAGCTTACTAAGAGCATATTAAAGTTATAATACAGAAAAAAAAATATGTGATCACTGCTATAATTCATATGTTATTAAAAAGATAGCTCTGATTTGGAAATCATGTTTTGGTGAAATAATCTGAAGTAGCTGAGAGAAGAAAACTGAAGAAGGAATTTGGGATAACTTTTGCCTCAGAGACAATGGGGTCTGCCACAACTGTAAACTTTTAAACTTTTAAACCTTCTCAACAATAACCTTTTGTAGTGAATTTTAATAGCAACATGCCACAATGGCATAACTACACTGATAATGCAGTAAGAAAGAAGTTAACATGGGACAGAACTCCATAAATAGTTTTTTTTTCTTTTTTCTAATGTGTAACTGCTGTAGTCTACTTATTATTGATTCCTTTGGGTTTTGATCAATGCCAGCTAAAAAAGCATTTGAAATATCTCTGAAAGTAATGGAAAGATGAACAGAAACTTCTATTTCTACTCTACTACCAAGTATCTAAACATACAGTATAAAAAGGGAGAGAAAATGTAATAATAATAATAGCTGTACTGCATATCAGCTTGGGATATATTTGCCTAGTCTGCTTTTCCTCTGAGCCCATCAGTTTTATCCTTCTTCATACCACCTTGAGACTAAAAGCTGCTTATTCCTGGCTTTGAAGTCATATTAGAATAGAAACTGTATTTTCAACTTAAAAAACTTGGCGTCAATAAAAGAAAGTACATGACAATCTTTCAAACAGGAAATCTTTTACACACAAGACCCATGCAGTTTATTACCTGTACCTGTGCCTCCTGTGAGCCAAGCTCTGACCCCGTTGCCCTTTTGTGTAAAGTAGTAGAAGTGCTAACGAATTGTGATTCATAAGGACTGCCACAATGTCTATGCTATGTAAGATCTTTGCTACATAGTGGATCTGGCAATACTCAAGAAGTGAGCTTGGTGTTGTTTTTCAGGGCATCAGTGCAGTCAGCCCCCCAAAGCCATGCTGAAAGGTCGGATACATCAGCCCAGGTAAATTACAGCCAGTGCTCCCATGATACCTGAACTAAAACAATTTATTTTGGTTTTATTTGGAAAGAAAACACATTGAGTCTATGATCTCGTGATCTGGACCTACCAGAGGTGCAAATCAGAGTTTCTTCTGCAATTACTACAACCTACTTTGTGGACTTGACATGACACTGAGATTAGCAAGTAATCTGATAGATCACTTTTTGATTTTTGCTTTTCCAGTCTGCTGAATCTCATCTGCGCTGATTTGCAAGCCCAAAGCTGTCCCAGATCCCAATTACTCACTTAACAGAGGATTCAGTCAGTACAAGAGAAACAGTTACATGACATTAGTTACACGATAATTTCTGTACCTACTTTCCGAATGCTGTATAAAGAAGGTGAGTCTCTTTAACTCCATTTTTTGTTTGAGGAAACTAAATCAAGGCATAAGATCTGACTTGCCAGTGTCCCCATGAGGTCTTTCAACATTCCAGCAGACCAGGTAAAATGTCATCAACACTCAAACTTATAATAAATTGCTCTCATTTCTAATTTCTGTCAGAAGTGCCATTACAGCTTCTCTTTTATGGTAGTCTAAAGTGTAGTTGTATATGTAAAGGAATTAAATTATATTTTTAAAGTGTAAAGAAGTTTACAGTGAAATAAACCCCTTTCTTTTGATGTAGAGGGAGATTTTATTTACATAACATAAATCTTTCATTTATAGCTAAATGTAATACCAAACCAGTCATTATACTTTCCACAGTTTCTTAAAAAAACAGGTTTGTTTTCAGGTAACGTATCTGACTACACCAGGATTTCCAAACCCAGGCAATTGCTGTACACAGTCAGCAATCCTTTGGGAGCAATGCAGAAAACTGGTATCTTGATTAAGTGGTAAGATTGACAATCTGAAGGAAAAACTGGAAGGGACTAGAATGTGAATGTGAACTCCCCATGCATTTGGGAAGGCTGGCTGCAGATCAGTGTCCTATTCAGAACAGACAGCTTTGATGGTTCAGGGTGAAGTTTTTACCCAAGAACAGATTCTGTATCTGAGAGCTCTGTAAGGATCCTAACTTCTTTTATTTATTTTTTTTTTAATAACAGAATAAGGAAAGAGACACTTTTAGCTATTTAAAGCATAAGTAGCTCTGAAATATTTTTTTAGACTTCAGTATATCTTTCCCCAGCAGAATAAAAGTTTCATGTATTTTTTCCACAAAATAAATGTATTCTTCATATTTCTTCACATTTTAGGAGAGAGGACAGTGCTGGCAAACCACAGTCATTCCTTTCTTCACCAAATATGCAGACAGCAATGTGCATACCATTCTCAGGGAGAAGGAGGAAGCTTTTGTTTCACTAGTGTTCTCACTGCTAGAGAAGTCAACAGAGGATAGGAGTGTAAAATTCATGGATCATTTTAGAAGAAAAACAAAAAAAAAGATGAAGCACAATGTACAGAAAATACTTCACTGCACATGCTAACTAAAATAGCCCTAACATGCAGTAAAACAGGACAGGAGCATCTAATCAGTGGCAAATTTCTCCAAATTAGTGCAGTTATTCTGTAACAGCAATAGAGCTAGAGCTGTTCAGACCATATTTATTCCATACCTCTGATGAGTTCCAAATCACAGAGAATATCTATCACTCAAACATTTTTTTTCTCTGGGTCTACTCAATTGCTAAACCATTTCCTAATGAAGCATTGCAGCCAAGTGTGTTCGGCACAATCTTTTTTCCTGACACAAAATAGTCTGCAGTCATGGTTCAGACCCCTGTGGCATCAAAAAAAGAAAAAAAATTAGAAAAGGTAGAAAAAAGCATTTGTTCAGGACTATTTCAAACCTTCCATGTTAAGAGCTCTCTTCCTTGAGAGAGCAAGCAGTGAGTTCTTTATACTCCATTGGGAATAGTGAAACTCAGGGGCTGCTTTCCTACATTCTTCTAATAGGATTTTTTGCAATCAGCACTGTATTTTTTCATTTTAGTTTTTTGGGGTAGATCACATTACTTTTTCAAGCTTTGCAGTACAGCTGTGATTCCTAGAAATTTATCTCCTTGGGAAAATGGAAGCTGTGTGTATTCACAGTGCTGGAGAGCCCAGGAACCTTAGGCTTCCTGGATTTAGGTTTACCATAAAATTGAATTGAATCAAAAACAACGGTGAAAACATTTTTAATAATTTTACGGTGTGGGATTTTTTTTGTGTGTGAATTCATATGCATGTATGCAAACATACAGGAAAGATACTAAAAGGCAGAAATTATATTGGTTATGCTCTTTCTTTACCATCCTTCAATGTTGTAGAGCCCCAGGAGTGAGGTGTACTGAAGTCTGGCAATTCTCATCCATGTTTAACTGCTCCTCAGCAGCTGTCTAAACCAGAGCATTTCACAGCATAGGTGTAATTTCCTGCCATGTTTAGCTGTTCAGATCTATGTTCTATAGTGTGTCTGAGAAGTTCAACAAGCTAGGATTATTTGGGGATGTTGTTCAGCTGTTTGATTGCAATAATGCTACTTCCCTCATCACAGATATTTTGATTGGAAAGCTGCAGTGAGAGTCACAAAGGACAATGTTGATGTAATTAGGATGCTAAAATGACAGTGGCAGAATGTTAGTTGAGCTGTGGGAATGACATTCAAATAGTGGGTTTCATACTCTATGTTTACCACCGAAATACACCTTCAGACTTATGATGCACGATAGCAAACATCTGCTGCCCTTATTACAGAGAAACCAGGGCTTATTATTCAGAGAGTAACAACAGCTTTCAAAGCAAAAGGCAAAGTGCTGATCAGTGAAGATCAGGAAAGACCATATTTGTGCTTCCCCTATCTTTTTGCCCTTAGAAAAAATTCTATCCCTTACCCTATCCCAAGCAGCTGTTTGGAATTATTCTCCTTAGGAGACTTTTCCATTAAAGAGAGAGGGCTAAGAATTGCCTTCACTGTATCATTTATTTATTAAGCTTCCCTTGCTCTGCTTTATCTAAGTGATTTTCTTCCCTGGCAGCTACAGAAGGAATAACTTTAGTGTGTTGTACTCAGTTTGATAGTAGTTATACTCTGTGTCATTCTGTGGTTTTGTTTATTATGCTGCTTTTTGTGGCATCACAACTTGACCCATTTGGAGTGTAGATATCTTGATAGCTTAGTGGTCATATTTACACTGTGGCTAATCAAAAGGGAAAGATTGAGAACAATGATTCCCAATTGCATACACACATTGAAAGCTTACAAATATATATATATAAATATATTAAAAGTGAGGTCCAGTATGGAACCTCACTAAAGATCAGAACAGGACCAAGTAGATGCTGGGCCAGATGCAGGCTCTGCTCATGGGAAAAAGCAGCTTGATTCAGAGCATTGTCACTGGTCACAGTGCTGTCACCTGCAAGCCAGAGTCTTCCAGAATCTGAAATGCAGGACACTGAGAAAACTGGGCTTGGAAGCAGACAGAGCTGAGCACAGACAAAAGAACATAATTCCTCTTATTTCAGTTGAGGTGTTTGCATGGCAATCTAAACAAAGCCTGAAATCACAAGATCAGAAAGTGTGTGCAAAATAATGTGTTATAACCAAATTAATGGGATTTTAAATTCATGATCATTAACTGGGTAATGATTACACCTGGAAGTGCCTGTGATTAGATCCTGCAGTCTTTTTTAATTGTGAGTGTCTGCTGCTGGGGTAAGAAGGTCTAACTCTAGTAATGAATGGGTGGGGTGAGGCTGATATGAAATGCATGTAAGATTAAGAGTCTACACAAAATGTCAGAGATGTAATGTACCTTGCACCTTGTCTTCATGAGAGTAACTGTAGCACCCTTAGTGGAAACACTTGTAGGCATGGAAATTAATTTTGCATAATAAATAACATAGCAAAACCACAATTCTTCAATTCTGATTCAATAATACAAAATAAATAGCACTGTAGGACATATATATATTATGTCTTTAATAGAAAAATAGCTATCAAGAAACTGCCTCTGTTCTGCTATGTTTACTCTGGATGAGTCTGGAGATCCTGTCTCTCCTGCATACTCTTGAAGGCTTCCAGTTCTTTAATATTCCTTGTCTGACCACTGATAATCTTTCCCCTTTTTCAGAGGAGCTGTACACAAAGGAAAAAAAATGCAATGCTTCCAAGTCCTTTTCTTATCTTTATTCCACCAATTTCAATGTAGGAAATAATTGTTGTTGAATTAATATGCTGGGCCCCATCAAGAACACTCAAAGTTCTGCTAATAGGTGTTAAAATATGTAAATGCACAGTAAATAAAAAAACCTCTAAATGATGACAAAGGATAGGAAAAGAGGCATTGGCAGTGTTATTTGGAAACTTCAGTGAAGTGGTTTGTACGTTGCTGGAGCTGACAGATTTCCCTAGTTGTTTCTAATTCTGAGAAATTGAAAGGCTCTGACATTGCCCCAAAAAGGAAAAAGAGTAAAGATGAAAACAGGCTTAGAAGAATTATGAAAAGGGAACAGTAGAAGGGAAAAAAATAATAGGCAGTTAAGAGAGTGGGTCATTCTATGAGTAGGACCTTGATATCTGAGGTTACAACCATAAGGAGACTCAGAAGCATTGTACATGTCCATTTTCAGGCACAAGTTCTTTAAGGCCAGTCCTCTGAGGTGCCCTTACTGGAAATCTTAGGGGACACTGGGAAGCTTAGGAGACACTGGTACTCCTGTGGGCACTTGCTGCTAGAGCAACACTTGCTGGGTTGTCTCCTGATAGAAACCACTAATTACTCAGGCTATGTCTATATCGAGGTGAGATACATTCCTTCACCTCTGACTTTATTTTAGAAGGTAATTCTTACAGCTCCTGAGAAGGATGTGATGCTGTTGTCATATTCCATCCTGAAAGCATTTGACTGTGTGTACCTCTCTGCCAAGCTTGACAGCAGAAGAAATCTTCCAGCCATTAAGGGAACCTTAATGATAGCTGGGATGATTTTTTGTCCTCTGCAAATGTTTGTGATATTGAAATGTTCCCTTTTTGTTTGGAGCAAAATTGAAATCTTTCAAACTAATATCTCCCTAATGAGGTACACTGACATTAAAGCATCTTTGGGCTTCACTGAAAATTTGTTTCAGATATGACAAAAAAACACCCCTGAGAAAATGTTATCAAACTCTGCTTTCCCAAGGTAGATTTTTGTGTTGACAAACTGAGACCAGAAAAAAAAATTAAATATTTTGTGGGTGAGTCTGTTTGAAATTTCATAAATCAAAAGATAGTTTTATGCACAATGCACCCAAAAATCATTTGAGAAGCAGTTTATGAAGGGAGAATAGGGAACAAAGGACACAATTCATCTTGTCATTCATCTTCATTCATCTTCAATTCATCCAATGAAAATAAGAAAATCATTTCCACCATAGTTTATAGCTTCTGTCCAGTAAATCTGAGTTTGTCCTCCACTGGGAGAGAACAGGTTATACACTGCAGGATTTTGGAAAATAATTTTTTTAAAAATTAACTCTCACTTCTAATAATTACAGCAGTGGAAAAGTTTCTATTGTTCTTAAACTTTTTAAATCAATCTATTCCAAAGCTAAATTCTGATCCACATTTTCCATAGCATGCTGCTATATTTATCTAATTTTCCTTATACGTTGCAGGTAAATAAAACAGTGATGTAAAATCCAAAAGGGAAAATAAATCTAGCTAAAGTAATCATATTATCAACACATCAGCTCTGCAAAACTCTGTTGTGCTTCCTTGCATTAAATGAGAATTTAAAGTATCTTTCCAGAAGTCTCATGGAGATTATTGTATTTTATTCTCTATTTAGGATTAAAAAAATCTTAGAACACCTATTTGAAGTCTCCTAGTGAAATACTTACAGTTCAATTCAGCATTATATGCCGGTTTCAGAGAGATTGAAGTGTAATTTATTTCATTTTACTTTCATCAGCAAGTCAAGTTCATCCATCCAAAACCAGCTTTTCTGGATGCACACATTTCATTTGTTATCATTTTAAGTAGCAGAGAGTGCAGTCAAATTCCAATATCTGTCTATCGCACATAAGTACTTTTAAGTAATCTTTTACTTTCTATTTAAATGCTTACCCCATAAACACTGAATAAATGCTTGCTTGGCATTCAGACAAACAGCTTAAAGCAGAAAAACTGCATTTAAACTGTAGGGATTTTTATAACTGTTTGATGGGTATCTGAAAACTCTATTTTCCAGGTAATTTTAAATTATTTGGAATCTATAAAAAAGTATTCTGCACATGTAGTTACTATTCTAAAAATCCAAAGTAACTCAATTTTTAAAAATACTCCTCTGATCTTCATAGTCTTTCTCTTCATTTGTTGCACCAAATTTTACTTACATTTTCGTCTTCCCTTTTGGCATTGCGGAGCATAATTTCAGAACAAAAAGTAACAAAACCAGGTGCTAAGATGTTGAACATGACGTAGGAACCTAAATAACTCAAAAAATAGACAGATGATATGTAGAAAAACCCTTTAAAAACTTTATTCGAACATGTTCTTAGGATTTTTTATTATTTTTTAAACATGCTCATAAATCTTAGACATCTGTACTAGCAACTAAAATTAATCGACTAGAAATAGCTGGTTGAAAACAATTACGTTTGTCTTATTCATAACTCAAAACCTTAAAGAACAGAAGACTTGAAAGAAACTGGCTGTTAATAAAAAGGAAGTTGTTAATAATTGCTGATGCTGAAAATGCAAAACGGAACAGAATACAAATGAAACTTAAATTGTAATTTAAGAATCGTTTATCTTTAAAGCCTTCTGTGCATCTCAGCTGTATCAATAATCATGCTCTTTTGCTTAATGGGGAGCAAATTCACCCGATTCCCTCTTGATACATTTCATCAGAATTCTAGTTTGAGCAACTGCCTTCCGTTCCTTGCTAGACTTTTTCCAGAAATCTAAAGGCAGATTTAGCATCTCCAGTAATTTATACAGAGGTTTCATGCATCTCATGGCTTAAATAACCTTCAGGATTGCAGGATTCAGCCTGCTGCTATGTTTCCTGCTGAAATAATTGTTTCAGAGCAATATGTTCTTTCCTGTCCTCTCTGACAAAAGAGTTAAGGCACATAAGAAAGAAAAATATTTTATTTCTCCTGTAACAATATTACCTGTCTCTACTTTCTGCTTCCTTTTCCCATCCACCTCTCCCTGGCTCAGTGCCCCAGTGAATTCAGTGCTCTGTTTCCATCTTATTTGCCGGGATGGCAGTAGTGGTAGGCTCCATTGCCTTCTGCACCCACTGGCTGTCACATTGCAGCACATCTCATAAGGACAACACAACAGTAGCATTTCTCATGGGACGCAGCCTCCATCCAGAGCCAGCAGCTTGGGCAGTGATGCCTAAACATTCCTAGGTTCATCCCGTGTGTGTGTTTGCATACTACATATGTAGAGAGGTAAGGATATGGATACAAAGAAATATAAAGCATAATTGATAAATTAAATTTCAAGGTACGTAAGGAATGAAGTGTGTTACAAATACCACATAAATAGCATGTGCACACATATATATATAAGTATACATAGAAGTATTTATTTATAAAATGTTGCAGGTTGTGAAAACTGAGAAACACTTCAAAAAGGTGATTAAATCTTTCCTGAAGTTACAGATTGTGTGGCACTGTATGTGTGTGTATAAGGGAGGGTGTTTATTATTTGCACTTTGTTCCAACTTTTAGATTCTCTGTGCTCTGACTCACACCTGTCTTGCTGCCTCCTGAGTTGCCTTAGGATTTTTATTTCTAAGTTTACTTTAAGGAAAACAAAGGAATAGCTTTTGAGCTCTCTTTTTTTCTCTTCTTACATGTCGCTGCAATCCACTGAAAGAACAAAACCCTAGCCATACTGAAATTAATAGGCTTTCCAGTGTTTCTGTGAGCAAGATTTCATCTCTGATACTTCTTGTCTTCAGCAAATCCTGCTTTGCTGGTAAAATTTTGACTATAATTCTGCAAAAGGGTTGTGGTTTTTCTTATTTTATAGATCAAGGGGTCATCAACTTTAATCTGATTAAATCTTCCATTTCCCTGTTCTAATTTACCTCAATCAAGAAGATTTGGATGTGTTTTCAGAGAGTTGAAACAAAGATACATTAAAAAGGTATCTGATCTGAATAAATGTGATATAGCTACCTTCTGGTGAAGTTTGTTTGAAGTAAAATATTCTATCCCACAGATTCAACTGTTTCAATGCAAATTTAAGTAATAGTTGTCAAATACTTGTTCAAATTTTCATGATATTGTGAAAATTTCTTATCTTTCCTGGACTTAATTTCCACCTCTCTTTTACTCCTCATAAAGCATTTCCAGTAATAATTTTCTGACTATGCTGTGATTAAAACTTTATGATTGCAAAAGTCCAAAAGATTCTTTAGGGAAAGACATTTCAAAAGTGAATGTATTGTTATTACTAGAGCAGCATTTATTTTCCTTCTGTGGTACTCTTAATTGGTAGATTTGAAAGTATTTTCTCAAAGGAAAGTAGTTTCACGCTATAGGTATCTATGAGACAGAAGGTGATTAGTGCCTAAGTCAAATTGAACTCTACTCAACTGAACTCAGGTTAAACTGATAAAAGAGCCAGGAAGCTCTCTACCACTTTGTTCTCTGTCCTGTGTATTAGATCTGTCAGGGCATCAGCAGGCTCTAATTGCCCTGGTAAAACAGTGCTGTCCAGCAGACTAATGTGCTTGTCAGTGAAATAAAGATTTTCTAACATTATTATTATTGCTTTTGATTAAACTTCCTTTAGGAGGACTTACAATAGACATAAATTCTAGAAATTCCATTTAATTTGGCTGGGAAAAAGTCTTTGTGGTACTTTAACATTTGTTTTGTGTGACATTTAACCACAACTGACCTCAGAGATCAAAGGCTGCCCTCAAGAACCACCACATGCTGACCATTAGATGGTCTGGTTGTTAGCCCAAAAGCTTCATTAGGGTTCCTAGAGCACCTACCTGATGCAGACAATCTGTTGGGCACCTGCAAGTGCAACATATTATAAACAGTGAAAGAGGCTGCGCAGGACAGAACTGGGATGTATTTTCTTCCATCCTTCACCAAGATACATCCAGTACTCTAAAGGACTGAGTCCTTCTTGGGATTCAGAGCTGGGAATCCTCCTCAAGAGCAGGGATCTAGTCCCTTTCTTTCATGAAGAAGTTAGGAAATTTCACCTTTTGAAACAGAGCCAGAAAATTATTCACCCAGAATAAAGACCAGTTTTTGTGATCTTTCCAACAATGAAGATTTAAACCCCCTCTTTCACCTCCTCTTTACAGGGTTGTAAACTGCATGGGAAAGGAAGCTGACTACCTTCTACTGCTGCAGATGTGCTCCTGGGCATAAATCATTAGGGAGTCAATAGGCAGGAGACAGAAAGAGGTCAAAAGAAAATAGTATTGTCTTGACTAGCAACTAGGCCTCCAATTAGGAGAAAAGGATTGCTCACCTCTATTCCTAAAGCTCTTCACACACTATAAAATTGACAGACGTTGTTGTCTAGGAGCTAGAAAACCTTTAAGGAAATTGAAATATCAAGGTCTGAATCACTTCAGGCTGAAGAAAGATTCATATCTAACAGGTCACAGCTTCAATTTCTGCATAAAGGAACTCCATCCTGTGCCTGTTTCCTTTAAATTCAAACAAACAAAAAGCAGCTGTTGCCAGTGCATTTAGGATGGAGTCTGCTCTTGTAGTCCCATCTATATCCTCAGGGCTGAGAGCTGGGGTAATAGCTAGTTTATCGATTTTGAGTGGCCCTCCCTCATGAAGAATCAGCCCCTTCTGGAGAAGTGCTGGCACCAGGCAGCCAGGAGCACAGGACTCTGAAAGGCAGAGGGTCAGACAGAGTTTAAGCATGACCAGCACTAAAAGACAAATGAACAGAGGTTTTCATGGTTGCAGGGTTGCATCATTTCCCCTGATCCCTACTAGTAGAGCCTGTTTCTGGTTTAGGGCTTCTTAGGACTTGGCATAGCCTAATTAACCAGAGATTTAGGTTCCTCAACATTTTTTTTCATCAAATTAGTCCTACCCACATTTGCTAAACTGAATTAACTGCATGGATTCTCAGTCTGTTTGAAAAGGCAACTGCTTGCCATCACTTTTTTTTACACCAATGTCCTTAAAGCAAAGGAATACAGAATTAAGTGCTGTTGACCTCATATCTAAACCCCTTCTAAATCTTTTTCCCTTGCTCTTTTTCTTTCTCCTTGTGTTTCCTCCTACCTATCTCTGCAGACTTTCTTTAGAAAATTACATTCTGAGTAAGATTGTTGTATTAAGTCTTCCTTACATTGTAGGAACAAGGAAATCTATTTCTTTCCACTTTTTAAATGCCTAGATTTAATAGGCAGTAAAGTCGTACCAGGGAAAGACGATGGGCTGCAAACCTTAAGATGGGAAAAAGACTACTTGGAAAATTGTATTTCTGAGATACAGTAAATAATCATACAGTTGTTACTGTAGTGGCAAAACATTCATTCATTAATTATGGATTTTTTTCTCTATTAAGAGTAGAATTATGTATGACACTAAAATCCAGTAATTGAACATTAGAATTAAGTGCAAATTGAATATTAGAATTAAAATTAGACTGCAAACACTTAACTTCTCTTTTTAAGATGCTTAAAAGGAAGACAGTAAGCTAAGGAACAGCAAATAGCTTGAGTTTTTCAAAAGAAATATGATCTCTGGACTAACTGCTCGTCTGCTTTGTACAAGGTTTTGTCAGCGGCCTGTGCAGAATATTCTTCATTGCTGTGTTCTAACCTTGAGTTGCTCTCAGAGGCATCAGTGTCTATGTTAACCTGGACAGTTTGTGGTAAAAAGAAAACATCACCTTAGAACATGTCAGTGTTTGCAGCTACTGGAGGATTTTTTTCAGACATTTTTTCCTTCAACCCATTCCTTTTGTGTATTTGCTGTTTCTTCACTGAAGGACTTCAGTTTTTTTCTTTTCTACAGAAAAAGTCTCTTCAGTGATTTTGCTAAGCTTTGTATTTCTCAGCTTGTTATACTTGTAGTTCCAGCTGCCTGCTCTTCCTTTTGTTATGCACACAAAGAGACATTCCAAGAAATTAACGACTTTTCTCTCAACTGCAATTTTGTTTTCTCAGAAGAGTGTGCAGTTTGAGAGGTTGAGGGATTGTCAGTTTTACTGGTTTTATAGTACACAACATCTAAAATATGTATTGTTTTTAAAATATGCCTTCATTCTTGTTTTATCACGCTTTAGGTTTTGGATGATTAAGTTTTTGTTTCAGTTTCTGTGCATGCCTATGTTTAAAGTTCTTATTAGGAAATTTTCTGAATTTACTTTTTGTGGATCTTGCTCTTTCTCCCTGTGTTTGAGTAAAAAGGCACTTGTATCAGATCTTAGAAGTCTTCTTCTCTTGTTTTCAGTATCCAAACTTCACAGTATACTATAATCTTTATAGTGAATTACTAATCTTGCTTCAGCAAGACAAGTATTTCATTCAAGAGTCTTGTTTTATAGTCACCTTCTATCTTACACTCAACAGCTTATTCTTTTGAAATATTTGGTACTACCAACACAAGTAATCTTGAAAACATAGTTGTTGGTGCACAATGAAAATGATTGGTCCTGTTTTTTCATTCTTCCAATTAGTGCTGGTGTCCTTAGACACACGAGTGCTCTACAATCCATCACTTTTTTGAATTGCAGTTTTCCCAAATGGAAAATAAGCGGCCATTGTTTTTGGCACTCCTGTATATTACAGTATGAAGGATTTGTGTTCTCTATGCAGAGAATCTAACCTGAAGCTTTGAGTCACTGATGGGCTTTTAAGAAAGCTGGATCAGTGAGGAGTTCTGCTTAGACAACTAGCAGAACCTGGATGAGGACTCTAGGCTATCCTGAATCCTCTAGACCAACACTTAGTTCTTAGCTCAGAATAGTCAAGAAACCCAGTTCTGTTGAATGTGTTTGTAAAACAAATGTTCATCTTTCCCTTCTGTGAGGGGAAAAAAGTCTCATTTGCAAAGAATATGGACATGTTTTTAAAAAGTAAGCCTATAAATTATCACCTCTCTTCTCTGTTAATGTAGTAGTAAATGGCATTCTCCAGTTGAGCCACAAAGCAGATTGCAACTGATTTGAGAACTGCAGTAGCTTTCTTTTCTCTCTAGGGCAGTTGTCGTCTCACTGGCAACTAGTACCATAGCACAGATTTTTTCAAATTAAAGTGAGAACATTGACCTGCATCCTAAAAACCCAGATATATCAGTACAGATCCCAAACCTAGAGGTGTAACAAGTCTCTTAAGGAAAAGATGCTAGACAAGCAGAGAAGCAAAATGTTAAGCAGAGATTAGATTATGGGGAATTTATGGTATTTCTTAAAGGCCTCTCAGGCTTTCTTTCCTGGCTGCAGAGTTATCAAACAAGTTGTGTTGCCACTGGCAAAATCCTCAGATCTATGAAGTTGTATCTGCAAAAAAAGGCAGTATTAAATCGCAATTAAATTTTCTGAGCTTGCTTATGCAGCAAGATACAGCAGTGTAACTACTGCACCTAGCTTCTAATCATATCTACACAAACAGCTGGTGCTCAGAGCTCCAAAACCCTTGCTTTGCCACAGAACTAATATACCCTAGAGTAAGTGTTCAATGTTATAAGTAGGCATCCTTTGCTTTTTCCTGATTCTGATTTATCTTCTTCACAGGAGAAGGTGATTTTCCACTATACAAGGGAACTACATGTTAGGGAATCGGTCAGAAGCAACTGTGATTTTTTGAAGGGGAATTTAACCTGTGTGCACAGGAATGCCTATGGCTCTTTTCCTGCCACTTCATGCTCCCTCTCTGTTTGGCTTCACTACATCATTTTCACAGTCACTGTGAGTTAATCAGGGCTTTCTGGTGGGCGGGTGGCCATCACAAATACATAGCTTGTGCAGGTATGTTATTCATATTTCGGCTGGCCGGCTGAAGTTTTACAAGCTGATCACAAAGCTGCTGAAGAGCTCTTTCTGCAATTCTGGCAGAATCAGAGAGAACAGCAGTTTCCTGTTTCCAAACCACATGGAAAGAAGGGAGGAAGAGACCACTTGCTTTTGGAGCACTTTTCTTTGATCGGCTACATTTTGTGCAGAGCCTTTTCAGGGCTTTTGAAAGAGGGATGGACTGGCTTGTGCTGCATGACTAGGATGAGCTTTATATTCAGGAAGATAAAAAGCTCTTTCCTGACAAGGCAGATAAAATTTGGTACTAAGCTACAGTGGTGAAGAACTCCATTTTCTATACCTAGCACAGTATGGAAAGCCACCATCACTTTCACAGATTGCTGTTGGTCATAAACTAGCTGTGATGTGGACAAGCAAACGTGGAAGTTAAGGTAAAAAAGGTTCTGTCTGCATGTTACCATGGCTGGCAATGATGCTGAGGTACTGATGGCTTTTCAGGCCATTTGTTTTCCATTTATTTTCATGCCAAGGGAAGGAAAGGGTACCTCCTGAACCCTCTGAGACAAACTTAAAAGCTCATGGTTAGGAAGCAATGCTGCTGCCATGTGGAGTGGCCTGATATTAACTCCAGCTTGTCTGGAAAAATTTCTTGCTGATAGGACTGTACTTATTTTTAATATGTGGCAGTACTGGTGGATATAGAATCACTCCAGTATGGACAGCAGTGCTTTAGCCATTTCCCCCTGCTGTTCTGAGAGGCTCTGTGTCCCTGGCTAATGTCTTTTGCTGTACAGTTGGATCACAGTAAGAAACCGCTGAGCTGTTGCATAAGCAGCTGGAGAGTGACAGTGTGTGACTGCCATGGAGAGAAGGAGAGGATAGATGACAATCAGGGGGAAGGCTGGGGGCTGTTGAGCTGTAGCAGGATGCTGTGTGCTGCATAGCAATTTGGAGAAGGAAGCTGAGAATAGGGTTTTCTTCAGCAAGGGGTCAAGATTCAGATATTCACAAAAAAAGCAGCAGTACCCCATCTAGCAGTCGGCAAGAAGATTTAGGTTTAGCATTTGAAAATAGGGACTTTGTAGTTGCTTTTGTTTATGTAGTTGTCCACATAATTTTTCACTTTCCTTCACATTTTCACTCTGTGTTGTGTGGCTATTTCATAGTTTGTGAGACAGCTTTGAAGATGGACCATGTTTTTACTCATTTATTCTGCAATCCTTTTACAGTTTTAGACTGCCGGCTTGTGTTCTTATTAGGTGCATTTTATAAGAATCTGTGTTTAATATTATGAGTACAAGGCTGGAAGGAATCAAGTGGGGTCATTCTAGCCCAGCCCTAGGACCTGGGGGCACAATCTGATCTCTCATTCCTTAGTGGTGCTTGTCTAGCCTTGTTCTTACCAGTCTCCAGTGAAAGGTTCTGCACCATCCCTAAGCAATCTATCTTAATGGCTACCTGTGCTCGGGGCGTTTTTAGGTCATTTTTCTAAAACTGTTCAAAGTAAAATTTACCACTACTGAATAAAATTATTCTATACTGCTCTCAGAGTGCAAATACACAAAACTGGAATCTGTGGAATTAACAAACAACTCAAAAACAAAGGAGGTGGAAAGGGGAAGAAAAAGAATATTGTAAACAGTAGAATAAAAATACGCAGTCTGAGATCAGCAGCTCATTCAGTTTTCAGCCTTTTAACTCTGTGCAGCTCTGTTGAGCCTTTTCATGCTGGGCTGTTTTCAGAAATCTGTGGACAGGCATGGAAATGTGTGGAAGCAAGCCTGTGTTTGGTTGTTGGGGGGAAAAAAATCCATTATTCTGGTTGCAACAGAAGAAGCTTAACTGGGAGCAGTGAGAGTTAATTCCAATAAAAAGGAGGAAGCTTCAGTTTCAGAGAGCTAAAGCAAAAGCACCTGGGGGCATGTCCGTACAGCAGTGACTTGTAGATAAGAAGTTAAACTCTGGCTATCCTGAGGCAATCAGGTTTTTTTTAATACTGCAGGTGAAAAAGCTGCAGCTAATTGGAAGTGTGCTTTAAGAAAATCCAGCTGTTAGCATAAGTGCAGGTATGCCATGGCCAAGGCTGGTAAAACATGCCAGAGAATAGGGAGAGCAATCTCAAATCAGCCGTCTTTCTAACAATTGTGTGCTTGTGATTTCTGTCATTTCCCACTGCACTCACCTGTCCTTTTATAGCCCTGAAGTATCTACCTAGATTGTCTGCTTCTAGTGGTACCTACCTCTGACACCTCTGTTAACCTCAAAGTCCTTCTGCTCTTCACCCACTCTGATCCCAGGAGTGATCCTCAGAGACTATCTTGAGGTTAAATACTTCTCCCTGAGGAATCCTGAGACCAACTGGTGGTGAAGACAAGAATTAGCCCTGAATGCTTAAGAATTCTAAGGTGTGAAAAGTTGCATGATTTTTTGTTCACTCTTCAGTGTCCATGCTTTTAAGAATCTTTGCTTCATTTTTATTTTGAAGTACTTCTCCTTCTCCTTTGGAAAATCTCAATACTAGACCAGTAATGAAAGTTATACCTCTGCAAGTAGTGATATATTTTGGGCTACTGGCAAAACTTTGAGAAACTGGAGAAATAGATGCAAAAAATGCCAGAGGCATCAATAGACATCAATATTACTGACGAGTAAGGTTGTATTTTCTCCCCCCTGCAGTATTGCATAACCAGGAAAAAAAAAAAAACAAAACAACCAAAAAAAAAACCCAAACAAACAAACCACAACACCATATCTGTCCCTTCTGGAATGACTGAGAAGTTCCAATTGCAATGAAAATATGATAAAACTGTTTCCTTAAAATTCAATTTTTTTTCTTAATAAACATAATGCATTCAAAAACCAGACATATTTTAGCAAGCCTTGCCTGGTAAACTTGGGGTTAACAGGGCTGATACCCCATTACTATCTCCCCGCTCCTGTTGCTGCTAAATGCAGTTGCTTGCTGATGGAATGCCAAGATTTGCACTTAAAAAGAAACCTTGCTAAGTTTTGTACCCAGAAAAACAGTCTTGTACTGATGAAATACTACACTTTCAACTTGGGAAAAAAAGCACCTAGAAAATACTTGCTACTCCACAACACTCTGAAATGTACTTTATAACAAAACTATCAAAAGTACAGAATTCTTCCAGCTGGCAAAAATCTCAGTAAACACATCTCTTTGACAAAGTTTTCCTTTCAGACTCCGACATGCATGGGGGAGGGCATCCACAGAAAGGAAATTTGTGATTCTGTGGTGGAAGGAAAGCCATGAAAGAGGAAGGGTGAACTAAGGTGACTTGCCTGGATGGCTTGTAACAAATGTCTCTTTAACGTCGCCTTTATAGTAAGAATTACAGTGGGATGTTAATGGTTATCTTGGGCACAAAAAAGGACATAAATAAATATGGAAAAGACTCCCCATTTTGGAGATTATTAAGGAAAAAATAATCTATGAATTCTAGCATACCGTAACCTTTATTCCTAGTGATACACACAAGCTACTTCTCAAAAAGCTCCATTCCAACCCAAATCATTTTATGATGCTATGGAAATAATATTTGTCAACAAGTGCTTAACGTGCCTTCACTGTACTTACTGCTGCCTGACTGTGCACAGGACTCAGTCCCAAAAGCCATGAAAGCAGAGTTTGCTGGTCCATTCCATAGGTTCTTCAATCTGCCTTGTGAAGCCCATTATTTACAAATCATCACATTATTATCATTATTACACATTATTGACAAATAATCAATAATTATTACAGATTATTGATTCTGTTAGCACTTCATCATGAGAAATTGTGACTATTCCCAGTATACATCTTAACAGTTATTACTGTATCCCACAGAGTGGAATACAAAAAGAGAACTTCATGAAAAAATCCTGTCCAGCTCCTCAGGCTATAGTTAAGTGGTATTTTTAGGAGTCTGCTCAGGTCCTCTGCTTCCTTACAAGACTCATTCAATTTTTTAATGGGTCTTGCTATTAGAACACTTTTCCACCATCCCATTAGCAGTAGTTTCAGAGCAAAGCATGCCAATGATGCCAACACATCTAATGGATCTGTGAGCCTGCATAATGAATAGTTAGTTCTCTTAATCCAAAGGATGCAGGACTATAAAGGACTATATGGCCTGGATGAAGGTTAGTGTTTTGCTAAAAACTAAGAACCATGATCCCAGATCAGGAAGGGGGACATGCATTCACAGGGCAGCAAAGCCAGGAGAGGAAATCAACCCAGAAGAGACAAAAGTAGGTAAACTCATCTGTTTAACATGATCAGATGTTAATATTAGTACTTGGAGTAGCGCAAACCACGAGTGATTATCCTCATATTGGCTCTACAGTTCAAAAGCTTCCTACATAAATGCAACAGTCTGGACAAACTAGAATTTCGAGCAGAGAACAGAATACATAATACCTGCTCATTTCCTATGTAGTAAGAATTGGCATGTGATGTTGCAGGGGTCTGTTATTAGTTAGCAGAGGAGCTTAGTGTAAAATAATCCCTGTCAGAGACTTGAGTCAAAGGGCTTTTAACTGGAGTGTGACTATGTTACAAGGCACAATGTTAAAATCCTTTTCTGATTTTTCATCATCCTTTTCAATCCCTAGAAAATGATCAGCTCCTGCGAATAAACGTGTTTCCCAATCTATTGTTCAAACTCAGCTCACACTGTCTGCTCAGTGATGTTATACCTATTCTGTGTATCACTTTCAATAGCACAGAAACAAAGAACAGCTTTACATGAATATCAGCTCATCTTCTTATTTATTCCTGGAGCTGCATCTCCTGGAGCTGTTCAACCTAAATCCCTTCTTCCTTAGAGGTCCCATTCTCACTTTCCCTGTAGTAAGGCAAGGAAGCAGTCTGAGGTTCTTATAGGTCATAACCTTCCTTCTAGACATATTTTCCAGCAACAACCAACATAGGCTAAAAAAAGCCAATGTAATGTTGCCGTTAAGCCTTGTTTTTCTTTCAGAGGGATTTAAACTGATGAGGAGAAGTGGAAAAGCCATGGACAAGCAGTTCCCCTCCTTTACTCCCCTTAGAATCATTTTGCTGGAAGCAGAGAGGGCCTGCTAAACTATGTCCTTCTGAAAAAGGGCCTAGACAAAAGCACCATATATTTTACATAATTGTAGGAGGTGTTTGTGTCCAGGCACAGGCAGCGGGGACTGCCAGACAGCCTCTCTGAAGAGCAGCCAGGGCCACCCCACACCAACTCCAGCATATTCCAACACACCCACTGCAGGGCATGGCTAAGCCCTGCAGCCAAGGTGGTGGCACCTCTGGGAAAGTATATTTAAGAAAGGCACAAGCAGTGGAAGATGCGGGGGAAAAAGTGAGAGACAGCCTTGTGAGCACCAAGGTGAGAGAAGAAGGATAGGAGGATGTACTGTGGGCACTAGAGCAAAGATTCCCCTGCAGCCCACGGTGGCCTGGGGAGGACCCCGTGTCAGAGCTGGAGGATGTGTCCTGAAGGAACAGAATCCTATGGACAGCCCACTCAGAAGTTAAGTTGTTTTTTTTTTCCCTGAAGGAGCTGTATCCCATGGGAAGGGTTCATTTGGGAGGAAGGGAATGTATGAGGAGAAAAGAGCAGCCAAGAGGAATAGTTGTGGACTGATCACAAACCTCCATTCCCTATCCCCCTGCACTGCTCAGGGGTGGGTAGGATGTAGAGGAATTGGAAATGAAGGAGGAAGCTGAGCCTGTGAAGGAGATGAGGGGGAAAATTTATTTTAATATTTTTCATTGTTTCTCACTATATAAGTCTATTTTAAATGGCAATAAATTACTTTATTTTGTCCCAAGATGAGCCTGTTTAGCCTGCAACAGAAACTGGTAAGTGACCTTCCTATCCTTACTTCAACCCATGAGACTTTCATCTTATTTTCTTCCCATTTTTTGTCGAGGAGAAATAGTGAGATAGTGGCTGTGTGGGTCTGACAGCAAGACAAGGTTAACCCACCACTATAGCTAAAACCAGAATTAAGACCATCTGTCTTCCCAAAACCAGGGGAGATATTGTGGCAAATTCCCTTTTCTTCAATATACAGTGTTAGAATAAAGCTAAGAATGATGTTCTCTCCTTTTTCCTTTCCTCAACAATGAATGTGAAAACCTTTTTGTTGTAACTTGTGCTACACTCACACATCAGTTTTTACACTCACAAAGGCAGCAAAGTTATGTGCTATTAGTGGACATCTGAATCACATTGTACCATGTTTCATTTTGAATTTAGCAGCTTATTTCATAGGTAGGAAGAGATGAGCTATGAAAGTGGTTCACTTTCTGCTTTCATTGACTTGGATTATATATACATATATACATATATATATATACATATATGTAATATTTTATATTTTTCTATTTATAGGCGTGGGATTTTTACAGATTTTTGTGGGGCTATCTAACCAAGATAACAAACCACAAATAATTGAAAAATGTGCAGAAAAAGAAAGTCAGAAAAAATTCACAGTAATTAAACCTCTTTGTAGAATCTATAGTGTGCCAGTATATTCAGAACACTTTTTTGTGGTAAATGACTTCCCCTCCTTTTCCCTTGTGTGCCATGGTGCTGCATGGTTAACTTTTCTTAGTTTTGGAGCATCTGTGAGTTCTAGGGCTACATTCAGGATCAAAGGTTAGCAATTAACAACCCCTGACTTCGTTAGGCTTTGCAAGAACCATACGGATGAGTAGTTCTGGGAAGAGATTGATCACTTCTCTCAGTAGGAAACAACCAGAGCAAGGAAAAAGGAGGCTACATGAACTCCTCAGTCCTATCTCTCCATGGAAAAAAATACCTCACAATGATGCAAGATTACTCTACTTTTTCTAACACATAAAAACATAATGAAATAGACAAGGACATCTTTTACATTGATTTCTCTTTATTTTTCTTTATGTGGGACATATATGAGATATGTGGCTGCATAGGGAAACACTCTCTTGGCACTTCCTTCCCTAGGTATTTTAGGAGTCCCTTGGAGAAGGTGTGAGTATTCATCCCTATGTTGCCACCAGACATTAGTTTTCTAATAAGAGTCTTATTGATTACACAGTTTAATTTCTACTCCCTTTCTTTTTCAATTCTCTAACCCTATGTCCTCCACATTCTCACAAATACAAATGCAACAAATCAGCAGCATGTTATCTTTTCTGCAGACACAAGGATAGAATTAGAGGGTAATTTTGTCTGTCTTCTGAGTTTCAAAGGCTTGGCCTAGCTTCTAAGCAAAAAAAAATTTTGATATATACTGATTCACCAAGTATGAGACATATTAAAATCCTGCTTTTAATTTGTCAGTGAGCTTTTAATGTGAAGAAGAGAAATACTGTCACTTTTCCATAGTATGCAAGAACCCATGCCCTCTCCATTCAAAGGAAATTTCTGAGGTTGCAGTTCAGCATTTATTGAAGTTCTATCTGTTGTTATGTCTGATTGTTTTAACAGGACATATATATGTAATTTAATACCTGATATTATTTTCTCTCTTTCTCTTCCTCTTTTTTTTTCTCAGAACAAATTATGACATCAACATCTAAAGGAATTTTCCGGCCATTTTTTATTATCTTCATTATCCTTGGTTGTTTCATGGCATTTATATTAATTTATATCAAACCAACAAATAACTGGATTTCTGGTCCTATAGAATCAGCCAGTTCAGTGTTGAAAATGAAGAACTTCTTTTCTTCCAAAGCTGATAATCTCAATGAAACCACTGTCTTGATCTGGGTTTGGCCATTTGGTCAGACATTTGATCTAACGTCCTGCCAAACAATGTTCAATATCCCTGGGTGCCACCTGACTATTGACCGCTCGCTATATAACAGATCCCATGCTGTCCTCATTCACCACAGAGACATTAGCTGGGATCTGGCCAATTTACCTCAGCAAGCCAGGCCACCATTCCAGAAGTGGATTTGGATGAACTTGGAATCTCCAACTCACACTCCACAAAAGAGTGGCATTGAACACCTTTTCAACCTGACCCTGACTTACCGGCGTGATTCAGATATCCAGGTGCCTTATGGCTTCATGATGGTTGGCACGAGTTCCTTCACATTTGAAGTACCAAGTAAGGAAAATTTGGTCTGTTGGGTTGTGAGTAACTGGAACCCTGAGCACGCTAGAGTCAAGTATTACAACGAGCTTAGCAAATACATTGAAATCCACACCTACGGACAAGCCTTCGGAGACTACGTCAATGACAAAAACTTGATCCCAACTATCTCCACGTGCAAATTCTACCTTTCTTTTGAAAATTCAATCCACAAAGATTACATTACTGAGAAACTTTACAATGCTCTTCTGGCTGGATCAGTACCAGTTGTACTGGGCCCTTCCAGAGAAAATTATGAGAATTACATTCCAGCAGACTCTTTCATACATGTGGAAGATTTTCTTTCCCCCAGAGAGCTGGCAGAATATCTTCTGATGCTTGACAAAAATAACAAGATGTATCTTAGTTATTTCAACTGGAAGAAGGATTTTTCAGTGCATCTTCCTAGGTTCTGGGAGTCACATGCATGTCTTGCTTGTGATCATGTGAAAAGACACCAGGAGTACAAGTCCATTGGAAATTTAGAAAAATGGTTTTGGAATTAATTTGTGGGGAGTGTGTGTGTGAGTTTGTGTGTGTGGCTGTGTGCATGTGTGTAGGCTTTTTTGAAGAAGCCAGAAAGGACTTTAGTCCAAGTGGAGAGGAAAGAAAAAGAGAAGAAAAGGAAGGAAAAGATAATCTCATATCATGGTTTATCAGTTATTCTCTCTTGGCTATCCTATTTATATTTTGTAAGAGATTTTTAAAAGATCAGCAGCAGCAGTCATCAGCACTCAGTTTCAAATTATAATAGAGATACTAATTATGTGCACTGAAAAGTATTTGATTGCTTATTATAAATTTAAAACAAGATTTTCCACATCTTCTGTGAAACCTATCCCAGTCTTACACTTGAAGTAGTCATTTTTAACAGTTTTTTAAATTTTATTTTTAACATTAGCCTTGTTGTTTAACCTATTTGGAAAATGAGGAAACAATTTTTTAATGTCAGAGAAAATTTTAAGAACGTGATTTGTTGTTCCAGACAGAGATATGTGTAATACTTCAAAAGACAGTAAAGTTTCATATGTTCATCTTGCATTTTAAGAGCACAGTAGAGTAAAATACCTAATATTATGAAAATGTGATTAATGCCCTTTTTAAGGGTAATTATAGTTTTTTAAATGTATTAGAATGGTGGACAGTCTTTGTTTCTAAAAATGTTTCCTAACAAATGGTCCCATTATGTTGCTTTAGGAATATATTTCTTCTTACCCTCTGAAGAAAAGCAAAGTCAGATTTAGAGAAAATGACCAGTCCTGGTGACCAAAGCCCAGATTCATCCAATTTTTGAGTTGTTCAAATGCAGCACAAGGGGCTCTCAATATGTCTCAACTATTTTTAACCTGAACCAGGGCTTTAAGTAGTGTTACACTGAGAGAAACGGATTTTAACAAAGGTGTTCAATTACATCAGCCTCATGCACTGAATTCAGCTGGTAATAATGGATTTTTAGAAGCATTTTGCTGAGAAATTTTAGAAAGCTGTCTCATATAATTTCTTGAATAATAGTGAATTTTCTCCCAGTTCTGTAAAGATCTGTTGAATTTTAACTGTAGCTGGACAGCTTGATGTTATGACACATAATCATGGGGAAAAAATTGCTAAGCAGTCAATTTTCTGAAAGAAATATGCCGAAATTCAGTAAATAAGCTATCAGGCTGACATATAATCTTTCAACTTATTAAGCTGATGAATTTGGGGGGGTTGAAAATATTGTATATGAGAGGTATTAAAAAAGCACTCTTCAGAGCAACAGCTGCTATCAATATTTGATAATATAAGTAGGTTTTTAATTATTAAATTTGCTCTATTAGCAAATACAAAATTGTGATGATTGTCATAACTGTTTAAAATGTCTTCTCTAAAAGTGTGTTACTTGATTTTACTATTTGTTTCAGCAAAGACAAATTTCTGATTGCCATATATATTCATATATACAAGGTTGGTTTAATGACATGAATGTATGGGCATGTTTTGGTATCAAATGAAAGCAAATCAGCTTGGATTTTCAGGTCAAAGTGCTGCAAAATCACACCTGTTACTGGAAAAAAAGAAAAATGTTAAACTGGAAAGACTTCTGCTTATGAGATGTATAAGACCCTGATCAAACAAAGTAGTCAATCAAGTAACAAAGATTAAATTTGCAGAGAAAAATGTTGCTGCAGTAAGGAAATGAGAGATAAATATTTAGCAAAAGACAATGCGATTTGTCAGATTTTTATTTTCTTTTTATTTCGGGCTGGAATAGAAACACAGAGGCTATAAGAGTAATTAGGTAAATTTCTAGAACTCAAAACCCCATGGAAAATTATAGAATCACGTCTGATCTCCCTATGCTTTCAAAAACTGTATTTTGATCCAGCTAGCTTTCAATATACTGTGAATCACCTAAACTCACCAGCATTCTAGTAAGCAGCAAGATGAGCTTACCTTGAAAATTAATGCAATACAAGGAAACTTGAGTCTTCTAAAAACAAACTTCAGACATGCATGTAATATGAGTGGTATTTTATCATTTTGAAGGCAAATGGCTATAGCTTATAGTGTGTCCTACAGGACATCATAACATTTTGTTTTCAGGAGGACTGTGAAATTCCCAGTGCCTGAACATACCGCTGGTTTGGCTCAATAACCTGATTGCCTCGGTGCTGGAATTTGGAAGTCCTTTGCATTGACCTCAGTGAAAGGTGGATGTGTACAATCCTTTATTTCGGTCTTCACTTCAGATCATGAGAGTTGTTCTGTGTGTTAGAAGGCCTTAGGTCAAATCAGACTGGTTTCTTGGCAGCAAGTTCAGCTAAGTCCTTATAGTAAAAACAAGCAAACACATGTAAGATATTGTAATTGTTACTACAAATATTGGTCAGTGTATACACAGGAACGTTTTGAAATATACACTGAATTTTAGTCCTGTAAGTAATGTCTTTACCTCTGTAAGCATGGGATCCAATCAGCATGGCTAATCATAGGCTGAATTTTAAGAAATATGAAAGTCTTTTGATGGAACTGGAAAGAGTGTTGTTCTCTTGACAAGAAGAGAAGCTACATAGAAGGATTGTATACCTTTCATTCAGGAAACATTGCTAAAATTGTTTCAAAGATTAATAAAACAGGAGAGAAATCTAATCCAGAATTATGCACAAGAATCATTACCAAATCCTAAAAAATATATATAACCCTAATGTCTCACTGGCATTCTTGAAGAGTAATGGCTGGAACAAAATTGAACCAATTTTTTATGAGATTTTAAGGTGATCTGCCGGTGTCAGGCCTTAAGCAGTTCTGGATATAAAGATCCTTGTTGACAGAAAATGAAGCATTTTTGGGCATGTCCAGCCTATACAGAAGCAATGGATATAAAACATCTGTGCTCCATGCATACATAAAGACTGCCTGCCTAGATCTAGACACTTAACTCACCTAAGGTTGCTTCCAGTCCATGTATGACATTCAGCTTTGTGAGGTCTGTGCTTCTTCCATGATCTGCTCTACATGAACAGCAAGCATAAACAGGCTCAAATAACAAATCGCTATGAAAGAGAATGAGCAAACTCAACCAGCTGTGGAAGGGCAAATTACATGGAACTAGACAAAATAGGTATTGTGCTTTGGTACCACTGGAAAAAGAAGATAATTGTACCAGAAAAGGGAACTTGAAGTTGGAAAATCACACCGGTTCTAACTATTTTCACAACAAATTTCTTTCAGACATTTAGTTTATTTTGTTTGCCAGCCCACAGCAGTCTTGAGCTGCACTTGTCACAAGTTAACCAAGCAGTCAGTGAACACAGGGAGTAACCACAATTCTTTCTTTTACAATGGCTTACTTTAGATGCTTTTAGGCTCTCTGTCATGTGCTGAGATGTCAACATATATGGCCTTTCTCAGTGTGGAAAATAAGACCCAAACCAGATAAAATACTAAGTGCACATGCATTGCTACCCTGCTGAATGTGAACAGGTATCAGACAAAACTGGCAGCAGATCCTTCTAAAGCAGTTTTCCTTTCATTTCACAGACAATGTCCACAGCAGATCTTGCTTAGTATGAGAACCCCATCCCTCAGTGAATCCTGCTGCCAGTTTCTTTGAATGCCTCTTTCCATATGTCTATACCCACAGTGAGCAACAAGCCTGAGTGAGGCCCACAGAAAGTGTGAAACATCCAGCAACATATTTGTCTTTTAAGAAATAGATCAAATAAAATGAAAGTTGGACTGAGAGAGCATGAATGTGGGGATTTGTAGAGCTCATGCAGGCTGAGCAAGATATGGAAAATTGACACCACTGAACACAAGAACTACTTGCTCTCTAGATACTCATGTTTGTTTCTCAAAATAGGCTTTAAAAAAACCCACGTAATTTTCTTCCATCTTTAAACAAGCAGTTAAATAACCAATAACTGTTCCTTTTTATTCAAGAATGGGTCTCATGTTGGCCTTGTATTATCTTTTTTATTAGATACAGATAACATTCAGGAGAAGAGAGAAGTCTGTCCGTAAGATAATTATATTTCTTTTCTAGATTGAAGGGTCTTTATTGTTATTTTCTGTTTTGATTTATAATTCCTCATGAAGCAACACTTTCTGGACACGATTGAAAAAGACCTTAAGAGTATGCAGACGACCATGACAATTAAGCATATACTTAATTTTAAGAGAATCTTAAATGCTTTAATGCACTGGGGCTCCAGAGAATATGTTTTCATTGCCTTTAGGAATTGTGCCAAAGAGTGCAATCAGAGACCAATTTGTGTGACCTTTTTTGCATCATGTACGTAGTGAGTAAAGACTGACTGAGAACTAAGTAAGCAGTCCACACTGGAAACCTTGGATTCATTGTGATTTGGTGTCTAAGCAATAAATCTTGGCCCAGCTCTTCTGCTTCAGCATAGTATATGTGTCTCCACCACCTCAGGCCATGCCCTCAGCACAGCACCTCAGCTTACAGCCTGCCCGTGCTATGCAGGGTCACTGAACTTCATGTGACATAAAGAAGCCAGAGTGGCTGAGGATATTGAGACAGTATTTCGAGGACTGTCTGAAGATGAAAGTACAAAACCTGGTTATGTCCTAAATTCTGGACTCAGTGTGCCCTACAGAGAGTCAGTCTCAGACATAACTGATTTTCTTCTGAGGAAAGTACTAGGTTCATCCTAGGTGAGACTGTGACTAATCAAACAAATACTCAAGTGTTTCCTTGGTCAAAACTAGTATGTTATTGAGAAGAGAGTCCAGGGAAAGTATTTGTATACCCACCTAGCAGGGGAAGTGTTAGTATACCCACCTGGTGTGGGCTTTTTCATTAATTTTGGCTGACAGTTCTGTTTTGGCTTCTTTTTTTTTTCCTCTTTAATAAAAGTGATTTTAAAATGTTAGAAATCAATCAATATGATGCATACAAGATAGTTATTTCGCCTTTATCTTTTGCTTTGTGCTTGGGCAAATCTTCTACCAGAGTTCACAGGTGATTTGGGAGGTTCCTATGCCACTAACAAAGGATTGAACCAAGGATGAAATAGCTTGGGTAAAAAAACCCCTGTGTTATTCATGGATATTTCCCTTCCAATATTTGGCTATCTAGTTAGTGCTATGGCCAGTTCTACATTTAGAGAATCAATGTAAAAAGCATAGCGGTTAGATATGGTCATAAAGGTACAGAAATACCAATAAATTGATTAAATAAACCATGCAGTGGTAATATTAATTCATGGCACTATTGCTACAGGGTGATACAGATGATAAAACCATCAACTCGTGAGAAACAACTTGGCCTAGAGACATCATCCAGCAGTTTTCGTACTGGAGGAAGTCACTTCATTACTCTATTGCAAGTGTAATTAATTGGCAACCTTTTGTGTCACCATATTCTCTACACAATTGACTGAAAACAACAGTCTCTGTGCAGTGGATAGTTCAGAGATTGACTGATGTGGCAGAGAGCCTCTCACCCCCAGGTTAACAGCCCGAATTATCAGTCTGTTGGTACAGACAGGCTGTTGGTACAGTTTGGCAGCCTCTCAGGCTTTCCTTGCTGCTTTCAGCCAACGAAGGCAAACTGTGCTGAGACTCATCTGACACCCTCTGTGCATTTCTCACAGGGTGGCTTAAGACACTTTCTATCCTGTAGCCTACACCCTGCCTGTTTACGAGAATGCAGGAGACTGCTGTTCCAAGTAATAAGAGAATTAGCATTTTTTTGAGGTCTGGTGCCAGTCTGTACAAATGAATTATTTATACTTGGGGGAACTTGTCATTAACATTTTTAAGTAAATAATTAGCAGGAAAATCATTTAATCATTGTAAATTGGCAGCAAAAGCAACTGTTTGTTATTCTTTATATGAATTAGTCCAGTAGAAAAGAGGATTTGATGAAACTTTATTTCCTTGTCTTGATGTAGCCTGGTTGGATGCAGATATAGAAACATGTTTGATAGCAAAATTTGAAAGATACATGGTAAACCAATACATACGTGTATAAACTTGGGACAAATTTCCTATAGAACCTTGAAACTGTAAATAAGCACTTTAGCAGTCACCAGGGGGAAAATGTTCCCATCAATCCATTTCTTTATAGCATCTTAAGAAACGCCATCCTGATATATGCTGTTTGGCAAATAAATTAATTACAAAACCTACATTTTCTTTGCTGCTTTGTAACACACATAAGAGCTGGGATTAAAAAGTTTGGAAAGTTAACTCCCTTGGTGTAATTCAATGTTTTAAAGAATCCATGGATACACTGAAGATAAGCAAGTGAGATGCTTTTCCATCTATACAAAATCCTAATGTGCCAAACTGTTTCCAGCGAATGAACAAAACAGTTAAGTATATTGACTTTTTATTAGGATTTGCAAAATCTTCTATTAAAGCACTGTAATTTTGCACTATTTTGTAAGAAAATTTAAAAAAGGTTAAAAAAAAGGAACTGAAAAAGAATCAGAAAAAAATTCTAAAAATAGATGCCAAATGTATAGTTTGTAAAATACTATTTTTCTGATATAAGGTGTCATTACATTGTGAATCTAACTGTGTTATTGTAAACTGTGAAAAATGTGATGTTCTGTTGTGACACAGCCTATGAAAGGCCATTTCTAACACAGATTATTCACCTGGACTTGTTTATATGAAACATATTCATAAATCTGAGATCACTTTTATACTTATTTTTTGTAGACTATTTTTCCACATTTGCAACACAACTGTTATTTTATATCAATTTTACATTAATTTTGCTTTAAAATATTATTTGAATAGGTGGGTGAGTGTCTTATATGTGCCAGAGATTCAAGTCTGTAACACAGATAATTCAGAAACTATTCTTTGCCAAACTGTAATGCTACTAAAATCAATGTTGTTTTGTTGAAAAATAGGCACACTGTCAATAAACAGAAGTTTCTAGTCCAATAATTATGACAATGTCACATTTTCTAGGATAAATGACTGGTAGTTACAAGCTGCATGTCCCTGCTGTCTTTGTGTGTGTTGAGGAAACAAAACTGTGTGCCATAGCTGAACATTATAGATATTCAGCCACTAAAATAACGTGCCATGGATTTGACCTCTGAGGTACCTTAATGAGGATTAGGAGAAAAAAAAACTAAGCTGTTTGTCCTGATTCAGACTCAGTTTCTGTGAAGGGTCACATGAAAATGGGGTGGTTGTCAAGGCAGGACTGGGACAATCTCAGCAGGTAGAGTAAGTTCTGTACACAGTAACGTGGGGACTACATTTATTGTGTAAGTGCAAGATCAGGACCAAAGTCCCTTTCTTGTACAGTTGAACTTACACACATAACATTGAGTGAGATGTGATAGGAACCCTTTCTTCATGTTCCCAGCTAATGATATTCCTTGTAGTGACAACTTTTATGTGTTTTATATAGTATATATATAATTAATAAGTTCAAGTGTAATAAAGAGTAACCATGGCAAACTGAATCTTAATAAAAAAATAACAGAAACAATGGAAAGTTGCAGGCACATTTTAAGATACCGTGTTGAAAGATCTTGTAAAAAGCTGTATTTTTTATTTATTAGTAATTCTATATTTTGCCCCATGATCTAGACATTTTATATCAGGGAGTCTACCAAAAACTGGTTTTTTGTTCCCTTTGAACACCACCATCATCCTGAGATGCATCTGGAAAATGTAGAGGTCAACCACTGATGTTTTGTGGTATTTTTTTAATATGATGTTGTTGTTGAACTTTCTTCTGATTACCTATAGCTATGCTCAGAGTTTTCAACATAATTTAACTGCAGACTGAAGATACCTACTGAATGAAACTACAGGTAACCATAATTATTTCAGACTTTCATCAATTATGTGAAATGAATATTTCAGAACACTGATTCCAAGATTGTTAACAAGCAGCTCATTGACTCTTATTTATTGAGCACTGGAATTCTCCCTAAAGGATAAACACTGAATCATGTAAATAATAATGCTCTATATAAGCCTAACAAAATAATGTAATATGTATCTTTAAAATAAAAAGAGAACATTCCAAGTGTACTGTAGTCTTTGATCATTATTTTATAGGTCTGAGGTCACCCTTTTTCTTCTTGTGATACTTCTCATGAAGAGCCTGATCTGAAGATTGTTGCTACTTATAACCATGACTTCTGGCAGACATGTCACAAACAGAATTTTGGTTCTTTTTAAGCTGTTGCACATTAAATTCCTGTAAGTGCTCAGGGTCAGGCTGAATTCATACAGCCTGTCATATGAATTTACTATGTACAGCAACCAGAACAGATGAATTAATGTCATACTCTTAACTGAGGTTACTTTGCCTTGTTTTTAGCAATGATCTTTAAAATTTTTGCAAGGAGTGGAATAGTAATTTGCATTATCATATTTCATTGCTTTATCTACTGTAAAAATGACCCACATTTGCAGATTAACTGTATCGAAAATAGCAAATAGTTAAAACAATGGTGTCAATTTTATTTAACAGTGGAAATAGATGCCACTGAAATTGATGTAATAAATAATGCTGTATTTCGAGTAAAACAGATCATCTGCTCACAGCAATTGCAGTTTATCCAAGACATATTATTACATTTGACTGCTGGGCAGCTTGAAGGACAGGTTATGAGTCTTCAAAAATCCTTTTCCTTTCTGTCAGACAGGCAAATTTACTTTAGTCCTGAGCTAACAAACCTTTGTTAATTTGGACACATTATTTAAAAGTTTATTTAAATCTTGCCATTTACTTAAACTTATCATCATCTTGAACTCATCCTTGACAAGTACAGAGACAGACTTTCAATAGTACATGTGACAGAAGGCCCTGCCACATTTCACACACACACATACACACAAACACACACACCCCACCACTTTCACATTCTTACATTCAAATTCCACTTTGATAAATCAATCTAGGGCAGAACATACAATTTTCTGCCTTTAAAACAGGGCTTTTTTCTTAAATTATCCATTTCTACTTCCCCTCACAAACTTCCCCTGGATATGCCAACAAAGCCTTGTGTGTTTGGAAAGCCAGGTCTCTGCCCTGAATAACAGAAGCAGTCAGCTTAATGATATGCTTCTGAAAGCACAGCACTGAAGTGAAACCTGAAAGAGAAAAGGGTCAGGCATAGAAGGTGTGCAGGTTTCTAACCCTGCCAGCAACAGCGTCTTATTACAGATGCTGAAGCTATATCTCTGGGTGATAAGGCTGCTGTTGGCACAACTTCGTGCAGTGAAACAGGCAATAAGCTCTTCATAAGCTCTATACAGGTGGATGCTTCAGCACAAAACACTTCATTGAAATGAGTGTGCTGCCAGTGAGGCTGAGAGTAGGCTAGCCCCACTCAAGATACAAAATACTCCGTGTCAATTCTCACAGAGATAAAATAGAAGCCTCCTTTCAAGAAATATGTCATCTCAACACATATATTTAGTTCTGATAAACCCTTTGGATAGAATAGCAAGTCTTTAGACCAAAGACCTGGTGGTAGTTTAAGATACCTCAGAATAGATTTCTACAGGTAGGTGTACAGAGGAGCATTGAATTTCCAAATTTCCATTGTATACAAAGTAGTCACAAATTTGAAAAAGTAAGTGGAGTCTTGAGAGTAATTCAGCTCACCTACTCAGAGTGTTTTCATCTTTAATCCTATCTAAGATCACATTAAAAAATAACTTAATGACTTGCAGTTCAATAGCAATTGTCATTACAATTGATTTTGGTGTACAATGAATCAGAAGAAGGGAAGAAAATAAAACTGCTTGTGTTGAAATGGGAAAAATTATCAGGTCTCATTTTCAAGTCAAAATTAGTTGTTTGTGATGTTCTAATTGACGGTTTTATGGAAGATCAAAATTACTATCAAAATTCCTGTCTTTATTCAAAAACGTAGGATTTCAGTAATTGCTAAATAAAATTAATTTGAAAAATTTTATACTAATTTAAACACTTTTTTTCTGAAACAGTTCTTTTTTCTAAAGGAGTCTGTTTTTGTATGACGGGATTCTTGAATGAGGAAAATGTCATCAACTGCATTTTCATTCTTCTCTTGGCTTCCGTCATCTGAATTCTCTCTTGTGTGAAGAACACATACTCAGTGGGATATGGTTAATCAATATGGAAGAGTTGCAAATGGTTTCAAAATAATCTCTGTATAGTCACAGACTTCTGCCATACCACAATTATGTTATTCCTGCAACAGGAGCAATCATTTAATGGCTGATTTCCGGGTTTCAGACATACACACTGTCAAGTTATGAACTTCACTCTGTTTTTTAAGCTGCCCAGTCCTGTTACCACAGTTTCTGATATTTTTTGATGTTCTGTTCATCCTATATGCATGTGATTTCCTCAGATGTATCATGCCCTGTCCTACACTGACTGTATATCTTTACATTCTCTGTCCGGATTTTGACATTAAAACAAAATTTCCAGTTACAAATCCAAGGCTCTGTAACCTTGAAGTAGTGAGCCCTACACCCTCATGCCACTGCCCCTTCGTTGTCACTGAAATTAGATTTAATTCACATTAAGTTTAACACACTGAAATGAAATGTAATAAAGTACATGGGCAATCGGGTGGTTTTTGATCAGTTCCGTTTGTCAAACAAATATATTGCACTGCAATCAGCTGGATGTAACAATTACAACCAGAGTGGTGGTTTTACCCTTGAAACCTTTTATTCAAGTGTAGATCCAAGGTGGTTGGATCTACACTTGGTATATGTGTATGTGGTTACACCATACACTCAGCCCAGTCCTGAGCTCAAAGACAGCAAGTGATGCTGAAGGGACAGAATAGCACAGGATAATCATGTAGGTAGTTATCCAATACTCCCTGATTAATAGGAGAAAAACAACCAAAATACACCTAGACATACCATAACATTTACTACAGTGATATCTGCCTGCACAGGCTCAGTTTGTGTACAGCAGAGTTTATCAGCTCTGTCTCAGCACAGCCCTTGAGTCTCAATCTAGGATCTGTCTGGCACTTCTGGCTTCTTTGAATGCACGGAACTCTCCAGCACCCTGGACAAGCTTCCCAGAAAAAATAAAGTGCAGATGTGTCTCCAAGCATTCCTGAGAGCTGGATAGCACTGCCTGGTGTGCAGGATTAATCCTGTAGACCACCTATTAGCCATATGAGAGCTAGGTCAACAAGAGAATGTGTTCAAAAGCGCAACTTTCTTTGTTTCCATTATTTTTCAAGTCTTTCATGTTGGATGTCTGAAAAATTCTTTTATCTTCCATTTGTTTGATATTAAAAAGCTTTGTAAGCAATGGCACTTAATATGATCACTCAAAACCTCTTATAAAAATTACAGAATCAAAACCTTAATCTTTGTAGTGATTTTACATGTCTCTGATGCATTAAATTTTAGTTTCTGTTCAAGATGAATGCATTTATAGATAAACATATTGTATAGCAAGGCAGAGCTCATTTGTCTTTTTTGTAAGCATCAAATATGTATTTGTAAATCAAAATGTATGAGTTCTATCTTATCAGCAAAAATATGCAGGAATGTGAACCAAAACGATAATAATTCTCACAGCCACCAGTCCCATTCATCCAAGGAGATCAAAGAGTCGGTGAAATAGATCTGACCCTTCAGCATCTATATAAATGTTTTCCTTTGATGTTGCAAATTGTAGGCTTAAATGGCTTTGAGAGTCTTTCCACACTTACGTAAAGCATCAGCACAAGTGTTTTCAGAATTATGGCCTGTACTTTCCAGAAAAACTGCTGCCTTGCATAAATATTTTATTTTTTAAATATATTTTATTTTTATATAAAATTTATTCTATAAATATTATGTTCTCATCCTTGCATTAAAGAACTGAGGCAGAGTTGATGAGTGGCATTACACTTGAGCTGTCTGGGTTGTCTGCACAGCCCACTGCAGTCATGAGCAGAGTGAAGGAGCTCAGCTGTTGTACAGCATGGCTTTGCAAAAATACAAATCCCTGTCTGCACTGGCCCGGGAGCTGAGAGATCTCACTTCAAATCATTGCACTTCTGCAAGGGATCTGCTAAACCTTTCAACTCAGAAAATCTCTAGAATCCTCCATGGAAGTCAGTCAGAAAACAGGCCTTAGGCACTTTTCTAAATTTCTTAATCCATAATGAAAGGTGTGACTAAGTCACCTGGGAGCACCTCCCTCTGGTGGATATTAATGCATACTTTTACAGTTTACCACAACATTAATAAAGATGTCTCAAAGATTCTTGTCTTAAGTTCTCAGCACAAGCCTTTTAAGACAACTATAAACTGTCATCTGTGAAACTTTTAAGGTTTTGGAAAACTCTTACTGAAGAGAACTGTCTTCTTCCTACCAAGTGGTTTTCTACTAGCCTGTCTTTTTTATGCCATTACTGGCAACATGATATGGAAGATTTAAGACTTGACTGGAAAGGACACATTCTAGGCCAGGACACCCAGAACTAGCAATTTATATTTATGCTTAACATTACTTTTGAAGATGTTTTGCTGCTCTGAAATCTCAGTTTCTTAAGTGAGAACATTCCTTCTCATGAAAGTCCATCTCATCTTGTGAGAGCACTGCTCTTTATCTTGGGAGGGAAAATATTTTTCTCCTCCTTTAAGTTTAGGCTCATTATATGCTTCCATAGTGTTTCATCCCATCTCCATTTTTAGTTTGTTCTTCCATTTGCTTTCCATATCACAGGTTTGCTATCCCCTAATATTCTTAGCTGCTAGGAGGAATTCATCCTTCCTGAATCTGAGTGACTAGACATCTACACAGTGCTTGAGATGCTTGGTCACACCAGCTTCAAAATTTCAAAAATAGTTGATTACTTCTCCATCTTCCTCCCCAAGGGAGACTCTTACTGCTGTTGTCTTGGGTCTTGTAGAGGTTTCCTATTGTTCTCCCAATGGCTGACTGCTTAGTTTGAGGGCATTTCCCAATTACATTCTGTTAAGAGTTTCTCAGTCACTTATTCCCACTACAGGAGAATTCCCTTCATTCATTTACCAGCTCAGAACTCTAATGTTATCTAAAGTCTTACATAGCTTTTGTTTTCCTAATTTAACATATTAGAGTAATATAATTGAAATTGCTTGTGAAGTCCAGAAACATTAATTTCAAGGCTTTGTTGATTTCATTGTTCTAATATCTCCATTGTATGACACTACACCCCACGGACAGAAGAATACATGCTTAATAAGCTTTGTTATCTCCTCTGAAGCTAATTGCTTCAGTGGGTTTTCATTCACAATGTGTTCTGGTTTTAAAAAGTTTCTTGAAATATTCCACTTCACCATTATTTTTTCACCCACACAACATGGTGTTCTTCTTCACTCTGTTTACCAAAAATAACAATGTGCCTCCACAGCAGTCTTTCAGCAAACCTTATCAGCAGCCCTATCCTCTTAACACACATATATTCCTTTTAAGATCCTCTAGCAGAGGAAGCAATGAAACCTAGTTTATGAATTCAGGTCTTGTAGTTGGATTCTCTAGCATATAATTAGGCATGATGTCTGATTAAAGCTTTACTCACAATTAGGACACTCATAATAGTTCTCTGCTGTGAATTTCCTCGTGTCTCTGGGGGCTGCATTCATAAATCAGGTTCTCTTTCAGAAAGGGGACTTTAGAGGTCTGCTTGGACTATTCTGAATTGTCCATTTTGATGAACATAATGGGAACATATTGCCTTTGCATCTACTAACACTATAAAATCAGCTGATATGCTGGTAAGTTAGGAAGTGTGAAAGAGGGTGGCAGAAAGGGAAACACAGGTAGAGACAAGCAGAGAAGGAGAGAAAGTAATCAACTAAGTCTCATATCCTTAGAAAAACATCTAATATGTCTAATTCTGATACATATCTCCTTCTGCCACACATCAGTATAAATAAATAGGTGCCATTTTTACACACTGAGAGAAATGCAAGTTTCAACCATTCATCTTCCATGTAACATAAAATACAAAGCCAGGTTCTGTGCTAAAACAACTGCTGCTTCACTTTTAACTCAATTTTAAACCTTTTTCTTCTTCTTCAGATGGTCTTGATTTTGTAAGTTTCACATAAAGCTCTTTTCACACGCTATTTTCTTGTCTCACATACAAAGACTCTGTTTCTCAAATGTCCAGATAAAATGTTTTAAACATGAGAATGACAGCTAAGAATTTTTGCTGAAGGACAACCATTTCCCAACTGTTCACTCAAACACAAGCTGCTCACAAATAAGCATTCAGCCAAACAGCCATTAAAAATTGATTCCTCAGCAGCCTACGATATTGCACATTTGGAAATCTGCTTGTGTCTGTTCTTGAAGACAGACCACCTGGCTGGAGAGACTCCCTGTCTACTCAGTTTGATCCTGCTTATGTCCCCACACAAAAGTTCCTTGGTGAGCTTTCCATGACAGCATCTCAACACTGCCCAACAGGTGGCCAGTGCTTTTCATTCTGGAGACCAATGTCAGCACCATGTTCACTGGCCAACTTCTCAAAACACTGTCTTAGATGTTTAACAGTGTGCACTTCTCAGGCAGTCCCAACAGCATGCACTTCTTTTGGGCAGCCTCAGACATGGCAGCAGGCCTGTGTAACAGCATCATTTATTTCAAAGTAAGTCTCTTGAGTGACTCAATTGAAAGCTCACCTGTCTGCACCTGCAGAGGTGCTAAGCCATGTGCTGCCAGGGACAAGACAAACGCACACCTTAGAGGCAGCAGTGTGTGGATAGAGCTGCCTCACTACTACTGTCAGCATCATGACACTTGGTGGAATCACCAGCAGAATTCTTGGTCTTTTTCTGTAAAATATAGGCCTGTTTCTGTTGACTAATTCCGGAGCCAGCATTAGCCTGCTGGAGTCACAGATGAGTGAAAGATACAGTTCTCTCAGTCCTCTCATAATTGTCAGAAGACTCATCCTTGCTTGGTTCTGTGGACTTCCACAACTTCTCACCCCATAGAAATTCTTTCCCAGCCTGCCCCTAAAAGTGACTGAGGAATGCACAAAGCTCTTAAATTGCTTTTGGTGAAACTATGGGCCAAATATTCAAATGTAGATACAGATAGTGGGAATCAGATATTCAAGGTCACTTTTTCCATGACATCCCAGGCTTTGTAATCTGATGTAGCGTTACGTTGCTAGAGGGATCTACATAACTAAATTATTAGAATGAACCCTGCTCCCACTTATACTTCAGATCACCTCCTGCCCTCCCAGTACCTCCCTAGCACATTTCAGGACTCATCTCAGGCCAAGAGGCAACTAATATGTGACTACTCTGTTCTGGAGGGTAGATTTGACTGGTGTGGACACACTTGTGGCTACTGCAGCTACTCACAGAGAATGGTCATGGACATATTTCACTAGTAAAATGAAGCTAAATTTAAAATATAGATTTAAGCATTCAATACTAGATACCTGCTAAAATTTGTGTACAGTCTTTCCCATGAACTAAAATAGTATCACATCCCACCACCCGCAAAAGGCATTGTCATATTCTCTTTTAGCATAATGTAATCACATTATGCTAAAAGAGCCATAAACTCAATTTAGGAAAAATCTTTTTCTGTTACAGTTCAATGCATGATCAGTTTGGCAGAGTTCTAACAATTTACTTTCCTATATTTAACATTAATTACCCCTTTTTAGTGGCAATTCCTCCTTAATGAAACCAAAATTTTTTACAAGTGGTATGACATAAAATGTGAACTTAATCTATGTCTAAATTTTGTGCTGTTTGATGACCTCCTTCCCCTTGATTACTATGAAAGCCCTCCTGCAGAGTTCAACTGTGTAAGAGTGAACTCAATCTTTTTCAGGTATTTGGAGAATTAATAGTACTTGATTAAATAGTCCATACATTAAACCACAGCACACAATATCTATTCAGGCAAAAAGAATAGCTTCCATATAACTGTAATGGAAGGCAAGATTCGGTACATATTTCCAAATACAAGCTGCACAGAACAGAAACTGATAGTCAAGAGAAATATCAAAGAAAGCAGAAGAAATTTGGCTCTTCTGATTACCATCTGGTGAAATTCCTTGAATTTCAGGACACATTTTTTACCAAACTGGGACTGAAAATATTTTTAGAAACATGAGAGAAATTCACGATGGCAAATCAGATGTCCAGCATGAAAGAATTTTAATGAATCAAATGAATATTTGCATGTTTGCAAACACATCTAAATAGAAGTTCCAAATTCACCTATTTCATACATATTGCACTTCACTTTTCAAAAGGAAGTTAGGATATTAATTCATTATTTAGGGCAACATGCTTCAAAAATTCCCTAGCATTCAGATAAAAATCCCAAGACAGTATAATTTGATATACATTGTTTTGGTTTGAGTTTTTTAGGTTTTGAGTAAGGAATGTGGAACCTAGTAAAACTAAAATTTAAGATCTAAAAGTCATACAGAGAAGATAAAGAAGTCCTAGTATATTTATTTGTGTTGTAATTTTCACTACAATGCATGAAAATAAGACTCTTGAGCCAAAACCATTGACTGGCACAGCATTTTCTCTAAAGTAATGGGTTATTACCTCATCATCAAAACTCACTAAAACAAATTTGCATAACAACACAGCTTACACATAAACATGAGAGATTATAAGAAGTAGCTGAACAACATTTCTCACCAAAAAAAGAAAAAAATCAGGTTATGCTGATCTGAATTTATGTCCAATATCCCAAGCTATTCTGAAACAACCTCATGGCAGCAAGATGAGACCATCAGATATCTTGGCTGAGTCTGAATAAAAGGTGTATATTTTGAAATGTCATTTATTCTTTTTGTTTCTCCATCAGATCCTGTCTTTCTTCCTCCTGTTTCTGGCAGAAACCTGAATAACCTGACAAGACCCTTCTATTTCATTCTTGGGAATGAAATAGAAGGGTCACTCAGTTGTTCCCATGCTACTCATAAACTTTGACTGTAAGGATATGTTCACTTACTTACCTTTTTTCCTGAATGGACCTTATTGACTGCAACAGGATTATACATCTGCACAATATTAAACCCTCGTGCAACTGCAGGCAAGACTGATTATTGCAACAAAGCCTCCTTACTTTTTAATATCTCTTCAATTATCAAGGAAAATACTCTATTTTATCCATCTTTTGTATTTTGTCCTGTTCAGTTTCGAGGTGTAGTTTGCATCTGAACTCACTGATAATACCTACAAACAGAATTTTTTACCAAAATATTGTGGCCCAGAAGCCTTTTTAAGTGAATGTCTGGTTTGTTCACTGAAGAACATTACTAATATAGCACACAATTAACACACACTAGATTATTCTGCAACAACACTAGATCCATGAGGCTCAATAAAGAGTCTGCTGGAGAAAAATTTGTATTAGTTCCAACATTACATAAAGCAAATTTCACTGGATTTTGTTCTAAAATTATGTAAGCATATCTTTTTATTTTAGGCTGTTTTCTAAGTTCTTTTGTGTTGATTTTCAATTGATACCCACTGACTTATCTACTAAGCATATAGTAGAACTGAATCTGCATATGTATGGGTTCCCAGCTGGACAAAGCTCATAGTCTGGTAGGCATAAATTATAATTTAATAGACACATAGCAAGAAAAAAATCCCTGCCCATCTGTTTCATCCTTCAACTAAATATTTTGGAAGGAAGTAATTCACCTTGGCAAGATTCCACAATAAATTATGAATGGAATAAATAAGCTTCCATGTATTTCTGTTTGTACTTGCATTGTCTCTCAAGTTAGGACAAATTATATTCATCTCTTTTAAAACATTTCCACAGTAAATGAATAAAACAGCCACTGTTCTTAAAGGCTGACTGGTTTCAGAGATTGTGTTATAGAACCAAAAGCATTTTTCTCAGGGAAAGGACTTAAGAACTGAACACGGTATCTGGAAGTAAACTGGTTTTAACTACAGTATCTCTGGCCTATGAGGTGCCAGAAACCACCTAGGAAGGACCTTCTCATACTACAAAGGAGGGATAAAAGTGTTTTTCCTCTGAGTAGTTGCCTTGAATCTTCCTTGCTGCAAAGTAACTTTTCTCTTACCTCTGATCACTGTGGAGAATATCCTTATACTTACACTTTGGTAGCCACAGCCTGCTGCCATCTTCCCATCTGTTCTGTTTGTTAGATCAAATAAACCCAACTGCTTCCCAAGTGCTTCTTCTTTAATTTCAGTGGTCTTTCTTTAGGTTTTTATAGATTTTTCTTTAAATCTATTGCCCAAGCTCCAGTTTCTCACCAGCCCTTAGCAGAGGAAGTAATTTGTTCCTTTATACACCATTCTTGTTAATACAACACGGAATGAGAGATACTTTTTCTTTCATTATCACATCCCAGCAGGGAATCATGTTTCATTTGTGATCTGCTACATCTCTCACAGCCTTCACTGCAGTATCTTTGACAACTCAGTTATTACTCATTTTGTACTTACACCTTTGATTTTGCCTTCCTGATTGCTGAACTTGTATTTAGTGAATTTTGCCTTTTCAATTTTAGATTATTTCTTCCATTTATAAAGAACCATTATCAGAATTGTATTCTGATCTCTCAAATTTCTCTTTGAAGTTATTTGGCTGATAATATGGTGAGCTGGGCTGGATTGCTGTACATCACATACATTCATCGAGGGATCCATCCTGTGAGGTGACCAATATTGTGTGGTGGGACGAGCCAAACAGAATTGTCACCCACACTGTTCGTTTGCTCCAGGAAACCTCATGGGCCCAAACACAAAGGCCAGGATCTTTTCAAAAGTGTACTGGTAGCAGAAATGTGAATAAGGTGGAATGGCAGTAACTATGTAAGGTACATAGAATTTTCTCTCCTAATGTCCCACCAAGTAGCGAGGGAACACTTCTCCCTGCCACATCTTTCCCCACATGTGTAGGGTTGTGATCCATGGCTGTAGCTGAAGAAAAGACATCTCTTCCTGCAGCACCACAGCTCAGCACCAGATCCTGCTGCTGGCATGGCAAAAAAGGCATCACTTTGGGCCAAAAACACAATTTCAGTGTCATGGCAGCAAAGCCAATAGGACAAAATTTCACTGCTGTTCTAGCAGAACTATAAGCAGAAGGAAGCAACACCGAGAAATTGAGTTTTATTACATGAAAGATGGGAGTGAAAATGATTTAAAGCATGAGAGGTTCAAAAAGAAGCATCTGTTAGGGAAGTGACATTTCTTAGAAATTACAACTCATAATCCACAAAATTTGCTATGGTCAACTTATGGATTCAGCTAGAAAAAAGAAAAGTAAAAGAAAGAAATACTTCAAGAGAGGGGGGAAAAAAAAGAATACTTTTACTGGTTTGAATTGTGCTGTCCAGACTCTTGCATTTTTATTAATCTATTTCCATTTATTTTCAAGGAAAAAATAATAGAGGGCTAGTGTCTGTTATAATATTCCATGCATTTGTGCTGCACACAACATTTCTAGGAGTGTTGAGACATGAACTATTTCTGAAATCAAAGATCTCAAAAATAAAAAATCTAGTTCATATGCAATGTGAAACAGCTGGGTAGATCTAACAACTCTGAAGAGATCACTTTTTCTAAAATCATTGCTACTTTTTCATGTTATTTCACAGCAAGTTAACTGTTCTAGTGCATCCTCAATTATATCATCTGATGTGAATTTGACTGCCTCTCATCTCAATATCCAGCAAAAGATTGGCTGGAAATATGCTTACACAAACTGATTTGGCTTGGAAGAAAAAAAAAAATAAAATGCAGGCAGTAATTTGGTAATGTACAGAGACCAGTGTTCTCGCAGCTGGAATGGGCACAAAGGAACCAACTAGGTTTTTGGTAAAGTTGCCTTATATCACCTAAGTTCAGCTGTCTTAAGGCTGGGCATATAGTTTAACATCTAAGTCTTGACACCTAGGCTTTCTCCTTTCAAATATCTCCATGGAATGACTAATAAGATATGTATTTTAGATATTTAAGATCAGTATATACTTGAAGATGCCTGTCTCTCTCCACTGCCTGTAAATGAAGTTTAGCAAATGGCTGAAAGTATATAATATAAATATATAAATAATTTATTTATATAAATATATAAATCCTGGGCAGATAAATTAGATAAAGTATATACTACTTAGAAGTCCAGGGTGAAATAACATTATTTTGATTTGCACAGACTTTTCAGTCTTGAATGATCAACGAACTGTGTAGCGTGCAGAGAGCATTAATGAGTGTAAAGGGAGGGGAAAGGATTATGGTGTGTGTAAAACACAGAGTAAATCATAGAAGAAGATTTTCTGTGGGAATGTTAATTTTCTGGAGCAAGGTGCAATCAAGATGCAAACACCTTTCTGCTTGTTAGTTTTGAAGGGTAAACATGAAAGGGCTAGCTATACCTGAGGCCTATTTGGAAACTAGGAGAATCCACAATTACTGTTATAAAGTTTGGGATGAGCCTGGAAGAAGTTATTACAAAAGGAAACATTTGTGTTTCACCTTGACATTAAATCACATAAATAAAATAGGGTTGGAGTTTTGTTTTGGATCACAGACAAATGCAAACTGGAAGCCAATGTGTACTATTACTACAGATACTAGAAAAGCTGCAGGAAGGCATTGTGATAACCAAAATACACTACTTCTGGTGGCTGAAATCATTTAAATATCTCTTCCAGGACCTGTATTGGGTTTTAGAGAACTGACTTCTGCCATTGCTATATAATCACTGATAAAAGGTCACCTAACATTATTATCGAGGTTCTGTGTTTAAATTCTTATCAAAAACCACTGAATTTTCAGAACTTGCATTCAAATAAATTAATGGTGATGAAAAGGAAACCTAGCTGACTTCGTGTATCATTTTTGTAAGGCAAAGTCAAGTCTTTCCAAGTTTATTTTTCCTAGCTGATTTTTTTTTTACATTGGCTTGATCTCTAAAACATCTTTGAGATACAAAGCTGAATGGGTGCAAATCTATCCATAATTTGTACATTTCCTCCAGACTTATAAAACTGCAAACAGCTGCAAGCTATACAGAACAATCCCATTCTGAGGAGCTATTTAAAAAGTTTGAGTGGCAATGTCCTTCATATGGCATATGAGGCAATAAACACAAAGCAGTTGATTTTTGTGTACTTCACTCTTAAATTATGAAGCACTTTTCTTGCAGAGATGGTTTCTATTTCATTCTCTGTGCTCTGAAGTCTATGCAAAGCAAAGATGCCTGATGGACCTTGACTTTTATTTTTTCTTCTTGTTCTTCTTTAACTTAAAATAAAGGTAATCAGTGAGGAAAGACTGTAAGTGGGGAAAGATAATTTCAACTACATTAAAATAAATAATACTATAATCCTATTTAATTCTTTGGTTGAAAGGAAGTAGTTATAACTGCTTCTAACTTGAATGATTTTTGCTTTAGCAGCATTTAAAATTTATTGTTATTTTAAAAGTGCATTTATGAATAAAACATTGGAGTTCTAAAAACAGCCTGGCTTTGCAGTGTTGCAAATTGAGAGGAAAAAAAATAACAATTAATCTGTATGATAGAATTTCACCTGATATTTTATGGGCAGAAATATTACAGCTGATTTAAATACTGAATCATCTTAACTGCAGGAGTAGCCTTGAGAACTACAGCACTAGTTTTGAATGGGCCTGATTTAATTCCTAGCTTTCAGTTTAACATAGAAAGACTTTTCATGGTCCCACTTTAAAATTCCATACAGCTAGCAGGAGTATTTACAAATTGATTGTTAGGAGAGCAAGAGATACTAGATACAAATCAGATATTACAAAAAAAGAGATATTAATTACAAATTAGATATTTCAAAAAACACCACTACTAACTCTAGAAACAAGCAACATTAAGGCTAATATGGAGTTTCTTTTCCCTTTATAGAAGACATTATGCTCTATTCATTCAGTCTTGAAGTAGCCTGAGTGCCTTCAACTTTGACTTTGAGAAGAGATATAGACATCCAACACATCACGAGATTAAATGCTTGCTAGCATGTGCAGATAAATCTCTCCCTCAGTCTGTTTGATGCATGCCTGTGGGTTTAGGGAAAGGTGCAGGTTGCAATTAGCTTCACTGAATGTTCAGGATTTCTGAACTCTACAGAAAAGATATGGAATCACTATGAGAAACAAAATCCCACTCAAAAGGAGCCCCTTGTTTGGTCATAGAGAGATCCTTAGGTCTGCACCAACACCCCTACAGCTCATGGCAAGGTCCTAACAGTAAAAAGGAAAGGCTAATTCAAACAGCAAACTTAACAAGACCTTGTTTTATGTTATTTTCTGGTTTAGTCTGAACTACTGCCATTTCCAGTTGTTGCTTTTCATTTCACTTTCAATACCCACACATAAGCAACTTAAGTAACTGCTTCCTGCTTTCAAAAACAGAGCCTGTAACTAATCCTATCCACCCTCAAGCACCTGGTATTATTGGATAACCAGCACATATATTACAAGAAGTGAAGGTCAGTCTAAACAACATCCCAAGACAACTCCCCAGCTTACATATTCTAGAGTGTTATCAACATGGTGGGTAATTCTAAATAGATCTCCTGTCTACACAGTTTCACTTAAGAGATTAATCCTTGTATGTTGGAGTCTGATGATAGTTAAGTTTCACAAAACATTCAGGTTTTCTTTGCAAGTCCTCCTTTTAAGAATTGGCATGAAATTCCAGGGAGACACAGAGTGAAATAGCTCCCAGTTCTGCAAACACCAGCACTGCTAATTGGAAAGCTGTGTATCAGAAAATCCAGGGGCTACCCAACAGCAGAAATTCATTTCTGTCTAATGCAGCAGTTTTGTTTTCAGGTGAAGTCACTATGGAGATGAACACACCTACCAAAGCTGCACTGAGACACTTTCTCTTCTGCAGCCACTGTGGACTGTATGATCAGCAGCAGGAGAGGAACTGGGCAGGCCCTGCTCTGAATTAGAGCCAGCATGAGATTGGACCTGCAAGGTTTGGGGTCCACGTATGCTGTCAGTCCATGTGCCTGGACACAATGGGCACCAAGATGAGGCAGGATCCTAGCCCTAAAGTGCATATTCTCACATAACATTTCTGCTAGCCAAAAAATGTTCACAGATCCCTCTTGCCCACTCCTCCCATCAAGTAATGTCTTCTTTCCCTGGCAAAAAGCTCATTCCTTTGTTCTCAAAAATAGAATTGTATTCTTTTCTGAAATGTTGTGGACTTTGTCCTTTGAGGCAGGGGTTTCTGTCATTTTCATGCATTTTGCTCTTTGAGAGGCTTCTGGGAAGGAGAATTTCGAGACTAAACAGTGGGGAGAAGAAGAAGGAGAAGGAACTGCTAGGCAGCAGAAGAGTTCTTGCCACAAGTTTGTTTACTCCTTTATTGACCATTAGTGTCAAATAGTTTAGCAGGAAACCTGTGGCTCATTTTCTTTTTCATTCTTTGTGATGCTTTAATACAGGAACTTTCCTGTGGAGCTTCCTCAGCTGGACCTCAGCTTCCACAAGCTCAAAGGTAAGGTCTCTTCAAGAATTAAATGTCCTGTTACGCAGAGGTATTGTAGGATGTCCTAATCTCCATACCTTCCACTTATGCAGATGCAAATGTGGCATTTCTTCCAAGACATGGTCCCATGTGCAGGAATACAAATGAATAGGAAAAGTTTCATTTAATTATATAAGAAAAAGCAGTAGTCAAAAGCAGTTGTCTAGAATCTCTGCTGTGGTGGTGGTTTTGCAAACACTTTACAATCAGTGTTGAATATGCAAACAGTTCATTTAATCTGGGACTATTTAATGTTTCAAATTTAAGCAGATGCCTAATTGCAATGTTCACAGAGCAGTAACAATGCCTGAAGTTAATGGTCCCTGACAGTTTTTATTAGAATACTTATTCTAGATAAGTTTTTCTTTCCCATACATGATTTATAGCTGGTTTATAGCAGTTTCTTATATACCCAGTAATTTATAGATTATAAAGTCAAATTATTCTATCCCATTTCTTCAAGTAATGAGTGGACGAGGTCAAGCAAGTGTTAGGTACATAGAGCAAAGAATTTAATTGGACTTATTAAAAAGTTCTTTGTTTCCCTGGCCATCACAGTGCAGGTATGTTTGTGGCACTTTTCTCAGCCCTGATCCCTCATTGTCCAAACTGAAGAATGTGGGAAAACGCACCATAGGTCTTCACCTCAGCTGTACAAACCTTCTTTTAATGGAAACCAGGGTCAGACAGATGTGTAAATGTGGTTCGTGCCTATCTCCTTTGCCAACAGGGAGTGAGGTTGTGGCTTGGATGTGTATCTGCTCTGAGGAGCTGTGAACATGTCCCAGATCCCCCAATATTCATATAATGAAATGTGAACTATTTTGGTGAGAGCAGAGGAGATTCTCTGGCATAGCCTGTCTCTTATCCCCTGACCACATTTCATGCTATTTTGGTTTTTAAAAGGTTCTGTGAAACCTCAGTGTATTGCATAATTGTGTTAATGATAATGCAAAAATTAAAGCACACCAATTCTGAATTCAGAATCAAAGCAGCCTAATACTTAATGGCTTATAAGCTTTGACATTTCATAGGTCTTCTGGGACACTTATGAAATATCCACCTTCTTTTGTGAAACTCAGCTGAATATTTTACTGCTATTCTGTATTAACATTTGGTACTATTTGAAGGTTTCCTCAGAGGATTTCTAAGGATTTCTGGTAGGCTGCATATACGATATTTCCTCCCCTATCCTTTTGTTTTATAGCTGTAGTATAGAGAGGCTGCTTACAACCAGTGAAAGGTTTACACTAAAGGACACAGTCATCATAAAAAGTAATGAGCCAAAATTCAGAATTCCTCCCTACATAGAATCAGGTGCCTGTAGCCCAGTAATTGCTTCAGTGCAAGACATTATGTCAAAGCTTCTAAGAGCTCCTTCTTGTAGCAGCTACTAAATGATTAATGTCATGTTGGTAGATTCCACAGGAGAATCTGTTAAATAAAGGAAAGTTCAGTGTATATGCAAAGTTTCAATTCCACACAATTTGGTTTAGTCAACATACAATATTCCGTATTTCATGGTTCCAAGAGGAGTGCAGCATTCATTAAGAAAATACAGATGATCTTCAGATAGCTAACAAGATTTCACAGCCATTTCATTTCTCCCTGCTGTGAAACCTAGAGAGAAAATAACAGGAACAATGAACTCACTATGGCTGAACCTCAAGGCTCATTTCTGCCAAAATATCAAAATCCTGAACTGATGTTGGCAGTCAAGTTCCACCAAGTTTAACACAGCTAAGCTATTTACAGGACTTTGAAACGTGTCCCTCTTTTCTCCAGCAATAGTTTTCTCACCTGGAGAAAATCCAGCATTTTTGAGGGTGAGACTGTCAATTTATTGTGAGCCTGGATAGCCAGCAGTGTGCAGTTGTGCTGCCCCAGGAGCACAGCAGTCTGAATCTTCAGACTCAGGGAATGGGAATTCAGTCCTTGGGAGATGTCTTGCTTTAGAAGAAAAGAGCCAAATCAGCACCACAGTCACAGAGGCTCTGCCTTGTCCTGCCATGTCCTGCCCTGCCCTAATGCGGGGTGGAGGGGAGAAAGGAGTGAAGAGATGAGGGTCAAACTCCCCCTGCTGCCCTGCTCTCCACAGCAGGACCTAATCGTGCCTGAAATCTGCATTCAGCAGGCTAATATCCTGTGAAATTTGGGGGAAACAACAGATAACAAGCATGGTTTGCTGGTCTGAATCCACTCAAGAATAGCTGATTTCTCTCACAGTTTTCTTGGCTAAAAAATAAGTGAAATCCTGAAATCAGATTTCTTCCCACATGACTTCTGCCCGCAGTAAGAGAATATTTGATGAATGATGCAAGTATGAACACTGAAAAACAAACAATGGACTATGAAAAAATTAGATCAGGAAGTTAGTTTTACCTTCACCTTACACTCTTAAAAATGTTATGTCTTCTGCCTCCAGTGTCTGTGTTTAACTTCCCCTCTGTTATTCTAATGCATTTGCTATTTTTCTCCTGGAGCATCTAAGAATAAGAACAAATACACACCTTGAACATGCACACAAAGACAGATATATATTACTGCTCCAAAAGACCTTCCACACTAAATAAAATTGGGATATATAAAAACCTGGAAATATTTGGAAAAATTGTGCTTGTTAAACCAAAGTCTCTTCACCACTGTGGTGAAGAATGGAGTTAATTTTCCTCATAGCAGTTAATATGGGTCTATATTTTGAACTGTGGTGGAAACAGTGTTGATAAGACAGGAATTATTTCATTATTGCTGAGCAGTGCTTGCACAGAATCAAGGCATTCTCACCCCCCCCCCCCCCACCAATGAGGAGGCTGGGGGTGCACAAGAAGTTGGGAGTGGACACAGCTGAGACAGCTGATCCCAACTGACCACAGGCATATCCATTACCATATAGTGCTATGCTCAGCTTATATATCTGGGGGAAAAAGGAAGGGGTAGGGGACATTTGGAGTGATGGTGTTTGTCTTTTCAAGTCACTGTTATGCTTGATGGAGCCCTGCTTCCCTGGAGATGGCTGAACACCTGCCTGTCAATGGAAAATGTTGAATTTATTCCTTGTTTTGCTTTGTTTTTGTGCATGGCTTTTGCTTTACCTGTTAAACTGTCTTTATCTCAGCTCATGAGTTTTCTCACTTTTACCCTTCCAATTCTCTCCCCCATTTCACCAGGAGGCAGTGAGGGAGCAGCTGCACAGGGCTGAGTTGGCAGCTGAGACCACACATGACAAGCACCTTCAAGTCATACCTATGCTGTATTCACAGTCCAGGATGCAGCACTGGGCCCACATACAAGCACTATGCAATTAAGTGAAAATACTAGCTTAAGGCTACTGTTGCTCAAATACAGCTTGGTCTCACGCTTGCTCTCAAAACATGAGGGCTTAGCCATTATTTAAATTTTCAGTGAAGATCTTGTAATCTGCTTAATTTCAGGTTCTGCCAGACCTTTTGCAGACAGCCCTGAGCTTGTTCTGCTTGTACCCGGAGCTGGCAGAATGCAAGCAAGGTCTCACGCAGAAATCCCATAGCTTCCTTAGGCAACACTTTGCTCTGAGCAAGGCTTACTGTATTACTCCAGGCATGGTGCCTTCAGTTTAAAGCTGGCAAGTACGTTGTTGACTTACAGTACAGGTGAAACAAGCTTCTGCAAAAGTACAAAAAAATCTCTGCAAAAGTATATGTTTATAAATATTTATGGTCTGACACTATCAGCCAGGATGTCAGGCTGCAGGCTCTTACTGATACTTTAAAATCCTACTTGGAGCTCAAGCTTAGGGCTGTAGCTGTTGTATAGAGTCTCACATATCCAAATGCAGAACTTGTATTGGAGACAAGTTTTCCTGTGAAAACAAAGTCAAAATCACTGTCTACTTTGTATTTATATGAATGCAATGGCTGTCTCTACATCACAAGGCTGGTGTCCACATCTGCATTTATCCATATTGCTTACCTAGGGGAACATTCTTGCAGTGGTTTTGCAGGAGGTACCTTGAGAGGCAGAGTAATTTTAGAAATATGACACAGATTTATTTAGTGTCTGTCTGGACCCCACTGACTTAGGTCACTGCATTGGTAGAGAGATTGTGACAGGATCTTGCCAGCTATGTCACCTTCTGTGTTCCACTGCAGGTTAACATGTGAACCTTATATTCTTATCAGGTATTTTTATTTTGTTATGATATCTCTAGACTGAAAGAGTGAAGGGCTACTGCAGACTCTCTTATGACTGGCTATACATTAGTTATGATTCTAGTGAAATCTCTACAGAGAAAACGTGCCTTGCAAGATTTCTGCTGCAGTATTAATGGAATATTTTATATATAATATTAACTATATATATACTACTAATGGAATATTTTATATGCAGCATATATATAGCACAGACTTCTGATATGGTTCAAGATTTTCCTGGAATTTTATCATTTAACTTTACCTTTAAAGCCTTCTACTCAAAAGCAACTGTATTATACTGGCAGGAAATTAAAAAAAAAAAAAAAAAAAAAAAGCACACCTTACCATAATGTTTCAATCTAAATATTCAGTGAATTCTTCATTGGTTGCACTTCCTGTCTCTCTAACATACGCATACAAGGTTATTTGGGTCAAAATTTCATTGATGAAACATCCAAGATTATTATATGTCTGAGTATAAATATTGCTTTTGGACATTTTCTTCTTTTTTTTTTTTGCATTTTTGTCTTTTTGCAGTTTCTTTTTGAATTGTTCATTTGTATGGCTTGAATGTGAAGATAGCTATACAAGTGGCAACCACAAGTCTTCTTAGAACTCCTAAAAATCTTTGAAGCTCTGTCTGATGTATTTTAAATCTGTGTGACCTGAGTGATTGACTTTTAGTCTGATTACTCATGTGGGATTCAAACACTAATGTTGCTAAAACCTTTAGACCTCATCATGATACCATGCAGTCTGCTTGCACACTTTGTTCTGGTCTAGATGTAAGAAAAATCCTTTCAAAGAATAAAAATCCCATCATCTGTTGCCATGTCAAGCAGTCATGTTGTTAAAACTTCCCTCAGCAAGCCATGACAGGAATTGTGCCTTTGTAAAAAGGAAATTGAGACCCAGAATGAAGCCAGAATGGCCAAGAGAGATCTGGTGTTTTAAAGGGAACCTGTCATGAATTCTAGCTATGCTGAATGAAATTACCTTCAGCCTCTCTTGTTTATGAAGCACTCCACTTACCTGGAAAAATATGTTCAATTTTTTTCAAAAGAAATATGTTCAACAGGTATGCCAGGCTTTTTTCATCCATTTGTCTTTCCACTCAAAATAGACAGGTCATCTTGTTATTGAGGCAAACATTCTTCTCAAATAGACCCAAATTCTTAAAAAATAAAAGGAGTTTGATCTTAGTAAATCCAGATAAAGGAGAAAAACCCCAACTCAGCTTTTGGAAATTACTCAATGAATAATGGCATAGAAGTGGCCTAGAATAAAGCAAGTAAAGTCACAGATTTTTCAAGAACAACTTTATGTTACTGTAATTTTTACTGTTATGAAAAGAAACCAAACAAAACAACAACAACAACTAAAAACACCCACGAACAAACAACTAAATTCCAAACTAAAAACAAAACAGTGATAGATGTTGTATTATATCAAACTTTTTCATTTAGCTCTTATATGTCTGGCTAGCTCAATGAGTTCATCTTATATTAGATTTACTAATATTTACTATTCAATAAATTATGTAAGCATAAACAATTATGAGAAAACCTGAAATAATTACAATACAGAAGAATTGCAAAAATAAATTCCTTGTTTTTGTTTCCCAAATGTATAATATAAGAACTCTATTGAAGTGCCAGATACACTGACTATGTTCTGGAAAGACTTGAGGTTAAAGAGTCTCCATATGTGTGTCAATAAATAATAAAGAAAATTATTAACCTCTTTTGTATGGGTCATTTTTTCTGCAGTGATATCATCTGTGCATTTTTATTATGGCAGTTATGCCATTGCCACCGAATTTAAAATCCTATATGCCTCATATCATTAACTATTTCTAATGTCAATTAAAGAAATATACATGAAGTAAAAATTACCAGTAACTAAAAATTACCATTGCACTAACCATCCAGATTAAATAACCAATATTGTGAGTATGAAAGTTCAAGTTTCCAATGAAGGACAAATAATTTATATATCTAATTCATTCTCCCTCAGCTTTACATGTGCATGAATACCACATGCTGTCCTACCTTCACAGGTTTTTTCTGTACTCATACACGTTGTCCAATGTAAACAGACTGTAGCTTGAAATAATTATGGACAAGAGGCTGTAATAGTAGCCTGTTCATCACTGTGTTATTTTTGTCAAGAGCAGAGAAACTGAAACTGAGCAGTCCTGAAATTGCTCAGAATGACCATGACAGTGTGAAAGTAAATTATATTCTCATCTATTGAAATGGGTGTAGTGATATTTACAGTGTCTGATTTTTTTTATGAAGTGATTTGGAGATGAAAGGTTCAGTTTCACACTGACTCCTTCCATTGTGCCAAAAAAGTGTCTTACATTTCCTTTCTGTGGAGCTATATGTCCCACAAGGACAAAGCTTTGAAAGTGTCATAGTGCTCTGCAGATACAGTCCTTAACATGATTATTAGGATAATAACTATGTGAAGCTGCTGTAAAAAATTATGGCACAATCTTTGGTAATATTATTCTGAGTGTCACTGTGTGTATATATATATATTTCCCTAGTATTAATATTATCTTCCTGTCTGATGTAATTCTGTTGCTCTGTTTTTGTTTAAAGTTTTAAGAAGCATCAGAACAGGGTTTCATAAAATCAGCGTCAGGAACATATCATGAATATATGTGAATTCTGACGTCTTTCAGCTCCAGAAACAGAAGTCTTCAAAACAATTTTAAGTGAAAAACTTTCTGTAATTGTAAGTGAAAGTTGTCTCTTATCCTTTTTGTGGAAAAAACGCCAGAAGGCTATATAGCATTTTCAACCACATATTCTTAATTGCAACACATTACACAGTGGAAGTACTGGCAGCTGTACCACCTTCTCAGAAATTATGTAGTCTGTGTCTTTGTCTCAGCAGATGGTATTTTTATGACCCACAGTTCCCATCCTATGCTCAGAAAGTCTAGAGGAGAAAATAGAAACCAAGAAAATTGGGAATATAATTCTCATTTTGCATTTCAAAAGACAGCAAACAAAGTTTTTCAATCTTAATAATAGCCTTAACATTAAGAATTATGGAACTTAATGTTCTAGTTTCAGAGCTACACAGTAATAGTAATTGCCCTTTAAATACAGCTTCATGTGGAAATCCTGTCAGTTTATGTAGGTGCCCTACCAAGTATTCCTGACTTGGGCAGAAGAACTTCAAGAGAACAAGTGCTATTTGCCAAGAAAGCCTGTATAAGATCCTGGAAAAACGCACCCCTTTCTGCTATTCACTTTTTGTAAGGCTGAGTTCCAGCAAGGGTTTTCGGCATCCCACATCAATTCCATATAATATGGTCATTTTAATGTATGAATAACAGATCATAATCAGATAACAATCACTTTCACAAATATTGATTTAATCAATCAAGAATACCAAAATGTATGCCTCTCTTCATTTTTATCTTATCCCAACCTATATGTTTAATCAAATTTCATTTTGTGTTCATTTTGCCTGGAGGGGAGTCAATTTCCTTCATAGGAGGTAGCATAGGGTACCATAGGGCGTCATGCTGAGCATATAAAGCTGAAAAAGGAAAAAGGAAGAAGGATGTGACTACCAGAGTGATGGCATTTGTCTTCCCAAGTAACTGCTATAACTCATGGAGTCTTGCATTCCTGGAGATGGCTGAACAGCTGCCTGCCCATGCAAAGTGATGAATGAATTCCCTGTTTTGATTTGCTTGAATGTGCAGCTTTTGCTTTAGCTGTGAATTTATCTTTATCTCATCCCCTAAGTTCTCTTGCTTTTACTCTTCTGTCCCCATCCCATTGTCAGAGAAGTGAGAGAGCAGCTGTGTGGGACTTGGTTGTTGGCTGCATTAAGCCACGATACATTTTGAACTGATATTTTGAAAATGGAATAGATGATTCAAAATTATTAATTTTTATATATTCAAAGATAAGCAACTGAACTTAGCTGTGATAAACAGCAAAAAGACTTAAAACTTCAAAAGACTTAAAAGTAGCTCCATATCTTTTAGTTCATTATTAGTATGTGAGTATTTTGGCTCATACAATACACCATTTAATAAATGCCTTTCCCTAGATGTACAAACACAGATCCACCATCATATATTCAGTTGTGATCTTTGTACTGCTGTAAATCTACCATAACTCCTTATTGGCAATCTCTTTGGATTTCTGTCAGTACAACTAGAGGACAAATATGGCCACCCTCACTGAATGTATTTCATATGGTCCTCTAAAACTTCACTCAGAAAACAAAATTGTGGACAGCTTCTACCCCTTGATCAGCTTGTGAGAAATAGAACAAAGCAAACAAATAATTTCCCAGAAGTAAGAACACCTAAAGAAACTGTCATTCTGATAAATCCCAGAGTACTTTTTTAGTAAACAAGTGTTTATGTTTAAAAGCCACAATGTCATTCTTAAGAATTCTTTCTATCCCACTCATTGCTCATGGTTAGAGCTAATTGGAAGCCGTTTTCTCAGTCCATTAATGATTAATGAGACACATTTTTGTTTTTTAAACAGAATATTCTTCAGTCCATTGTGGAAATGCAGAAGAAATTAGCGGGTTCTTAACTTAGAATTTCAGAGCAGAGAATAATTTAAATGGTGAAAAAGCAAAGGAGAGGACACACAACAAGCTTTATTTAAACAAATTCCCCACTGAGAGCTAGGAGAGTTTGGGACCACAAGTAGTAAGCAAAATCAATTAATTTTGGTCAAACTCGACTAAAGTTATTGATTTTATTTAAGGATTTGATCTTCCATGCTTGTTAGTTGCCAGCATGAAAAATTAATCTCATTTGACAGGAGAGCATTGAATGCAGAGATTACAAGACTATGAGTTAAAAAAGTAGAGGGTAAAAACACTGTATTTATATACCAAGAATTGCTTGGTGGTGTGTGGGATGTCTTTCATTCTTTCTTTTTTAAAAAATATAAAACCATGAATATCCATACAAAGTTTAGCTTTCTTGCCCAGCACTATACCTCCTTTTATGCTGTCAGCACAAAAATTATGACCTATCCATGTGTTTGAATAGATGTCTTCATAAGCTCCTCAAAGAATGATGAATAATACCATTCACATTTCTACAATCTACAACCAAACTAGAAAAAAATGGTCAAAAGATGTGTCCAAGAAAAAGAGGCAATAAAGAAAAATATAAGTTAAAAAAGCAAAATGTTAACTGAACTAGATCCTGATGGAGCTTCAGGGATGATATTGCTTCTAGCTGGCTCTGGAAAAGGACAGTTCACTCTAGCCTTTATTTTGAAGTTATTGAAATTAGCAGATTTCAGACCAAGACTTGGAATTTCATCTCCCAAAGATCAGTTTGGGAGTAACCAACCATACAGATACAGAACCTGGTCTGGATTTTCTGTACATCTTATACTTGCCCTCCAGTAGCTCTGGATGATATAGATGTCGAAGACAGGTCAGCAATTACCTTGCCTTGAAGGAATAATGAATCAGAGATGAATCTTTACATTTGTGCTTCAGGATTTTGGAAAGGCACCCTCCTCATTCTCTGCTGCCTTGCATTCTGTGAAGTCATCAATATTTAACTTGTATGGAGCAATATACAAATGTTCATGAGACAAGCACTGGTGGAACCTGCCACTTGAACTAGTTATGAAAACAGTGAGTGGGAGGAAGCCTTATAAAGTTTCAAAGATAATATTGTTGCAGACTTTTTCACTTTAATTCATTTGTTTTTATTTGATCCAAGTCAATTATTCGCTCTGTGCTGCTATTTTATACGAACTTCCAAGGGTTTTTTTTTTGAGGGCAGACAAAGTCTTTCTGTCTTATCACCTAAAGCATAGATAAAAGACTATTTATCATCAACTTGAAAATATGAATGATAGCTGATGGTCTGAGAAATCACCATAAGGCAGATATTCTTATAATAAACACATGCCCACAGCAATGAGATTACAGTGACACCAGGAAACAACAGAGCTGAGTTTTCCCTCTCAATCCCAAAAGCAACCTCTGCTTTCCAATGCTAAGACAGAGTAACAGGCCACTGCCCAGGACCTCCCATCCAAAGCAACTGTACTGTTCCAGTCTGAAGCAAAAATATCTCTCCTTCATGTAAAAAGAGCAGACCCAAGACCCCAAACATGCAGATGTTCCATACAGCACACTGCTGAGAGTGAGCTTGATATGGCTCACTGACCATAGCTGTTCAAGAGGCCTGAAACAAATCAGCTTTCTTTGCAGCTGCCATCCAGGAGAGGCTGAGAGGTGAAGGCCACTGCTTATGGTGCTCTGACCTCCATAAAAACTTCAAACCCTGTGCTCTGCCATTGCCATCCCTCTTGCCTCAATTGAAACGGCAAGCTGGTTTCCCCAGGATTTCTTCCTTGACTCCTCATCCACCTCTGTTCCCTTTCTTCTGTTTCTCATGCTGCTCTGGCAGGAGTAACCCAGAGTCAGTCAAAACCTGAACTGCCTTTTTGCAGCAGCATATTAAATTTTGCCAATAATGCTGAAAATCACTGCATTACCTCTGAAAAAAACATAAGCTCAGAGCCATGACTTACTTCTCTGCAACACAGCACTGAATCCTGCCCTGACCTTAAAGTATGTTCTAAACCTCCTGTCTTCAAGCAGATTAGCTGGGCTTGAGCATACACTTAATTGCTGTCTTGAGCTAGGCTAGATTAAACCTCTAGGTCTGTCAAAACAGAAATATTTTAAAGAGTACATGAAAAAATAATCCAAAAGAAGGACACTGTAAAATTCCATCAGCCAGAATTTTTTTTTTCCTTCTGCATGCAGAAAGTGAACTGGGTCATTCTGCATTCAGTGACTTTTTTTCTTACATGCTTTACCACACACAGTGATTACTTCTCTAGATTTAGATCACAGTCACAGGAGGTTTAGTAATTTAATATTTTAAAATGAAGTGGCACTTCAAATTATAGGGGCACAATATTGTTTGAATATGGCAAATGCTGATCATATAATTACATGGCAATTAATTTTTGTGTGGTATCTGTGTGATTATGAGATAAATATATGGCTTTTCTGTCTTCCAAACAGCACAGCAGTTTACCAGTTAATTACTTTTAGATCTGCTTAGTGTAATTACACTGTAATCCACGAAAGTCTGTACATATTCTGTCATTATTTCTTGTTTAATAATGACAGCACACAACTGCCTTAGGTCAGATCTCATCCTTTCCTCTTCAGTATCCCGACACCTTGGCATGGGTGTATTTCTCCTACAGAGGAAAAGGAATGCAGGAATTTATGAGGATTTCTTGGATGCTCCACATCTTATATACAGTGTACTCTAGTCCTGCTAGGATTTCTTGCTCTGCAATGTAATGAGATTTCCAAGATCATTGCTAGAATTTGAATTTTCTTATTTTGTACATAGGACAAAGAGAGGGGCTGAATAGCTTTACATCTATTCAACTACATTTTTTCCTGAGTTGCCTTATTTAAATGCAACAATACTTAACGTTCTCTGTGTTTCTTGCAAACTTCACATGCTACCAGTTCATGAAAGTATCTCAGTGTCTCAGACAAAGAAGTAGTTCAGTTGAAGAAAAAGAATCCAAATCTCATCAAGCAACCTCTCCATGTCCCAGAGAAAGATCCTCCCACCTGCAGCTGGAAAAGAAGTGAGGGAAGGGCAAGAATGTGCAGTTGTTCTCTGGTTTTGCTGGCATTCAAATTTAGCAGGCTGCTGTTACAGTGTGAGATATTACAATGATGAGCATTATCCCACATGTGATATGAATGGAGAAAAGACATAATAAAACTATGGTGGCTCTATATAACTTGTGCCCTGTGGTTTGAATATCTGCTATGGGCTCAGTCTGTGTGTATTGTTCTTATTGTGCAAATGCAACTTTTTGTCAGGGGGAGAGAAAATGCTGCAAGGCATTTACATTTGCATTTGCATTTACATTTATTTACTGGATCCCCTAATTCACACTCATCCTTAGATATGTAACTTGAGCTTCTCTCAATGACTGACATCTTATCTAGGTCATTGTGTGTCACCATGTTTTGGTAATGTTGCTCAAATATTATATGAAAAAAAATGAGCTCAAAGACAGCATAACTAACAATGGGAATATTTAATCTATTATTAAATCAAACAGACAGTGTTTAGGAGGTTCCAGATTAAAATTTTGAGGACTAGGAGATACCCTTCCTGATGAAAGTAAATGCAAAGAGAGCAGACTTTCAACATGCTATGTGAGAGAAATTATTTTCTCTAGAGTCATGATTCATAAATCATCTTCAAGGCAAATAATTGTGACTTCTCTGTGGTGGCAGTTTCATCATCATAAGCTAGACATCATTCTAAAACAAAGCTTGCAATATCCTTGTTAAGGCACAAGAATTCTATATTTTTACTAATGAACTTTCAAAGTATCCAAACTTACAGCATCAGACGTCAGAAAATCCTTTATTATGTTTCACTTCCTAAAGTTAACAGCATTTTGAAAAGCCTTTTAAAATGTTAATTTATGCACTAGAAGTTAGACATGAGTCACCATCTGTCACAGAAGGTCACTGGTTATATTTGGATCCATTAATAAACTCATAGGTTGCAAATTAGTAAAGGTGAGCCACCCCCCCAGTGGAAGAAGCTGGCCCAAATCTTTGCCTTGTTTCAGGGCCAAACTGTTAAAGTTTATTCTGACTCAGAGAAATTGCATAGTATGGAAAAGATAAGTTAGTCACTCTGTCTGAAAAACAACCCACCCAGATGGATCCCTGTTGGATTGCAGGTCTGGCCATGCCAAGCAAGCAGGATGACACCTTACCTTTTTCTGCCTGTGGAGTTCAACATGAGCTTTGGGATAGTCACAGAATTTAAAACCCTCTGAGGGCCTTTGTGAACAGCTCTTCACTTTTTAAGTTTGAAGTCTGAGCTAAAAGGTTCAAAGGTGGCAGAATTTCTTACCTTTAGCAAAGAATTGACATCACTTGTGTCTCTCCCAACTTTTCCTGATTGCATCATTGTTAAGCACTTCTGCTTCCCTCTGCATTTCTAATTGGTTTGTCTGTTGGAGATATTTATACCAAAGGGAGCTGCTTTTCAGCCTAGCATTGTCTGAGCAGCACAAGAGATCTCAGAGATTGCATTAGCACTACTTTTATTTTATGAAGATACGGAAGTTACAATTTAAAAAAGTGGCTGGAAGATATACATGTGAGTTCACTGCTTACTTCTTTTGAGAGTTAACATATCCTCCTTGTACTAATCAAACAATGCAAAAACCCTTCAATATTTGTGAGTAGTTTATCTTAGAGATTAGAAATAAAATTTAATATTGCATTGTTTAACAGTTTATTTTTATATATAAGCAAGCATGACTTAGCTGTGAAGTATTCAGGTGCTGTGAGAGAACTAGGGACAGAAAAACCCTCAACAGAAAGGCAGGGAGAGGTCAGAGGTGAGGCCTTGGGAAGGCTGACCTGAAACAGAGGCTGGACAGGGCTAGAGAATAAAGTAGATATTTATTGAAAGGATGTTAGCGTACACCTTGGGCAGGACAGAGCCTGACCAGGGCTACACCCAAGGTGTAGAATGGTCACAAAAACGGATGATGAGTCACAAGATGTTACATTTTTATAAGTTTTGGTCCATTTGCATATTGGGGTTTAATTGTCCAATTACACCTTCAGGTTGTGAGGTCCCATCCTTCTTGTCCCTCCCTTCAGTCCACCGTTGTTTATGCTTTTGGGCCTGAATGTTGTCCCTGGTCTTCAGCAGGAAAAGGATTTGTTTTGCCTACCTACTCTGTGAAGAGAGCTTACTGGCACTTAATATGAGGCTCAGAACTACACCCCTAGGCAGCACAGAAGCTGAAAAACATGAAAGCTAAAACTTAAGACATCAGAGGTAGCTGAAGAAAAACAAGACTTGGTTCATTCCTCACACCCACATGCAATGACAGTTTATAAGAAGGAATGTGATGCATTTCAATGGCAATTCTGAAGTTTGAAGAAGAGAGGTAATCTGGAGATAAGAGAAACTAGAGAATCTGCTCAAAACCTTATCCATTCACCTTCATGAGGAAATTGACAGAGATGAAACTCCAGTGGGAGAAAACTAGAGGGATTTGGGTGGTCTACTTTAGCATTTTATTTTAAATCAGGAATGCATTTTTTTAAACAAATCTCCAGATTGCAGTCATTTACCATACTTTGGTTCACAATGCAAAACAGACTCAAATTACAGGAACACAATTTCTTTCACTGTATGTCCAAAACAGGGACTTCTAAGTTTAAAAACACAAGCTGACATCAGTCTAAGGACTCATTACACTCAAAAGACCACAAAAGCACAAACACACACACAAAAGTATTTAGATGTATTTTAAATTATTCATTTTTCCCCTCATGGGAAAGAACATTCAAAATTTGCTGGAAGCACGAATAGATCCTCAGCTTCCATTAGTCCATTATTTCAGAGGAATTGTGCTCCAAAGCGAAGGAAACTGAAAGCTGGACTCCATCAGGTAAGTAAACTGTAAAACCTCTGGCAAATTTCCAGCTGATGGCTATCTGTCAAGAATAGCTCATGAGAACTATCCCACAGTTTTATTACAACCTCAGAGAAGGCATGATACTGTGTCTCAGTAGTGTTACGGATTCTATATGAAGAATAATTTCTGTTAACCTTGTATTGAAGAAGTTAAGTATATCTTTCTAGTTTATATTAAACTATTAAATTGTGAACCTTTGAAATTTGACTTTCATCTCCCTGTAGTTAGATATTCATCTGTTTAAGTATCTGTAGACCTGTTTTAAAGAAAACGTAAAGAGAGTCTAGATGAAGGCAACTTGAGGTGAATATGCTATGAATAAGGATTCATCTCACCCTTCCATTTCCTGTGACCATAAATGACAAATCAAATTTGGTTTTTCAATGTTAATTTCACATGGTTGGGCATATCATAAGGATCTGTAGTTCCATACCATGCCAGACACTACAGTGAGGATATCACTAGGATATCTCATTAAATATATATCTGAACACTTTATTGAATTTAGTGTCATTACTAATGAAAAATTCAATAAAAAGACAAACTGAAAATGTGCAAAACATCAAACACTTTAGCTTAAAAGAGAATGAGCCAACATATTCTTTGCTGCTCTTCATCATCATTTTTGCTTTGTCAGTGTTTAATGGCAATCTGTCACTGACAATATCTGGCATAAAAAACTTACCACACACTTAAATGTAAGACTGACTGTGCATGTACATATATTGACATGAGTGGGAAAGAACCTCTTACACCAAAAGACATATACACTCATGTAGGTACTCTGAAGTGATTTGACAAGACTGTAAATAAAGTGGTGTTTTCACTTGCTTCACAGGAAAAAAAGAGTGGGAAAGATCCAGCCTCAGAAGTCTCTCTCACTACATTTTGTCTTCCTGTGAAACTCTACCAAAGAATGAAGGAAATAATTTCAGCCTCTTCCTCATTTGCCGTTTTTCTCACAGAATGCTTTGCAACCTGGACTAGCCCATCCTCAGATTTCTCCTCTTTAGGTAGGTACTATGAATTCCTTCCTTGCAATGCCCTCATGATAATTATCACATTGCCATTAGGATTATTCCAGTCTTAATGATCATACCTAAGAGTAGGTTTTCCTTTGCATCAAGGTTCATCCATTTCTCAGCTTCATTTTCAGAGGAAGAGACTTCTGTGGTCTTGTCTCTTTGTGTTCATCTGCGTAACTACCCTTGAAAAAAATCTCAACTCAGAGGCCTCAGTTTCTACCAAACTCAACAAAGAGGCAAAGGTTCAAAGATATTCACTTCTGACATGCTTGAGGGTTGGGATGAGGACAAGGTAAGTAAAGGAGACATTTCCCATTTCCACATCAATGCAATTTATCCCGTATTAGATGTCAAAACGAAGAAAAAAATCCACAGGAAATCATGACTCTCCTCTTACAAGGGAAACTTCTGTCACCAGCAAGATATAACTAATTTCCCATACTGTGAAGCAGGGATTGTGACGATTTAGTTCTGAGTGCATAAAAAACCAGACAAGATTATAGCCTTTCTCTTCATGGTAATAAAACCTTTGTTTATCTTGGCCTGCTTCTGCAATGCGAATCTCAGAGCATGAATTTTGCAAAAACCAAGGACCCTATAGTAAAATTCAAGTTCATCCTGCTCTAGAGAAAGTGAGATTTTATTTTATGAAGATACAGAAGTTACAATATAAAAAAGTGGCTGGAAGATATATATGTGAGTTCACTGCTTACTTCTTTTGAGAGTTAATTTTCCTCCTTGTACTAATCAAACAATGCAAAAAAAACCCCAATATTTGTGAGTAGCTTATCTTAGAGATTTGAAATAAAATTGCATGTTGCATTTCTTTACAGTTCATTTTTTTATATAAGTAAACATGGCTTAGCTATGAAGTATGCAGGTGCTGTGAGAGAACTAGGAATGGGAAAACCCTCAACAGAAAGGCAGGGAGAGGTCAGAGGCAGCTGAAGGAAAACAAGACTTGGTTCATTTCTCATACCCACATGCAATGACAGTTTATAAGAAGGACTGTGACTGGCTTTACATCATGTGTCAGCTTTCCTGCCTGCTCAGTCTTTATTGCTGTCAAATTTTATCGTTCAGACTGACATACAACTGAACTCAACTTTAAAGGGTTAGGGCATTGTATTCAAGTGCAGTTCTAGCTGATTTAAATCAGGAAGTTGCAGGACCCTGGTTCCCCAACCTGTTGTCTCCCCAATCCTTACAGCTTCCCAAGCACCAGTAGCACCAGAGGCAAACATGAAAACCACATGACTGCAGTCAGAAGATAGGACCCTGACATCCCTACTATGGCCAGTTTAAATTCAGGTGCAGACACTTCCTGTGAGCATGTTCAAATGCAGCTAAATGCAACAGAGGAGAAGGATATCTGACATGCAAGGGCAGTATATAGGTACCCAAGCAATTATGCTAAGCAGTATTCATGTCTACTGATCATGGTCATAGAATTATTGCTTTCCATCACGGATTTTTTTCAAGGGTGATTCATTCTTTTCCTGTACAATTGAAATTTTTCTCTAAGAGGCCCCTGCAATAGTTCCTTTGTGCTCTATCTTCATAGTCATGAGGTCTGGATGAAGGAGTTGTACGCTTTGATTGCCAGCCACACCCAGATGTGAGGTAAAAGACATTTTCCTTACATTTACATAGAACCAACTCTGTTTCAGTTTGTGCCCCAGTGCCTCTGAGCACCACTGAGAAGAGTCTGGCTTTGTATTTTTACACTGTCCCATCAGGTATTTACACACATTGTCCAGCTATATCCCTTCCTCAGGGGTGACCAGCCCCCATTGGAAAGATCTTGCAATCTCAATCTCTTTGCTACCTTTTTCTGGACTCTCTCCTGCCTGTCTCTTGCACTGTGGAGGCACACCTGGACACAGCACTCCAGATGTGTTTCACCGGTGCTAAGTAGAGGGGAAGGATTGCCTACACCCTCCTGCTGGCTGTTCAGAGGCTGTTGGCCCTCCTCGGTACAAGGACACATTCCTGTCTCATGCTCAAGCTGTTATGCACCAGGATCCTTATTCCTTCCTTGCAGAGCTGATCTCCATCTGGTCAGCTACCAGCGTACACTGGGGCATGGAGCTATTCCTCCCCAGGTGCAGGGCTTTACGTATCCCACCAAAGGATTAGAATGTAAAAGAATATGACACACAGAATCATTTATAAGGCAGCTTTATGTACCTCAGAATATTATGCAATTGAGAGGGCAGATGCTGTCTGACCACGTGCAGGTAATTTTCATACTGTTAAATAAAGATGTCTCTTACGTTAGGATTTATTCTCACCTCTTACAGAAAACACAGAAATCTATAGAAATAGCTCAAATATTGCCTGTCCAGTCTGATCTCTATTGCTTTCTTAATGTAAGCCTGAATTGGGAAAAGAAAACTGGTACTGCGTGACGAAATCCTCATTTAGTTACTCAGGTTAAAATGTGAGAATAGGTGCAATTTTTTTTTTTTTCAATTTTCAAGACTTTCATTTGAATAGGCCTAAAATAACAGATTATTAAACAATTTTACTCTTGCATTTTCCCAGAGTAAAATGTGGCAGCATAACCGGAGCTCTGATTCATTAAGACGGTTAATGTTCCCAACCCCCACCAAAATGAGCTTCTTACTCGATGGAGTCCCAGATGCTTTATGTAAAACACCACAGAGGGAAGCCTAACTCAACTTGCTTTCCATATGGGAAGACACAGACAGGAGACTGACAGAACATGATAAACAGGGATTCATGTGGTGGTTGTTTTGAGGGTTTTTTTCAAAATAAGAATATACTCTCCTACTGCTTTTTTTTTTTCTTTTTTCCCCAGGGTAGCTTTAATTTCAGCTCTGTTTCCATCTGTGGTGTTTCATTCAGGAGAGACATAGCCATAGAAATGTGTAGTGTGAAAAGATATTAGATAGGACAATTTAGATGGGATAAAATACCCTGATGCTTTTACAATGAGCCTTGGAAGCTCAACTCTCAGTGCCTGAGACAGCAGCTGCTGAGCAAGTGTCATCCACTCAGCACTTGGTGTGACAAGTCGTGTTTAATCAGCCTTTTAACATGATAGGCATGGAAAAAGTTTGTAACCACTTGCAGAGTGGTGCTTTTGCCATACAGTCCCCCAGTTCCTTCCCTTGTTCCTTCCCTCAGCAATATCCAGCCACTGACCAGGACACGCAGTGCTCCCTACCTCACTCCTTGGCCTTGGAGAGTTGCAAAACCAACTAGGAAAACCGCACAGAAAATTCCTAAATGTTGTCCTAGAAGCCTGAATAAAACATTTCCATGTCTTTCCATGTCATGACAAACCTGAAGCCAGAAAGGGGAGATATGAGCCTGGTGGTTTCCCATGGGTCTATGGCCTGTCCTTGGATGACCCAACATGTTCTGAAAACATGAATTCTGATAAAGGATTTTCCTGCAGTTCCTTCCTACATATTGGTCCCATGTAGATCCTTTGGTGTCTTTAATAACATTCATCTGTGGCTTTTCCCTTTCCTTTACTGGAGAACTAATCTGTTCACTTTCATCATATCTTTCTATTTCACAACAACTATAGGGTATATGCTTCACATCTTTATCTTTATCTGTCAAATTTAGCCATAATTAGCCCCAGAGATTATGTGGTTTTTTGTGGGGGAAGCCAAGAGCAGCTGACAAGTAAGCATTTTCTGTGTGGAATCTGGATAGAAATATCTAAAAATATTTAATATTCTCAGGAACCATGAGGCTTTACATATGCTAGATGATGGAATTACCTAATTTCTACTTTTATTACAATAAAATTAGGGGAAAATCCAAATGCTCCAATTTCCCTATGAAAATACAACTTCTTTTATTTAATACCTGAAATTTTTGAGCTAAGCCTCAATGGCAGGTTCATTTTAAAAGAAGGGGCTTTTTTTCTCTTTCTTATGCCAAACCATAGAAAGCTACCACTGTCAGAAACCTTTGTCCTTTTAGCTTAAGCACTGATCCAGAAGTCAAAACTGCAAATTGCACTCCACTTACAAAAGCAGAACTGTATTGTGGAAGTGTTAAGCTTTTTAATCTCTAGAATGTCACACTCCAGCCCAAGTTACTATTCATTAAACAGGAGCTGTTAATGTTATTTGTTTACAGCACGAGTTGTCACTATTTGACAGTCATTATCTCGCAGCAAGGCTCTTTAGACCTTTTTGGACTTTTTCTCTGTGATTATGTTGTATTAATTTATTTTCTGTAAGCCATAGCTCATTTATCATTTGAATTGGGAAATACCACAGAAGCCTAGTTTCCCACTGAGTTATTAGTTAGGAAGTAAGAGGGATGTAGTAGTTTTGGATGAAGTTTGGACCATCTTATCTTTGAAATAGGGTAAAAAAATATATTCTCAAGCTAGACTGATAGTTCCCCTTAACAATGTTTCAAACATGGTTGTGTTACTTTCACTGACCAAAGACTTTTTTGTAAAAGTAAGAAGGAAAGGAAGGAAGGCATGACTCCTAATGTCTGCAAAATTCATCCCTTAAGTAGTAGGAGGAAGATAACGTTTAAAAAACATTTAGTGGGATGACGGAGCAGGCAGGAATAAGATGATCTAAGGTGGTCTGTGACTCAGGTTGCCTTTTCAGTAGGGTTTTTTAGCCTGTGAAGTATCACATTATACTGCAAAAATAATAAAAATGAAAGTTTGAATTTCTAATCCTTTAGCAAAGCAATTTCTTGTTACAAATCAATGTCAAAATATTGAGGATTCTTTTTCATCATAAAGTTCATAAAATCCTTGATTCACAAATAGCTAAATATTGTGTTTTGAGTCAGTTTGACATTAAATTGGATTATCTGTCATCCCACATGGTCTCACAGGAGCTGTACCATCACCAGCTCATAATCTACTTCATGAGCAGTGCTCAGTGTCAGGACTTCATTTTTCACAGCGCACTGACACTCGTGATTCTTCACATGTTTCAATCAAAAGGCATAAGGCACCATAGGAGTTATAATCCATCTGGGCAACATAGATTACAGAATGCCTGAGGCAGGACTCTAATGACCTAATGGATAGATGTTATGAAATTTCACAGACAGGAGGAGACCCAGGTTAATGTTGAACTGAAGCTACTGTTCCAAATTTCATAAAAAATAAGTGGTTAAGCATTCCTAATGGATTTTTTTTTTTTAATCATCGATATAAAAACATGGTTTTATAGAAAATGTATGTTGTGTAGAAGTCAGCCTTCTCTAGCTAAAAGAAAAAAACCAAAATTTTCTTGTCCATCTCCTGGTATGGTGCAAGCTGATGATTTTAGACTAGTGCAGGAGAATGTGAGATAGTTCTAAAGAATGACAGAACTTTTTCCTTTGATTCTTTGGTTGTGTATAGACTTCAGAAAAAGCACTGCCTCAAAAAGGCAGGACAGGCATTAATAGCTGCACTCTTTAAAAAAGTCAGATGGTAGGATGTCAAACAATGTCACTGAAGTATTCTGATGTTTGATAACCCTGTAACTGGAGTCATCTGTTTCAGGCTAGATTACAAACTGATTGAAAGCAGTTAATTCATCTGAGCAACCCATTTATGTGAGCTACACAGAATCACATCAGCAAAGAACTATTACATATCAAAGCATAATAAAACTGAGGGCATGTTGAGAACCAAGGGTCACTGAGGTGTTGCTTTATGCTTTATCACCACTTAACAACAAAGGCAAAGAAAGATAATCTTCTAATCAGTCTAATATGAAAATTGAAGATGAGAGGTCTTTTTATGCTCTTGGGTATATTTCCTATGCAGTTGCTTTTTGAACACCAAATTTCTTTCTCAAAAATGAATATAATTTACAGGATCTTTTTTCTGCTTGTTGTGGAGTTTTGTATGTTTGGGGCTTTTTTCCCTACTGTTTTTGAAAATGTGGATGAGACCATGTAAGAATCATGTCTCTTTCCTTGCACAGCATTCTTTTCTAAGCAATTTCACCTCTTATTGCATCACATTTCCTAATTGATGTAATAAAGTAGCTCATCATTTCTTAATCATGACCCATGCCTTTGCTGTTATGAAAAGGTTGGAACAAGATGCAGGTAAGAGAGAATTAAATGATTAGAGTATACTTAATGTCCCTTGGTATGGCTAGAATGAAAATAGGCCTTGTCAAACAAAATTTCATTTTTGTTGAAATTATAGGTTTGATTTATGAAGATAATTGCATGAGTATAATTGAATAGCTAACTATTGACATCTGAAATACCGATTTAAAAATTAGCTGTATTTATGAGCAAAGAATTAATCATCCAACTAATAAATCTCCAAAAGTCAGTAGAGAGCACTGCTTAGCCCTTGTACTAAAACAGACTAGGAAAGCCTTTCCTGTCCATGACAAATGCAATGCAATGCAAAAAGCATTAGCATTTTGTGGTAAAAACGGTTACAAAATTAGAACATCTCGCAACTGAGCATATTTAAGTCTATACGTAAAACAAGAAACAGGTATTGAGACTACTTTAATTATGAGTGCAGTAAGATAAGAGGGTACATTGGGATATGAGTAATCTGTGTTAAAACCAATTTTTAGCCTGAACAAAAGAGAGAAATCTGCACTTAGACTCTCCCAATTCCTAAAAGGTATCATTACTCTGGAATGCAATTCTGTCACCTTTACTTTTCATTTTCATAGTTTTACACATTCCTGAATTTAAGAAACCTCTCTGTAATACTTAACAAAATCACCACAATATATGACGGACTTTTAATTCCTACAAATTGGTATAATCCAGTTAAAAAGGTCTTTAAAAATACTGGCCTATGACTATTTTCTATGGAAATTTGGTGGCATATGAAAATACAGCTGACGCTAATCAGTATCTTCTTCAGTGATATGGAAATAACATAAACCTACTGCTGATAAAAGTGTGTCAACTGATGCAAAGATGAGTGGAAGGCTAAATAATGGTGATGAAACACCACCATGGTTGGTCAACCGCTCAGTAAACTGAGTCAATTCAGCCAGGATATATTAGACTAAAATATGCATGAAGCAAAATAGATGTGGTATAGAAAGAGGGACTATTCTGTGGCCACAGAAGCTGTGAACAGGGCTTAGGATTCCCACTGAGTTAACTACTTCAGTTCAGGATGGATGTAGGCCCTGTTCAGGCTGCAGATGACTCTTTCAGGCTGTATGTGTGTTTCTGAATTATAATAATTACTAAAGATCTCTCAAACCAGACAGAAAAATTGAGTCATTCAAATTGCAAGAAAGTTTTACATTCATAATTATATAAACAGAGGGGTAGAAGTGAATTCATCTTCCCTCACTGTCTCAAGTGAGCATTTAATAGCTTCAAGAGAAATAATGTTTCAGCCCAACAATTTTCTATGTTTTCTTAGTAACATTGTTTCTGTGTTCTTGTTGCCAGATGAAGAACTCTTTGCACACCTGCTGGGTTAAAACAATGCTTATTCTTCAAAAACCACTGGCCTATGGAACAACACAATGCTTATTCTATAGGATTATGTTAAACATTAACCAAGAAGAAGAATGGAAAGTAACCAGCTCAGGTATGCCAAATTTTCACCAGTTCACCCAGCAGCCAAGTACAACTTAGGGTCACCGACAACCAGGGACCATGAAAGAGACCCCTAGGACAGAAGAATGCATGCACAAAGGGGAGGGAAATTAACATACGCTGAAAATTTGGGAAAATGATCATCAAATGTATGTTTATTCCAGGAAAATCAATGAATATGTATGTAAAATATAGTATAAAAACAGAAGCTTTTTCTGTACACAGCATACATGATATTTTGGAGAACGTACTCCCTCATGCATCCAGATAACTAAAGAATACCTGCCTCTTAATGTTACCTTGCTGTTAAGAAGTTTTATTTTTACTGATTTTTGGTAACAATCTAATCTTTGATTGCAATCCTGTAGCATGGGAACAAGTTATTAGCCTTCAAAACTTCCAACAAAATGAAATGTAGCCTCTGGTGTTAAGAAAGCCTGGATTTCCATGAACTTTTAAGCTACATCATAGACTTCTGGTGTGTGAAAAAAAAAAAAAACCCTAACTCCAGCTAGACGTTCAAGCCCCTTCCCATCTGGATTGGCTGGTGGCTCCAATGGATGTGCTCCTAGTGGTGACTTTCCTTCAGGTTTTGCACATGCAATATACTTTTCCTGCACTTTCCAGCTGTTTTCATGAAACTAGAGAACTAGCCTGCAGTTTAGACAAGCAAATTGAAGCCTGTCATTTGAACCTCAGTTTTAGATAACTAGTGATTCTGTTTCCATGCTCTAGCACAATAACTACTAAATGGAAAGCAGTAGGTGTTTCTGAAGACCTTCAGAAGTTAGTGTCTAGCTTAATTCTGTGCCTAAACAGCGGTCATCAAGATCTCTTTTCAGAGAAATCTTTAAAGCACCCACTTCTCTGCCTTAACTGTACAGGGAATTTAACCAGATGCTTTAAGAACACTTCTTTGCTAGGAGCAGAAGGATAAACACATTATGAGTTTTCAGTTAAATGGTAGTCAGCAGCAGCAGCTGAATGAAAAATTACGATAGAAGAGCAGAATCCTGAAGTCTGTATTAGCACTGAAACATAAATGTATCATAAGATCCCAAGTATTTCTTTCCATAGCAAGCACAAAATGTCTGATTATTAATTACTCTTTTTTTTAAATCTCTAAAAAAAATCCTTCAGCATATTTTAAGTTAGCCGACATCCAAATTTTTGGAACCAATTTCTATTGTAAGGAAAATTGTGTAAAAAGCTTTTCCCAAAACCTAGTATTTATTATTATTATTATTATTACATGAGTGTAGCCCTGGTTTTGTGCCTGAGATATTTTGGTTTTCTGAAATTCTTTTCTCAGGGAATTTTCTGTAAACAAGAGACATGTTTTTGTAAACTGTACCTATGTTTTTATTCTTTTCCCTAGGAGGGACTTCTTCTTGATGTCCCTCTGGTCTGACCCATGTGAGTGAAGAGGTTTGTCTTTGTTTCACCAATTGAATTGGTCTGTACAAAATAGTATAAAGGAGAGACACATCCCAAAATTAAAGGAGTCATTTTCAGCCGTCTGAAGTCAGAGTCTGTGTCATTGTAATGTACAACAGTGTCATATGAGATCATTATCAATATCTTTATTTGTCTAGAGAGTGGCTCTTAATAAGTATCAACACTACTTCATCACATTTTTTAAGCTAGTATTACCACTTACCATTATTGTTGAGAGGCTATTGCAGCTTGATGAATTGTCCAGTAAGAATCTAACTGATCACTGAACTGGTCTTAAATATGTCAGAAGAACTGCTGACAGCAAAATCTGTGCACTGAGAACATATAGATCTGCTAGACATGCACTTCTGTTCATTATATAGCTCCACATTTTCATTTAGTGTACATAGAGAATTTCTTATCCTTGGGCTACCTGCAGCTTAGGATTTGACTTGGATTTGTTTCCCTCTTTTGTCTGTGCAATAGCCCAAAGCACAGTGCTTTTTCTTCCTGAATTTTTGATGCTCTTTCCAGCACACTAGCCTATGAGGGTTATTTTCTCCATTATTCGATCTTTGTCCTATTTCTTGGCTTCCTTTAGCTTGATACACTTGTTCCAAACTGATGGCTGTTTTACTTCAGTGCTCTCACTGAAATTCAATAGGGTATATCTTTATAGAGATAAAACTGTTCCTCTCATAAATCTTCCAGCAAACTGGATTCACATAGAACACAAGAGATTCAGCCTTTGATTAGGTATTTCTTTCTCTGATATCATATAGGAATATACAAATTCTTAACCATGCACGTTTCTGAACATTTTTTGATCTGCAGTTTTTGTCTCAGAACTCATCATGTTTCTCTCTCCTGTGTTCATATAGCATTTCTAACAATGGCGTCCCACTTATTTGCTTTCTTTTTTTTTGTCTCATCAAAATATTTAAAAGGCATTATCTCAAATTTTTTAAATCTTTATCACAGGGAGCTCTGTATACACATACAACTCTTTCATCCACTGCTTCTACATGAAGATATTTGTATCTATGATTCAGCCTGCAGCTGTGTAATTGTTTTTTCCTCAGGACTGTAGTGTTCAGCAGTTTATCAGTGTCTTCCTAAGCATGAACATCAGACACCTGAATATTGCTACTGTTTTTCTTGCATCACCTGTTAAGTAATATATAAGAAGATTCTTTTTTCTTATGGCCCATTGCCTCTTTATTAAGATTTAGATATATTCTACAACAGTAGCCAGCATTCTAGGCACAGGTTGTCTTCTCAGCCCCCTTTCCAACATTTTGCTTTTGCAAGCTGTATGGTTTCTTTCTCTAATGCCTTTCCAGAATTTGTAATTATTTCAAAGTTTAATAGAGGGTAAACAAGCAAGCAGCAGCACTGCAAGTGTTCAGTATCTTTCGTTCTCCTTATGGAACAATAATTTAGTAATTCCCTTTACATTCTCAGTATATGAATTCTTTTCTGTAGCACCAGCTGAATAGCAGCTGATAGGGAAAAAAAAAAAACCATTGAAACTTTCTGGAAATGTTAAAAATTCATTTGGAAGTGTGAATCTCCAAAAAAATTAAATTTATGATATACGAATCTACTACGAATCAGTCTCCTGGTACCATTTAGTGGATCTACAATTTCTCTTGCTCTTTCTGTACTTGGCACACAGATAACATGGACCGAGTAATAAAATAACTCTACATTTCAAAAGTAGTAGAAATATAAAAATACAATGATTTATAATTACACCATACACTAGTGAGGTTTTATATGTAAGGTAATTAACTATTCTATGAGTGTTTGAAACTCATATGACTGTTTGAAGCCATCAACACTTTGAACATTTACTATTCATAGCATTAACTAACAAGTGAAAAGTACTGCAGGGCACTACAAACAAGTGTAAAACCTCTTCAGTACTTTCTCAGTCCCTGTCTCAAGCTGCCAAAACAAAGTGTATCTCAGAAAACTAAAGAAAATAAATGGTAATCACAAATGATTAATAGTATAAAACTAAAATAGTATCAATAGTACCTGTGGGAATGAAAGAAGGTAAAATATGAAGAATTAACCAGGAACAGTGTTTTGGCTTTTTTTCACAGGCAGGATCTAATTTGAGTTCATTAAATGCTACTCACAGTTAGGAGGAACACAGAATTCCCATTTGGTAAGTGATGTTTCATTGAATGCAACAAGCAATCACATGTGCAAATCGCAGCTTCATCACACCAGCACCCTTTCTCAGGTTGATGCTGTTCATTTGGCTGTACAGCTGTGAGACAGCAATACAGCCTCTAAGCTGCTCACTGAACTTTGAAAATAGTAATCCAGCACATCAGCTCCTCAGATGCGATTAGCCACTGAGGGTCCTTCTCTGTGCTTCTGTTTTCTGTGTTCTTGTTGCCAGATGGAGAACTAGTGGCTGGAAGCCCTGAAACACTTTCATGTCCAGAAGTTAAAACATGCTAAGTTTCTTTTCCATACCTGAGCTTTACACACTTCCCTGACTGAAGATCAAGACAATGAAGGAAAAGCAAAAATCCCACCTTTCTTTCTATCTCTATTCTCCTACAGTTTGCTCAATGATATTTTTTGTTCTGCAAGTGAAACCTCAACAATGACCTTTCTTCAACAATGACCATCAAAATATTAGCACTGGTAACAGAAATAGATTGGGGAATAAAATCAAGATTTGTTGTTTGTTCTGTTTCTCTTTACTACATTTTTTATCATAAAATTGTCACAATCATGTGTCTTTCCTTGAAAATATTGTGTTTTGCCTCCAGCAATCCACAAATCACAAGCACAGATTGCTGAGGATGTTACTATCTTTCTTTCCCTGAGAAGTCAACTTTTTGTCTGATATTCTCTCCCCAAGAGAAATGATCTTCTAGCAAATGTGGCATGCATTTCTTCTGAGCTAATACGATTCTATCATGCACTCTGCCCATGACTGATTTTCTCCTTTGTTGACTTTGGGTTTTATGTCTTTTTAGGATTCCTGAAAGCTGATGGCAAGCATCAGAACTTTTTCACTAGCCCAGATTCTGGTGGTGTAAATTACATTGAAATTCTCCTGGCCAATATTTTCCATTCCTTGCTGGTAGATCCTCAGGGATGAGTGACTGTTAGCCACCGTACAAGGAGCCTGAAGTCGAATTCAGGTTGTCAGAACCCACATCTCTATGCTTGCAAACCTGAAGTCTCAACGAGTAAGTTCTGTCTGAATTGAAAGGACTTTTTGTTTAAACACAATAGGTAGCACCCTTCAGAGTTAGCTTTACACATGCCAGTAGTCTTCACCAAATTACATGCCTTTTCAAGCTTCTCATGGCAGATTAGCAAGGAGCCACAGACAGCTGGCTCTCTTCTGTATTGTCATACACTACTGGATAGCAGAAACAGGACTCCAGCCAGCTGGTCCTTTGTTTTGGCCACTATGTGTGTCCTTATTGTGAGCTACCTCTATACTTGAGCTGCCTTTTAGCTTTCTAAAGGTTTCAGCACATGAATGATGATAAAGCTATCCTGGTTACTGGCTAGTGTAATGCTCTGGGCAGGGTTTGCGAAGGAAGAGAAACAACGGGGAAATCTTCATAGAGGAGGGTTACTTCTATCAGCTGTACACAGTGATGACCAATTCTATTTTTGATAGAAAGCCAGTGACCTGTTGTCAGTATTTTTTACTTCTCATTCCTTCGTTGATGAAATGGAAGAAAGTAACCAAAAGACTTTAAATTAATGAGAGGACATAGGATAAATGAATAGTTGTGATAACATTAGGTATATTAATAGGATCTGCAAGACTGGTCACACATAGTGGAAATTCCTTATTTCTTGTCTCACCCAATCATCTTGTAGGCCATCACTGGACTCTGCAGCTTGCCCATGTCTCTTTTCTAGGGGCAAGGTCAGAATTGGACACAGTACTATAGATGTAGCCTCACGAGTGCTCAGCAAAGAGAAGGATCACCTCCCTTGACCTGCTGGCAATCTTTGGCCTCCTGCAGCACAGGACGCCATCAGCTTTCTTCCATGCCAATACTGGAAAATGTAAGAAGGGAATAAAATCCTTGTATCTTCTCCATGGAACACAAAGTGCTAGGTACTTAAATCTTTTCATGAAAAAAATGAAGCATTAAGGAAAAACAGCTCATCAGTGGTCATTACAAGTGAATTAATCTTCTTTATAGCATCCATAAATATTTCTAGTGCATTAGTGTTTCACACATTGAACTCAGAGATGAGAAAATATAAATCAGTAATACATCCACTATTTTCCAGTCATCTCATAACCAAAAAAAAAAACCCTGTGTACCTTACAAAAATTGTGAGACTCTCCACATCCTACAGGGTTGAGAGACACACGTGAGGTTACTTGCAGCAGGCAGCAGGTGGTAAGAGGAGTTAGTAGTAAATTCAGTTCTCAGAGGACAGATTGTCCAGTGTTCATAAGCCACCTGCCATCACAGGCAGAACAGTTTGCTCCTCCAGACATGGAATGAACTGAAGAAGTATTCTAAGGTGTGGTACCACATAGGTGAGAAGGGTACACCTGTACTCCACTTGAGGGGGACACATCCCCCTCAATCCCCCAGCAATGCCACACAGCTATCCATTTTCTACTTCATCTGAAGTCTCACACTGTTTCTGCCTGTTACACGCCCTTGATTATTTTCATATCCCTGTAGCAACACGAATTTTAGGTTTTGAATTTGTACTGTATTTGTTATTTGTCTGTATTTGGTATGTCCCTTCCACCCCACCATTCCTACCCCTGTGGGTCCTCTTGATGTAACCCCTCCCCCTTCCCTTCCCCATTTGGTCAGTGTTTCCCCGCCCAGGGCTGCCCTGGGGAAAAGGGGACACACCATGCCCGCTCTCTCTCTCTCTCTCTCCACTCTCTCACCATGCTTCCCTCATGTGGAGAAGGGGTTCTGGCAGAGCCCCTTTCCACATGGCTGCACTGAATAAACATCCTTATTAACCCAAAGAGAGAGCATGTGTCCTTCATCCCAGCCTGACCCACGCACAGCCTGCTGAGCTGACGGACCCACACGAGATGTTTCTGTGGTCTGGAGGGATTCACTGCTAGCCGGTAGCAGCTCCCACCACAAGAGAAACCGCAGCAAATATCCCCTTCCATATTTCTGTAGTATGTCCTAATTGAGAATTCCTCTCTCCCTTTTTAGAGTTCTTTTGTTGTCTTTGTGGAGCTGATGAAGGAGACAGATGCAGTCAGCAAAGATCTGTCTCTTCACTTTGGCTCTAAGCACATAGCAAAGGTTTGGAATTTAAAAGAAATTAAACTTAACTAGAAACTCCTGAATGCATTTCATTTATATCCATAGTAACAGAGCTCACAGCAGACTTTTTCACTTGGTCAGCCACCCTGACAGTGGTTGCTATGGATGTTTTGATGGTTTCTTTGCAATTAAAAGGTTTTTTAGAAACTGATGTTTCTGAGAGTACACTGTTTCTCTGAGGTGAATTTCACATTTGACTAGCTGCTATTACCGTATTTTACACACACAAACGTACATGGGCACAAATCAAATGGCGGAAGATGCTTATGTCACTCAGGATGTTTCCCATGCACAGTTAATGAAAACACTCCACAGGCAGATAATAACAAAAAGTGAATATGGGCAGTCTAGTTCAATGTAATTGCAACCCATCACTACAATCACTGTCTGCATGACAACAAGGCATCACACAGCCTTGTAGCAGGTCAGAACCTAAACCATGCCTTTGAAGATGAGAAGGAAACAAAACAAAACAAAAAATTATGAGCATCTGATATTTTCACATTATTATACAGCACAATGGGACATTTCGAGGCATTTCATTCCAGTGCAGGAATTAAACTGGAGAATGCTAGGTCCAAGTGACATGCTTCAGGTTTGAAGCACTTACAGATGAAAACCAGCTTATATAGCTTTAGGATAAAATTAATAACTACAAAGGTGCAGAATACAATCATTAAATGGTTGGCACACTAACAGATCAAATAAAATTTGACTTTATAGGACAGACACCTTTTATTACTTCAAATCTCACTTGATTTTATTTACCTCTTTCTATGTAGCCATTTAAAATTACATAAGCAATTAATATTAATCAGATTTAAAAATTAATTATTCAATCAAACAAATCTTCCACATTTTTCTTCCCTCTAGTAAGTTCTTTATATTGTATGTGTTTCAGCAGAAGAGCATAAGAATCATTTGGAATTCAAGATTTATCTCACTTAAATGTCAAGAAAAAAATTATTTTTTAATAATAAATAAATAAAAACTATTACCATTTACAGATATGCAAAAATCAACAAGCAGTCATGCATGTTATTATGCAAATCAGAATATTTCCTCCCCATTTATATTGTAATCACCCATGAATAATTAGAAACTCATTATGGATATTCCGGACACAAAATACATTTTAGTACCAGCAATTTCATCATCACTTGTGGTCATAGACTAAAAATGAAGATAGAATATAGAAATAAAGATTGCTTTGAGGAATCGTTCAAACTGGTTGTTATGTGCGTTAACTCATTAAGTGCTAAACAGGAGTGCAAGGTAGTGGCCTACTGATTGGCTTTGGACATCAGTTAATGCTGGTTCTGATCAGCTCTTCAGGGAGAAGAAGCTAGAGAGTAGAATAAGACAGTCATTTGGAAACAGTCCTGTTGAATGGAGCTGTAAAAAGCAATGAGTCAGATGATGTGACACAGAGATCTGGAAAGATCAGAAATCCATGCCAAAACCAAAAGGAGCAAAATTACTTTCTTCTTCTGAAAACAAAACAAAAAAAAAGTCAACCTAATGTACCTGGGGAAATCCAATTAAAAACAGATACAGAAACAGTCAGTCTGGTGGAGAAGTGTAGGTAAGATTAACAATATAGAGGTCCCAAGGGCAAAATCTAAATGTGAATGAGACAGGCTTAGGCAATGTGATATGGCTCAAAAACCAATTGTACTGGGGCTACAGAGCTTGAGAAGGGCCTTGAAGGGAAGTCGTATGAGGAGCAGCTGAGGTAATTTTGTCTGTTCAGCCTGGAGAAGTGAAGACTGAAGGGAGACCTAATGTCAGTCTACAACTTCCTCATGAAGTGAAAAGGAAGGCCAGACATTGATCTCCTCTCTGTGGTGACCAACCAGTGACAGGACCCAAGAGAATGGCCTGCATCTATGTCAAGGAGGTTTAGGTTGGATATCAGGAAAAGGTTTTTCACCCAGATGGTGGCTGGGCACTGACACAGGCTCCCCAGCAGAGTGGTCACAGCACCAAACCTGACAGAGTTCAAGAAGTGTTTGGACAATGCTCCTGCACACGTGGTGTGACTTTTGGGGAGGGTTCTATGCAGGGCCAGGAGTTGGACTTTGATGATTCTAATGGGTTCTTTTCAGCTCAGAATAATCTGTGATCTATTTTCTGAAATTTTTAAGAATTGGAGTCATCATATATAGGAACTTCTACAAATACTATGTAATTAATATTTCAGACCATGAGAAATGAATAGCACAGTATACATTGCTACATAAACATAATTAGTGCAATTATAGTTTTCCATATTCTTACAGAAATTAAGAATTTACATAAATTCTGATCACTAATAACTTTGTATTACCAGAAAAGACAGAATATAGATAATTCAAATGTATGAAGTTGCACTGATATTTAGGAAAAGCTGAGGATCAAAATCAAATGGAGAGAAGGCTAAATCCTGTTTTGCCAGTTTACTTAAAATTATAATAAAAATGTGTGTAAAAAGCATTTCATTAATATTCTCCAACAAGTTTAAATAAAGAAGCGATCTTTCCTGAGAAACAACTGCTAATGAAAAGCAGCTTAAGTTTTCATTTCCAGGCACTGCATGAAATTCACAGTGTAAATCTTTGACACCAAGTGAATGAATGTACCGTGATGATACAGAACTTCCATTACAATGTTGAAACATTTTACAACAGGAAACAATATACAGTTGTAATTTGCTTCCCTGAACAATGACTCAATACAAAGCAAGTTTTCTCTGAGTTATATCTATTTTCTGATGAAATCACAACTAATACTGAAAGCATCTCAGCAAATATTCTCTTGACAAAAGTTTCAGATTGTGTGTTTCTCAAGTGCTCAATCCATCTTATAAATAATCTTTGAGACAATAAAGGGCACAGATATATGTGTCTTCTGTTGTTAGATTGTATTTTCAGTGGAGAATCATTAGGTAAGATGATTTCAAGATGTAGCATAAGGAAAAAATACACAGCATTCCAATTTCCAGTAACAAAAGTCCAGGCTTCTCTTGTATTCCCTGAGCTAGCTTTCTTCAGGTAATCATTAAAATATTTTTCCATATTTTCCTGTACCTGTCCATAAAGAAAACTGAACAGTGTCTCATCATAGCTGAGAAATTGAACAGTGTATAGTACTTGCAAGAATCTATATAATTCAGAAGAAAACACCTTCTTGCTCAAAATAATCACTTCTGCCAGGAAGCTTATATCACCTGGCGTAAAATGCATGAAAATATGCAGGCATCTGAACACGTTATGCAAGCACAGACATGGGTGAAATGACAACTGATTAATAAGGTACTTCACAATTTCTGAAATGCTGGCTCCCTTATGACTATGGCAGCAGAATACTGCGTTTTTAGACAGGAAGATTGTATTTTGAAGGAATGTGAAGAGATAGGGAAGAGATAAGGAAGAGTGGCAGGAAAAGGTGAAATATTCTTTATTTTAATTACCATTATTCTCTTAAGAGTTTTGAACAAAAGAAGATAAAACATAAATGAAACAATACCCTTCCCTCAGTAAAGTCTTAACAGAATTTTATTCCTGCTAATGACTTTATCTAATGGTTAAAAGGAAAATTTCTTCAAATGTGCCATCTATCACTGCCAACAGCCACAGTTCAACCCACAATGTAGCCAAAAAAAAATTCAAATACTATCAATAAGGGTCTAACCAGAGAAGACTGCATTATATGCCATTATTTCTAAGCAATTCAGAAGAGAAAAAATATTTGTGTGGTTATTTACTCCATCAAAAGCTCCTCCCCCCACGTCAAATTGAAAATAATCATAGATTCAAATTCATGAACACTTAATTTGTTTCTGTAGTGACAGCGCTACAAGATTGGACTATGGATGTGCATGTAACTTGCTGAGAGTTAAATAAGAAGTGCTACTAATAGCAATAGAAAACTGCTCATAAATAGCTAACAAATCTAGCAAAAAGAACTGGGGTTTAATTGTAAGAAAAATTATTTTGCATGCTTCTGTATCCATTTATCAATGCAGCAAGTAGTGTTAATATTATTCAAAAAGCAGTATCACTTGACTCAACACAAAGATGGTCCTCTATGACCAAGTGCTGCAACATGATGGCCTCAAAACTGACTTATTTAAGGACTTGGTTGGAGCTGTCGAGGGCTCCCAAAACTCCCATGTGAATTATTTTTTCTCTTTCAGAGCGCAGCCGATTCTGGAATTCAAAGACAGATTTCCCTGAAGGGCAAACCTGCTAAACCTAAACAGAAACCCACGTTTCTCCCTCAAATGTTCCTTCATCAGTCAGTTTTGTTAACGACATACAATATTGTCATAGTGCAACAGAAGTAACATTTAAAACAGAAGTAAGAGCTTCAAAGAAAGAAAAAAATACCAGAAGATAATACAGTAGGATGATCTGTGACAAAGCTGGAGAAAGAAATTATGAATACATGTAAAATCCACAGTTAGAGACACTGCACAATGGGACAGAGTACAGACACTGACTAGCTGGTGGGATAGATTAACAAGTTGGTACACATTAAAAAAAATACAACATACAGAGTTCTAGGTGCAAGGGGCTGAAAAAAAACCGTGTGAACTGCAGAAACACCTCTGTACTGAGCAAATCTTTTCTGGACAAGGCTTGAACTTCCTTGCCTATAAACTCCCTCTGTTCTTAGGGTTATGGTCGGAGTTAAGATTGAAAGAAAACTTGAAGTTTCATTGACAAGAAAAAGATCCTATATTTCAATGAGCTGAGACTGGATGGTGAGAATGATCCTCAAATATTAGCACCCATGAGGCAAGACAGTGTCTCTGTAGATAAGAAAAGAGAGGAAGGGAAACCCCAGAGGCACAGCCTTGAGGGCTCTGGAAAAGCTCCAGCAAACCAATGATGGGCTGATTCTCATATGGAAACCATGGAGTCTGGCAGTGGACACAGTGGCACAAAGGTCAGAATGAGGTAAAGTATTAACTTGTGAGAAAGATGATAGCACAACGTGCAATTTGTAGGGGTTAGGTCTAAGAGAGAAAGCATAAAGCTCTGATTGCAATAATGCGACAAAGGCAAAGCTAAAACAAAGGTGGTGGAGGGCAGGGATGGGGTGGTAGGAGAATTAGAAAAATCCCTGAAAATTTTCGCAGATTGGTTTTGTCTGGGAATATGGATGTGCCTAGGATTTGGATTATGATTCCCTTAGAATTAGGCAAAAGAGAAAACCTAGACCTCCCATTGGACTGTGGCTGCAAACAGGCTGAAAAAGTGAGAGTAAACCTGTAAAAATAACTGTCCCCTGAGAACATTTGGGCCATAACAATGGGTCTCAAACAAAGGCTCAGCTAAGGCCAGAACCAGTATTAGGGGTAAGGGTATTAGTTGAGAAAGGGACAAAATCTACAGCAGCGTTTAGACAGAGGCTGCAAAGGGGCTGAAAAACAAGGCTGTCAAAAGAATTGTTCCCTCCAAATGTGTTCATCCCTGCTGTCGCCCTGGGCATTGAGCTAGGGTTCAGCCAAGGAGAAGGCTCAAGTTAGGGAAGGAAGTTAAGGAAGTTAAGTTAAGGAAGAGAGTTAGGGTCAGGAAAGAGACCTACAGCTGGAAGTGGGGTGGCATTGCAAAGGGGCCACCCAGAGAGGTGTACGTTTCTCTCTTCAGCCCGCATCTTTCTTGTGGCAGCCTCTTTGAGCTCTCCTTCAACTGGATTTCTGTGGTTATTTTTTCTTGACTCCTAAGAATCCCAAGTGATAGATAAGGTGACTGCTCCAACTCACCCCTGTTCCTGCTTCTATCAGAGACTCCAGATACCTGAGAGGAAAATTCAAGTCTCAGCTGTTCCTTTTCTTAGAAGATTTTTCAATGGTATTAAACACAGCTATCCTACAGTTTACTGCAATTTTATTCCTAAATATAATCCCAAACATAAAATAAGTCTAGACACCTTCCTTTTTCGTTTTACCCAGAAAAGGATTTAATCCAGGGGGAAATCAAGCCTACAGGGTTGGGGTTTTTTTCAGACAGTCCTTCTTATGCATCACTCAAGCTGTAGCTCTAGGCTTTTTCTTTCAATCATTAGAGTTGTAAAAGGAAGTGAGTGGTGCAAAAATAATTGTTTCCTTAGGAATTTTTCATCTTTGCTGGCTTTTTTTTATTTTTTTTTTCTGAGGTTCATTTCAGGGTTTGGATTAAGGTTATTTTTGACTGAAAGTCCACAGCTAAGTTTGATCCCATCTGGACAGCAGCTGACAAAGAAAACATGGGCAGACTCTAATATTCTCCTTGGAAGAACACTGAATCTTTGCATGGAGCACTGTTTTTGGTTTATGCATCAGCCAGGCATTTATGTTAGTGACAGAGGAGGTTTAGAGACAAAGAGAAATCTGAAATGAAGTTATAGTGAGGTTGCAATGTATCCTGCATTGTTAAGTAAGAACTGACGCTATAACTGGAGATTTACATCATATTTATCTATTTATCTGAATGGATAGAGATTCCTCTCCTCTCCCCAGGCTAGGCTTAGGGCACTCTGTTAATGTTAGGCTTGTTGAGGAGAAGAATTCGCCGAGAACTTCAGGGAGACTAAGTCTGGAAAGGGGATGCCAGGGGGAATTGTGAGCTTGAAAAAAAGTATTTTGGCCAGTTTTCAGTATAGATAAAGTCCATCTGGTCTTTTGTGACACTCACATGACATGTAAGTTTTGATGTTAGGGCTTTGGTTACTGTTGTGAGAAAGAGAAATAATCAAACAACATTTTGGAGATACCTTTTACAGTTAAGACCTACATGTAATTTTTTTTCTTTAGGAATATTGATTCTTTTTGATTGAAATTGTCTAAGGCTAGAGCTGCAAGAAAGAAATTTCAGAACTCCACTGCCAGGGGGGCTGGTAATGGATAGCAAAAGAACCCTGAAATTCTCCCATGAGGGAATTTTTCTCATGACTGGGCCAGCATGCTTTTTTTCTGAGGTTCCCCTTGCACTGGGCTTTTGTTGAAAGAAACAGTGAATTTGTAGTAATTTATTTGAACATGTAAGATGTTTCCATTTTTACTCACCTTAAATAACCAATAGAGTAATGGTGAATTCATGTACATGGTACCATGTGTAAGGATTCCTTGTGCTAACCACAGACTTGCAGAGTAAGCATATATTCACTTAGGCTAAGTGTAAAAATTGTGGTGGACAAAATTACAAGGTCCTTTGTAAAGGAATAACCTTTTTTTCCCCCATTTTCCAACATACAGCAACAAACCCTTATCTTGTTAGCATTATTTCGAAAATGAAAGACCTACATGCTCTTGTTTTGTATGATACTGTTTTCTTGAGTATCTGTTGCATTACATACATCCATGTTCACACACAGGCCTGCTCCAGAGATTTCTGTTGAGATCTGTAAAAACTGAAAAGCCTTAGAACCATGAGTAGTGGTTACAATGAACTGAATTTTTTTTCAGTGAATTTTGAGGAAATAAACAAATCTTATATAATTATTCTATGTAATTTTTTAATTGTATAATTTTGTTTACACTCAGCATCACAGTATCTATGTGTTTATGTTTGCTATATGCTAAAGCAATGCATCAAACCAACAGCTTTATGATTGTAAATCTAGCATACATGACATAGCTTATATTTGAGAGAACATAAATATAACTTTTCTGTTGCTTCTGGCTGCATGGATAATCTTCCATAAACAAACTGCGGATGACTGAACAATGCTAGCCTGAACATGCCTGTTTAGGAGATTTTTTGTAATAAACCCCTTCTTTCTCAGGGAGATGCTTATGCCTTAGGCTATCTGCAGTAAGAACCAGGATTTAATTTTCATAACTTAAGGGAGCTCAGATTCTGTTTTTCACTTTAGTTCACTAAGAGCAAGAAAGACCAACATCTAAATATGACTATAAAGATTAGTCCATCCATACCAAGACCTGAATGAGACCTACCACATCTTCCTGTCTAGGTATGAACAAATGAGTGCAAGTGAAACAAGGAGTGTCTCTGAAAGGTTCTGACCTTAAATAAGAATGGTTATGGCAGCAATGGTCATGGGAATAATCCTAACAGTATTGCAGTGACAGCTCGTATTTGGTTTACTTCTTGAGACTACTTTCCATGAAGCTGACGCAGTTTATACCTATGTTGCTTCTGCTTTATGAGCAGAGCACCATTAATCAAGTCAGAATTCAGACCACTGTTTTGCCTTCTGCATCAGGCATTACTCAAAATCCTCTTTCACATTCTGCATTACAATCTTCAAAACTTCAGAGCCATATTTTGAGTAATGTACAGGAGCTTGTCTATGAAATGACTGCTGTTTTGTATGACACTGTTTTCTTGAGTCTCCCCATTTAACCTATATTCATTATTATTTAAATATACACATATACAAAGTTCTTAATATCCTTATATTCCGTACTGTACATATTCAAAGGAAAGCATAATATACATGCACTACCATGTATAAAATGAATCCTATACAATTGCAGAGTATCAACGGTCACATCACTAATTATTACAATGAAATTATTACAGAACAAGAGAACATGTCAGAGCAGCATTCAGCTAGATGATATTGAAAAGTTCTTCAGATTGTTTTCCTGTTGTCTAGAGCACAAGACTGAGGCCAATGTAGATATGTGGTGATGCCTTAAAGATCTAGGAATAAAACAACACACTTCTGAGGCAATATTAGTATAGGAGGTAATATGAAGGCTGGTCTTGAATTAAGACCTCCAGAGATAGGTGTGAAAAAATGCCCACACGGGGTAGATACACTTTAATAAGTTTAGCAAATTAGCATCATTGACAAGTATTCACAATTAGAGGCACAGGTGATGAAGGAATTCCTCCTTCTGGTTAAACCCTCTCCTGGACATCGCCCCTGCCCCCCTTTGGTAATAGCTGTACTTTGTTTATGAGAAAATGTCCGGGGAGAGTAGTTCATCCTTGCTTCCTAAATAATTTAGTCTTTGACCTCCAGGGCTTGGAGTATCTGGAGGATGTATTTTGTCTTTCTGCCTATCAGGGGAGGAAAAGTACTGCAGTTAGCTAAGAACTATGTAACAATAATCTATAGACTATACAACAATAGTCTACAGCACTATGAACATATACAAAGGAAATACAAAAGCAAAAATAATTCTGGCATCAGTGGTATATTCTGTTGTTCTGCACAGGAATTCTGAGGCTTCTACTCTGTAAATGTATGCATGCCCAGCCATGTGCTAATCATAGAAGCAAGAATATCACAATGGAAATTCTAAACACACGTTAATAGCTGGGAAGAAGTATCTGCACCATTATTTTCAAGTCCTTGTCTGTTTGGTATTAATGAGAAGCATAGATACCTCCTGAGAAAAATGATATTTTTAAGGATAAATATGAATTTCAGCAGCTGCTATTTTTCATCTTTTGTGGATTTTAGACAGTAACTTTCTATTTACGTAGATATAGAGACAGGTGAGCAGGAGTGTTAGCTGAGGGCAAAGAAAGGTTAATTGATTTTGCTTACATATCAAGCTCACCCCCTTTTCAGTGCCCATTCTGGAACATAAAACGTAAAATTAATCCTCTGTTTTAATTATGTGTCTCTGTGTGTGTTTACAAACATAGGTAAGGGCTTGGACTGGTGACCTACCTACTTATCTTTGGTTTTTTATTTTCCCTGAGTAACAATAGTGCTGTGCCATATTGTAACACCCAGATCGTTACAAAATAAAACTATTTTGGGACTGTGCTCATTGCACTCAGGGATCCAATTGTTCAGGCCTCAGGCAGTATCTGTACAAATGATGTAAAGAAATTATTTAATCTCTACAAAGTATCACTGGAAACAGCTGAAAAGAGATTTGCCCAGGTAGTGAGAGTGGTCAAGCTCATTGTGTATCAGGGCACAGGCTTGTCCATGTACTTGCCCTATGGCAATGGGGCTATAATTAGAGCTGTAGCTGCTGGATTAAAAGAGATGCTGTTATACTCAAAGTCCTGTTATGGGCAAAAGGGAACATAACATATAAATGAACGTATTTTTATTCCATTTAAGGTTTTACTAGTCTAACAGTTTGAGTAGATAATTAATTATCATGGTCCTCAGCACATCAATAAGCATTAATTGCTCTGACCTCCATCCATGCCCATTGGTCCAGGAGATGCTATTAAGCTCCTTGTCTGAATTACACTGTACATATGTTTGTGCTCAGCTCTGACCCTAGCTTGGTTGCTTGTTGCTTTGTGTATCTCAGATCATCATTAAACTGCAGTAACATCCACCATACCTGTGCTTCTGTTAGAATGAATGCTGTCCCTCTGCACATTGTTGTACTCAGCTTGAATATTATTTTTTGTGGTGAAAAATACTTAAAGAGCTATGCCCCCAGTCTGGGCTTTTATAACCCTGAAAAGGCATCATCTGTTACAGCATAAGCAGCTGATGAAGAGCCAAGACACAGAGGCACACCTTACCTTCTAAGGCAGCAGCAAAAATGCATATTTTCTACCCAAACATTGTATTTTCTGTTTCAGACTGTAATGGCTCAGCACCCCGTGCTGCTTTCCATCTGTGCCTCAAGCTACAGTAAAGAACTGAATCATCATGGAAGCTCTGTTAACATGCTGATATGAATTCTTTCAACACCTGTACATTAAATACATTACTAAGTTTTATAAGATGAAAATAAAGAGCAGGAAGAAAAAAAAATAAATGCTTTAAGGAAGGCTATTCTACAATGGTTATCAGCTGAGATATGTTTGAAATAAGCAGTTTAGAAAAACATCTAATATTCATTCACAGATGCTGCCACCTAGAGTCTGGCATTATGACACTGTGAACACAAGGATTATAGAGTAACTTTCAGGCAGGAATATTCAATTTGGGTGGAAGTGGAGGTGTTGTTTTTTGGGGGTGTATGTAGCAGGAAAAGGTGAAAGAGTAGCCAAGCAAGCAGAAGGCAATTTTAGACCTTGAAATCTGTAAGCATCTTCCTTCTGTAATGGTCAAAGTCGGATCTTACACTGAAAGGTGGAATGGTGGCACTTAGCATGGGAATGCAAATTGGAGCTGCTATTCTGCCCATTTATCAGAATACTTAAAAAATAGATTTATTTCCTGTTCAATTTCCAGGTCTGAAAAATAATGGTTAGCAGAATAAGAGATGTTCTAGTTGAGCAACCTTGCCTTCAATTTTGATGAAAAAGCCTGCCAGTTCCCAAGTAGTCATAGAGAAAGCATATTTAAGCTTCTCTCTCTCCATCAGTAGAATATTGCAGAAGACAAAATATCCCCATGAGGCAGCCTCACTGGAAATCCAAGGCAGCCAGGAAAATGAGCTATCCTGCTATGCTTTAGAAATTGCCAATAGCAGCAACCCAGTTTCTCAGTTAACCTGAATGACCTGGCAGCATTTCCTACAAGATGCCTAATTCCATGCCTGGACTCTCAAACTGTGTGTTATTTGTTTAGAAATGAGCTACAAACCTGGATCTCAATTTGCTCAACAGGATATGGTTTGATTAAATGTGTCTGGATGCATTTGTAACAGGATTATAGATTTCAATTAGGAGTTAGCAACAATCATTACAAAGTAATACTTGGTCATGCATACTTTAGCAAGCAGAACTGGGGCAAGAAATAGGACTATGATGGAAAAGTCTCTAATGTCTTTTTCCCTCTACAACATTGTTACTGCTTCTTCACACTCCAGTACTGTTCTTTTCTCAAGTTCATACTATGTTTCTTTACTTTCTCTTTGCTGGCCTGTTGTCAAATTGATGGCTTCTAGTTCCACTGAGCTCTGAACATGGTCATGTTCCCAGTAACAGGCTGATCTGCAATTCTTCTGCCTGCTAGTGAATGACAGTGAATAGATCTTTACTGTATTTGATTGCTGATGCAGAAGGGTTAAGCCAATTTTCTCCATGTTGGTGGGGTACAGCTTGACTGAACTAAAGCAGCACTGCCTTACCTTGTGTCTGTGCTGCATGGTGGAGAACAGACTTAAGAAGACAGTGTTTGTTCAGTGAGCCCCATGATCCTCTCAGCTGGTGACAGCTGAAGGAGCCAAAACTCAACACCTACTGCTCAATAGGTGAGTAAGCCTCACTTACATCTGCTTTGTCAGGCTGCATCTGAGAGCCCTACTGCAGAGCCATGAGCACAAGGATTCTCTCTTCTCCAGGAATCACTAGAGCTAAGACTGGTTTGGCCCCTTTCTGTAAAATTAAGGGTTCACAACATGGTTTGTGGTCAGTTCTCTTCTAAAGAGTGGATTCATATCTCTGCTGCCTGCAGTAGAGACAACTGTCACAGAGACATGTAACAAAGTGCAACTTACAACCATGCATCTGCATTTTCTTTCCACCAAACAGGATGACCTCATTCAAAATGGAAATGCTGCATGGCCTGTACCACTCTCCAGACTATCTCCTGGAAGTCTGAAAAGCTATTACCTGGCATGGGCTAAAATCATGCTAGAAAAAGAGTTAACAGTGCTGGACTTCTCTTGGATCTGTGCCCTAGTCTTGAATAGTCTTGTGTCCTCAGAAAGCAGGAACTCAAGACAGAGGTGAAAGTAGGTGTGCAACTGATTCTGAATAGGATGCCAGTTTAACAAAATACTCTTTGTTAACTATGGTTTAAGTGCCCATATCCTCCTGTGAAAAAATAAGAATGCTGAATGGCAAAGGTGAAAACAAGACAAAGCAGCCTATTCTCACAGGCTCCCTCAAAGGGGGCATTGTTACTGAAACAAAAAGTAATCACTTAGGATAGGCAAGACAGTAAGGTTCTAAGGTCTTTTACAAGCATGCCGTCAGGAAATCTATTCAGTCCCATACAATCTCATAGAATCACAGAATCATGGAATGGTTTGGGTTGGAAGGGGATTTTGAAGATCATCTACTTACAACCCCCCTGCCATGGGCAGGGACATCCTCAACTAGGCCAGGTTGCTCAGAACCCCATCCAGCCTGGCCTTGAACATCTCCAGGGACAGGGGATTCACAACTTCTCTAGGCAACTTGTTCCAGTGCCTCATCACTTTCTCAGTAAAGAATTTTTTCCCAATATCTAATCTAAACCTATTCTCTTTCATTTTGAAGCCATTCCCCCTTGTCCTGTCACTATATGCTCTTGTAAATTTTGCCCCATCTTTCCTTACTGGGAAGAGTTACCTTTTCTCCTTATCTATCACTGTGGTGGTTTGTGATGTCTATTATTAGATAGACATCTGGCCTGTGAGTGTTATGATCTGGCAGTGGATTGCACATGCTCAGATTTTATTCCAACCTACAGAACCAGTCTGCATCAGTTTGCACAGTACTGGAAACCCCGTTTGCATACACTGCTGTGCACTGGCACAAACAGTATGGAAATGACTCACAAGCAATGCACTACTTATAATTTTGCCAAATGGGGCAGTGTATCGGCAATTTTGTTGCATCTGCCATAATATTCAGGCCAACTTTCTCTTCTGCAAGGGAAGAAAAACTGTCTTCCAGACCAGATGAATTTAAAAGGAAATATTACAAATTCTGCCCATTCACTCCACTCACTCATTTCTATTCACTAGTCACTATTTTATTTATATCCTTTAACATAGTGAAGATCATAGTGAAGATCTCTTAGTTTCACTATTCTGGATAGCTATTACCAACCCATGGAATTGAGTGCACTACTAAGAGAAAACCTCCTTTCTACAAAATCAGCACAAAAATATGCAGTTGCTTAGCTTAAACTGATTCACCTTAATTTGGTTAATCCTTTATTTGATGAAATTTAATTTAATTCTTTGACATGTACAGCAAAAAATTGTAAAAAAATATTGGAATTTAGAGTATAGATGGAGAAATGGAAAACCAACTGAGGAAGGAAGAACAAGAGAAAGTGAAAAACACAGGTAACAATTCCAAAGCCTCACAGCAGACTCACATGATAAACTATCACTAATTCTGTCAGAAAGGAGCTGACAATATCCTACAGACATACCTGATTACTTCAGCAAATGAGAGAATGGGAAGACAGATTGCTGACAAGTTGCAGTCACCTGAGATTAAGTTATCCTAAAAGTCAATCTCCACAGGGGAAATAAATTTTAAAGTTATAGGCATGTTTCTGAAAAACACCCACCTTTATGCCATTTTCCAGGATCACAAAGCATGTGATGTTAGAGGCACATTAGACACCATTGTCAAAGGTCATATGCAAAACAAGTCTCAGTTAAATATAAGGTTATTAGACCAGATAATATCACTGAAAATATTTCCCTCAGAAGGTGCTTCCCTTACGTCTGAAATTGAAACCTGACCTGCAGATCCTCCATTCTGCCCAACTTCCTAACCCCTCTCTAAATCTCCCTGGTTCCTGCTGGTCACCCACAGAAACTCTCCAGGAGAAAGACGTCAGAAACTCATAGATCAGGAGCAAGACTGAGTATCTGATATGTAGGGTAGCCAATGAGTTCAGGGCAAATAAAGCAACCAGCAGATTGAAAAAGAATGCCTTACATGGCCTGTGTGATTCTTCCACTCAATTTCAGCTAAGCTGTCTGACTTAGCACTGCTATATCAGGGAAAAATAAGAATTAGTGGAGCCCATATTCCCTCCTCATTTTCTCATCAGCCCCACAAACCCATATTTCCTAAGGTTTTAATTTACACTGTAATACTATTTATAACAGTCTTTTCCTCCAGAGTTAAAACTAATAAACAGGGAAGTACAAATATGGTGGGATTCAGACAGGTATAGCATCAACATGTATAATCCAAAAGGTAGCTGCCTGGGAGAATTAAATGCCAGCATTCATGAGCAGTGATAAATCATTGTCACAACACAGACAAGTTTTAATGCTTTAAACTGGAATACATTCAAATTTTAGGTGAGGGTTTTGTGAGATCTTTAGGGGTTTGGGTTTTTTGCTTGCTTGTTTAGAGAAAATAGAAAGTATTTCCAAGAATGCATATTGGAAGAAACATTAGTTTCCCTTCATCTTACAGGATCAGAGAAAAGAGTATCAGGTCTGTGTTCTCAGTAACACTTGTCTGCTTTCACTGAGCAATGCCAGAGCTGCTGTACTCCATGTGGCAGTATAATGAAGTTCATTGGAACCTCAAATGGCTCATATTTATTTCATCACATCATTTTTTAGTGCTGCTCTAGATAACAGTTTTGATCTATAATTCCCCGGGTGGTTAAAAGCCACTGGTGTTCTCATACTTTTCACCAGCAGCTGAAATCTACTAAACCAACAGCCACTGTGGGGTGTTTGCTGGATGCACGGCTGGGGTTTTTCAGCAGTCAGCCTTTGCAACCTACCCTTGATTCAATGAATCTGAAAGACATCTGACTTTCAGCTAATAGAGCAAAGCAGAGCACATTTTTCAAGGGAGGGGAAGGCAATCCCAGCAGGATTGCAGGCACACAAATGAAAACATTATTGTTATTGTGTTTTCTTTGGAAAGACAACTCATTACAGAATGAGGACATTTCATGGGCACACACTCCTCCACCCTACCCTCAGGACTTCACTGCCCAAATGGGTGGAAAAGCAGAGGCAAATACTACTCTGGGTTTACTGAGCCATTAGTCCCCAGTAATCTGACACCTATAAGACTGTGCTTAGTGCAGACTCATGTTCACAAGCAACCTAACTCCATAAAGGACTGTTTCCTTACCATGTCCTTATTAAAGCATTTTAATTGCTCTTTACGTGACATATCAGCTACTTGCAAAGATTCCAATATTTTAGCACATTTATTCTTTCCTTATATTCATATCTGTTTTGATTTTTTATTTAACTGAGAGCTAAAGAACAGGACAACAATGTTAGTGCCTTCTGGGCTTGCCATAAGGAGATCTGAGATGATCAGTAAAAAATTCCCAGTAAGCACTCTGTCAGGAACTGAAGTATATAAAAAAAGGATGACCAACCTTCTGCTCCAGGCCAGCTGTGCCTCTTCAACACTCACAGCTTTACTACTGCTGACAATGCAGTACAAACAGGGAACAAACAGCACTTGCATGCGGAGCATCTCTTGGCTAACGATAGACTGCATGATCCATAACAATTCAGTCCTGCAGGGAAGCACGGGCAAAAGACACTGTTGCAAGAATTACGAATTCTGACTTTTGATTCAAAGGAACTTCTATGACAGGTCTTGCATTTTAAAAGATCTGTTCTCTGGGGATGTGAATCTTTCCATTGTATCCATGTATCATTTTTCTCAGCATCTGTGGTCTCAGATTTCCATTTCTATTCCTCTTACACAGTGTCAGTCCATTTGATTTGGCATTTATTCCACTCACCTCTGGAGTCATTCTAAGGCAGCTGGTTAGCCATGGAGAACATAATAAAATTAAAAACAGCAGACAAAATCCCAGAAGGGAATAGGTTCACTACCTCAGGGAACTTCCATTTTATATAAATAAGCAATGCAATTTAGACTCATGGAATGTGAGAATCCAAGCTTTGACTCCAATTTGCAGATATTACAGAAAAGAAACATGCTTAAGTGGGTAATTCTTTTGATGTCGGAATTAACTTATAAATTTGTAAGTTGTCAATTTTCCTCAACTTTCAATCAGTCTTCACTACTGTGAATTTATTTTCTACAAGACAGGTCTTTAAGTTTCTGAAATGTTTGGGAATAAAAACTGTACTATCAGTGTTAAGCTAAGCTACTTAAATTGATTGGCACTTATTTTACAGATTTCTTCTGTGCAAAATCCAAGATTAAAATAGTGGAACTTATTTGTAAATCATTCTAGATCATATCGGCTCAATGGTTATAAATGTTACTTTGATTTCTGTGCACTCTGCTATCCAGTCCTTTAAAAGTTATTGCCTCATCCACCAGCAAGCTGCATCTTTGTCATGAAACCTACACACCTCATGGCCCATTGCAGAATAATTAGAGGTTTGTAAAACCATATTGAATCCATTGGCACACATATTTTCTTCCATTAGGTATTTCAAACTTCATGTCATGAGGTTTTTTATTATATGGAACTAGAGTGCCCTAAGAAAGGTCTAGATCCCTGATTTCATTAGGTGAAATTTGTTGCAAGGAGAGGACGAAAAGTTGCCAATTTCTGAGACTGGAAATAGATTCGAGTTCATTATATTGCACTTGGATTAAAATATTGGATTCTGACTACACAATTAAGATTCTATGAAATCCACTTAACTTTTTCCTCAATTTTTTAAAACTCCATTCCCACAAGATGATTTTTCCTTCATATTATGGTGGATTGACCCTGGCTGGATGCTGGGTGCCCACTGAGCCTCTCTGTCACCCTGCTCTGCAGCTGGACAGAGAAATTTAACAAAAAGCTCATAGGTCAAGAGAAGAACAAGGAGAGATCACTCAGAAATTACCAGCATGGGCAAAACAGGCTTGACTTGGGGAAATTAGTTTAATTTATTACCAAACAAATCAGAGTAGGATAATGAGAAATAAAGACAAATCTTGAAACACCTTCCACCTATGTACCCATTTTTCCTGGGCTTAACTTTAATCCCAAATTCTCTTCCTCCTATCACCTCAGCAGCTAGGCAGGACAGGAGATGGGGCCGTGGTCAGTTCATCACAGGTTGTCTTTGCCACTCCTTCCTCCTCAGGGGGAATTCCTCACACTCCTTCCCTGCTCCTGTGTGTGGGGTCCCTCCCATGGGAAACATTTCTTTATGAACTCCCATGAAAACTGGCATGTTACTCAGACTTTCATTCCATGACTTTAAATTTCCATTCTTAATAGAATATCAACCTACATAGCTTCAACCTTCATAGCTTCTGAGAACACATAAGAATTGAACCAAAAGAGTTGTAAAACAAGAAGGCAAATAAAGAACTCAAAAAATTATTATTTTAATAAAAAATAGATTTTAAAATACAGACAGAAAAGTAAAAATCATCATTTTGGAGTTAAGGTTCTGCTGAACATTACAGACAACTATTGCTCACCCAATTGTCAAGGAAGTGCCAGGTCTCTGTGACTCCTGCTTACAGCACTCCAGGTCACTGCTCTCCTGAAATTCCAGTTAAAAAACAAAAAGGAGCCTGGTGCAGGCATCTTCCACTCTTGTGGGAGATGCCTTTTCCCCGCACGTTCCTTCTTGTAAAACTAAACATGCCCCCCACAAACCTCATGGCCACAGCTCACATAGCTGTGTGTGACACCATTACTGCCACTTGCTCATTCTGCCCATGCCAACCTCAGAGCAAACTCAAGTAAAACAATAACTAGATATTGGTTACCAATTAAATAGACATTTCTAAATTTTACCTGGGGTGACAGTCTGAGTGAGTGCTGAATAATTAAATGCATCACATGTTTTCATTGTCTAAAATGCATTTAAGTTACTCCAAGCAGCTTTGTTATGGATTCCCATGGCTGAGTAATGAACAGACTTGAACAACTTCCTGTGATACTGTTTTGGAGGCAACACCAAAAGACCAGTAGAAACATCTACCATCTATAAGCTAAATCTGAGTGTTCAGTGTCAGTGCAGATTTTATGAAAAGCTCAAGAGCTTGTTAGCACATTCACAGCATTCCACATTCCAATTACAAAAGGGAAGATTAATATCATCAACTTCAGTGAACTCAAAGTTGAATGCTTCAAAACAAGTAAACTTAAGGCCTATATGTACAGAGAATGAATGAGGCACCTCCAGTGCATAACTCATCTCACCCTAAATCTGGTGTTCTAGACAAGATGAATCACTCCATGCAGACACTTAATTCATTTCACTGACTCAAAATGCAGTGTTTAAACTTCTACAACTTCCAAGATTGTAAGTCAGATAGGATTAAGGTTGTATAAAATATCTATTATCTGAACTCTGCTATCAGATAACTACATAGGCATTTTCATTGGGAACATATGTCCAAAAGCACCTAGAAAAACAGGTTTCATAATGACAGGCAGATTCTGAGTGCAAATATTTCAGAATTTAAGACACAGTCATTATATAGCATGCAGTTACTAATATCTATGGACATGATAAAGCACTACACCATATATACGAGCCTTCAGTAACAAGATCCATGACTTTTCAGAATTCTGCTAATACCCTGTCTGAAAGGAACAAACTGAAATTTCCAAGGAGAGCTGTTGAGAAGGCTACAGTAGTTAGAAACACTAAACAAAGCAGAAACTCGACATTTAAAGGGCTCAAATTATGTGTGCTTTTACTATTTAAAATGTATTATCCATTTTAGTATCATCATGCTTGGAATTCTGAATACACAATATTAGACACGGTAATTGTGCAGTTTTCTTATTCAGCATATGCCAAAAGTACTGATACTGTAAGTATGCCTCATGAGAGAGGGAATAAGCACATAACAAAAGAAAAGATCACAGAGGTGCTACAGAAATAGTGAGGCAGTTGGCTCATTACCTCAGATTGAAGTTGTAAACTTCTCATGGTCAATTAACTGGTGTTTGCCTTTCTGTTAGAAGGTTGATCACCACTCCCTGCTCTCCCAGTCTTTTTGGCTCTACAGGAATTGGAAATTCCACTTCTGATCACAGCATTTTGGGGCTATCCTAGGAAACATTTTTCTTCTGTGTGTAAGCTGAAGATAATGGCTGGGATTCCACATGAGGTTAAGAAAGCTGGAGAATAAGTACAGACATCCAAAGCATATAAAATGCTTTCAGCTACTCAAAACACCTGCATAGGGCTGGTAAACATGACACAATCGTTGAGGAAGACATATATTTCTACAGGGGCTGTGAGAGAGAGAAGAAATATCCCACAAAACCTAAATGACACTAGAGACCTACATACATGCAGCTGAATCCTTCCCAAAGGTAGGTGCCTACAGTCATGCTGCTTACTTAGGGTCTCACTGCAACTAATAAAGATCTAACCAGCATAATCCAAGGAGCCTAGAAAGTATCATCTTACCGAATAGATATTGGCAGCTTGATTTCATTGCCCATCAGTAGACACCTAGTATTATTTCTGATGTTCTAAGCTATTCAAAACTCATGACTCCCAAGCATGACACAGGACTTGGGGAAGACCGGTGTCCTTCTGGAGTGGTGGCTAGAGGCCAGCAGGGTAGCTCTTTAATATCTCGAACAGCACTCAATATCTGCACAACCACCTCTCATTGCTGGTCACCTGAAGCTTCCCCTGGGCTCCACTGACTATATCGACTAGATGCTAATTTTAGTTAACGAAGCATAAGAACCTAATACAGTTTGAGATGTTTAAAAGTCTCCCATGTGACTTTCAGAAAAACTAAGGACTCCTTCAGGCCTTTTGTTATACTTATCAGATCCACACAGGTGACAAATGTTAATCTCAGTTTTTATCCCAGGCAAGATTTCTTATCTAATATTTAAAGTTAACTAACGAGAAGGTTGCTAGAAGAGATTAAAAAGAAAAAAAAGCATAAAATGTTCACGGACTTTCAGCTGAGGGCATTAATCAAGAAGACTTGTGTTATTAGTAAGACTAAAATTTGTACTTGTGTTACGGAGCCAGTGTTCTGCACAGTTTCAAATACACATCAGTGTAATTGCTGGTTCTTCCTTAGACAACAATCTAACAACTGAAATCTCTAAAACCCATCCTAAAAACTGAAGAACATTGTTTAGGTACTTTGTACTGTCGCAGATGTTTAGGTACTCTTCCCAAACTAAGCCTCCATTTTTTATGTGACACATATATATATAGCCAACAAAAGGTCAAATTTCTGCTCTAGGAACCTGCAGTCTAATAACAAGACAAGACAGAGCAGATGGAGACCAGTGAAACCATGACACATCTTTATGTGTCAAGCACTCTCTGCACACCAACAGTCTGTTAACTTCTGCAAGAAAACAAACTTTCTATGAAAATTTCATAGGTGACAAACTAATATAAAAGCTTTTTCACTATTTGAAATTAAATTTAAAAATCCGATCTCAGAAACAGAGTTAAACAGATTGTACAACTGATATACAGTCTACAATTTAAAAAACAATCTGCTAATCTTGACGTCACCTCCCAATCCACAGTGAAGGGATTAGTAAAATTAATTCAGGACGCTATTATTTTTTCCCCCTTTTTCTTTTTGGCTTTTAATTCTCCTATTACTCACCAGCAGCAGTTTCTCTGTGCCCTTTCATTAGACTGACATTAAAAGATGGCGACTTCTTTAGGGAAAGAGTGAATTACTTATCCAAAATATTGAGACAATATGCCATGTGGAGAAAACAGAAGAGGAAAATCTCTACAAACCAATTTTCTGAGATTTAATGTTTACATCTGTCCTGAAGGAAGCAATGCAATAATAAATACATTGTGCAGAATGCCAAAATCTAAGGCATATTTTTTCCCTTAAATATCTGACCCCTTAGTTTCAGTGCTTATCATTGGAGCACTTAGGAAGATTATTCTACTCAATTTTTGCAGGTTCACAGGAAGATTCTTTTTTTTACTCAAACCTAATATTTGCAGATGCACATTTAGCAGAAGGTTTGAATTTAATTTTTTTAAAGCTATGTTGTTTCTAATAGAAGGATGAATTTGCTTCTCAGTGTGCATTGTCATTTCATAAAGATCCATCTAAAAGATCTATTTGCAGTGTGTGCAACACAAATGCACCCTCAAACAAAACAACAGAGAACTGAATGAATTAACATGTTGAGGAAAATAGAGTTGTTCTGCTTGAGCATGCCTATAACTTCAAAGGTTTGGTGCTGCTCTAAGTTGAAATAATCAGAAAAAAAAATTAAAAACCACTCTTTGAAGATTTTTCTCTGAAAAATACTTCTACTTCTTTGAGTCTGTTTAATAAGTTTTCTAGAAAGATTGAAATTAACTTTTTTCGTAGTAATTTTATTGTTCAGTTCAAAAAAGAAAACCCAAAGCATAGGATTGCTTATTTCACTTACAAATGTAAACACATTTTGGTAAGAGCAGTCAGGAGATAGATTAGCAAATAGCATGCAAGAACACAATCAGAAGCATTTGGGCTACTGCAACCTGGCAGGTTACCACACAGGGCAGATCTCCTACAGTGATCCACACCCTGGATATTTTAGGCAACTGAATCTCATTTCCCTTAGAAAATTCCATCTGAAAACCAGTTCAGTTGTTTGCCTCATAACTCGCATCTTGAAGCAGTTACAGAACCTCATTGTTCTGTTGAACCAAATTTGTCTCTAGCTCTGTCTTATAGCTTTTCCTTGCAGATCAGTTTTTTTAGCTTCTGATAAAATGCTCAATCATATTTCAAGCTTTCAAAAGCAAAGATAGATCCTTTGTGTAAAACAGACCCTCCATTCCCTTGCCATAAACTGTACCTACACACCTTACAGGTTTTTTTTCTTTTTAACTTGGACAGTTAGAACTGTGCATGATTCAAATAAGCACTGTTTTCCACCAGGGCATTAACACTCCCATCTCTACCAGAAATATCTGACCCCAACCATCCTTGAATCATAGTAATCCTTCTCAAAAATATTATACATTTTTAGGCCATACTAATTCTGTGGACTAATTCAACTCAAGTCCTATGGTGACACCAACACTAGTGCTCATAAAGTCAATCTGGAAATTAGATTAAATCATCTAGATAGACTGATTCCAAAACAGCTTTCAAGATGGAAGAGAGCATGAGGGAAAAAACCAGGTACTACTCGTACTTTGAAATGAGGAACATGTGGTCTCCTGTGAAGTGATATGAGCAAAGGCAAAGCAGGGATCTGAAGTTTCTATTCCCATTCAGGGCTGAAAACATCCCAAGGAGGATGGGAAAGTGAGAGAAACTGCAGATAAAGGCCTTGTCTCCTGTAAAGGGATGGAAACCACATGGTTCAAAGGGGCAATTTCAGAGGTCAAGACATGACAGAGAGACAGGTAGGCTTGAAACCTGGTTCCTTACTTTCCATTAAAATTTCCCCTCCTGTGTGAAATACAGAATTCTATGCTTTTATGAAGTTCTCTCCCATTTTATGCCAACGGATTTCCAGCACCTTTAGTACCTGAACCCATGCTGTGCTCTGAGCTGGCACCTCTGCTGATGTTTCAGTGCCTGTCAAGAATATGCTAAATCTCAGTTCCCTGCTTTAGGATGAGATTAGTGACAGCTCAAGTACAACATAATCCTCATACAAAGGAAGCATCACATAAAAGTATTGGAAAATACATCACAGGGAAAAAAAAAGCACTCCAGGGATAAAAAAGTGTTTGGTTTTCTTTTTATTTGCGTATTTGTCCACATTGCATTTTTAAATTTTATTAACAATAAATCTGTACTTCTCTTCTATCTTTAAGGGTTTTTATTTTAGTTCTCTGGTTTTAAGTGCTACTTAAGTATCTGCTTGCCATTGGATTTTGAGACCTTCTGTCGACAAACTCCTTAAAATTTTCTCTCTTGCCTTTGATAGTATAAATGCTTGTTTATTTATGCAACAACATATATTTTGTATTGTTTGCAATACTCCACAAGGGCTTCTAGCACACTATGAATAAAATTTTTTATACTACTTTAGTGCTTTGTTCCATGATAGCTCAGTATATCAGAGGAAGATATATTTAATGTTTGCAGTGTCTCACTATGACATGCAATGCTATTACTGACAAATTGATCCTCTATTTAGCATTAATCAAAATATTCAGCTGAATGATAAAATGTGGGTATTTACAGTGGATTTTGTTTCTTTTCAATTTGTTCTACAAACATTTAATTTTTAACTGGGCATATGGCTGAAAACTGCAGGAATACATGCCTCTTCCCTTGAATTATGTTCACAGATCAGGTCAAACAAATGGTTACTCTAAATTCTGCATACTATGTTTAACCATTCCTCAGAAAAGATCAAAGGCAGTTTTGTCAAACACAATGTGGGAATTTGCTCATTTGAACACTTCAGTACATTTAGTCTTCTAATCCAAACAGAGAACTACCTTTCCAAACATGGATATAAACTGAACTCAGTACTTCAAAGCTTAGAAAAATTCATTAGCTCTATACATATATTAACAGAAAGAGCTACTTAAAATAGTAAAAAAACCCATGGTACTTACATGAATATAATTTTATGAGTACATGTCTGAACCGCATTAATAAAGTGTATGAATGAGGCAGCTCCTGATGCATTTAGTATTCCTACTTGTGAGATTTTCCACATACACATGCTGTTTAATACCCTGTATGTCTAGAAATATTTTGCTCAGGGAAGATTTTATTATTGATATGAATATTCACTGCAAAGAAAGAACCAAATGAGTACCAAATTTCCTCTACCTATTGTTAGGTAGGTAATCACACTAATTAATTGAAAGAGTGTTGTTTCCTAACTGAACCAATTATGCAGAAAAGGCTGCCTGAGGTTGAGCTGAGCACCCTCCCATTAGCACAGCCACAGTGCAAATGACAGGAAAAGAGAAAAGAGTGCAGTGAAAAGCAAAACATTATGCTATTTATAACTGTGCATTAAAAAGGGACTGTGAAAACAAAAAAAGCCAAAGCTACCCATGGCACAAACGGCCAGGGTGAAAACCCTCCTTCTAATGAAAGTCCAATAGCCAGTTACCATTTAAAAAAGCTTGTGCTCTATCCTGCCACATCAAAATTGTTACTAATATTTTGTATACCAGCACAATAAAAAACAAATGAGAGGAGAAATAACCTTTTTGATTGCTAAAATCAAAGTAAACACATTAACAGGCAAAACATGACAGCTAAACCATTCACATTTACGTCACCTGTTTGGTAGAAAAAGATGTCCAGCAAGTTAAGAAGATGACATATGCAGAAGGCAAGAATCATTTTTAAGAATTCTAATTTATACTTCATTTCATTCAGTTTACGTGCCAGAAAAACATTTTCAGACATCCTATTATACAATTATTTATTGATTTCCACCTGCGTAATTTCTATTTTTTCATCAAAACAGTGGTTACACTGCTGTGTACTGTCTTTGTCTTAAATTCCCTGTATCAAAAACACAGACTGCATACAATTCCCCAGTAAATATCAGATAAGATTCCATTACAAGGTGTGACACTGCTCTTTCTGAGGGAAAGGAAAATATACTGTGCATATCAGAATTCCTCCAATTCATTTTTTATGCTAAGCAAAAACTTATGTGATAAACCACATCTCTTAGAAACTTTGTTCTTCTCTATTTTGCATTACTCTTTCTATGTATTTTCTATATACTCCTAAAAATACCTTATGTAGTAAAAAAACCCCACCCACTATATACCTATTATATTATTACATGAATACTAGAATACAAATCTTCATAACTCACAGTATGTCATACAGACAGAATTGATTCATTTTGACAGGAGTAAGAACCTCATCATTTGCTTTTACTGTCCTGATTAAGAGAGGATAATTGATATTCCTAGAGTGAATCAATGCAATACTGTGCATGGCTTTCATAAGAAATTATTTGCTTTGTGTCAATGGAATATAGCCATCAATCCATATTATAATAATTATGTAAAAGTTTATTTAAACTTTATAGCTAACTATATAGTTATCTTTATAGCTACAAAAGCCTTCACATTTATTTTATATACCCCCAACAATAAAACAAAAACACTTCTGTGACTGTGATAGCTCTGGAATCAGTGAACTCAGAAGAACTGCAGAAAACTAAATGGTATCAACTTCATTTTTCAGCATCATACCCATGCATAATATAGAACCTAATAACATTAGAGCTCAGTTAACTGCAAGAAGTTTGTGCAAGTCGAGTAAAATGAATCAGTTACTCTATTTTTAAAACAAGACTTAACTTAAAAGCTGTCTAAAGAAAATTGATTTCTACAGAAAAAAAAAATCTAAATTGCTACTTGAATAGCAATTAGGTATAGAAAATATTAATGCATCTGTTGTGCATGTGTACATACATCGAAATAAAAGGGTCCTTATAAAATTTCTTTAATTGAGGACTCAAAACAAAACCTGCAATTTGGAATATCAAACGCTTATAACTGTTGGATATTTATGATTCATCAGCTCCTTCTTCACATGCTGGTGGAACATAGCTCTAAGCTTAATTTAAAAACAAACAAACAAACAATAGTCCAGCTCTATTTACAGATGACTATTTACAAAAATCTGGGAACTATGTCTTGAACTCAAGTCATCCACAGACAAGTGAAGGTCCCAGCCACTATACATCACTTTGGGATCTTAACTACGATGCTCAGCTTGGCCAATTCAGTGATTCAGATTTTAGCTGAAAGGGATTCTCTATTGCCTGGTAGAGTGCATATATAATTAAAGGGCTTAAAATCCATTTAAGATTATGTATGAGGAATACAGCTGTAAGTCCCTAGCTCTTTTTCCTGTTTTCCTGATGTCCCCTATGGTAGTCTATTGCTATATAATCTTCATAAAAACTGTCCCAAAATTGCTATCAGATTTTTTTCCCCATTCTTCCACTACACTATTCATTCACAGAAATATGCCTAAATCAAGGACTTGGCTAAGCAACTTCCCTTGCTGTCTTCTTTGCCTGCGGAGGAACGCAGAGACCTCCCTGCTGTAATTAGTGAGTTTGGTTTAGAACCATGTTTTAGGAAGGGGGACCTCTTGGAGAAGCCTGTGTCGCTGCCTGCAAAGGCTCCAAGACCAGACCCCAACAGCAAACCTCAGATGCACATGCAAAATGAATCCTTTCCCTAATTTATTTTACCTCAAAGAGAACGACCAGTAAAACTGAAGCCACATACTTATCCCACTACAAATGCTGTTACAACTTACTATATCAGTTGCAAAGTTTTTGCAAATTTAAACTCCACCCAGCACGACACCAACCCTGCCAGAGGCATTCTCTTGTGACTCTTGGAAGGCAGAGTCACAGAGCGGCTGTCAGGGTCAGTGAAAACAGCAAGAAATCTGGGAAAGACAAGGACAGAGCCTCGGCAGCAGCTCGCAGTGTCCCGCTGCTGTCCCGCCCGGGAGATGCCAAGCCCTGGTGGCTGCGGCTCCCTCTGCTCGCCCCGGGCCGGGAGCGCTCGCGGTGCAGCGCTCTCTGCCATTGCCAGAGGCGACTCAGCTCCACATAAGCGCCCAAAGGGCCTTCAAGTCCGTGGAGCTCACCTCTGGCCTGACAGCTAAATAAATTCAGCTTGTCCCTCGCTGCGTAACAGCGGTCCCGTTCAGTGGCGACACTATTGACCTCAACACAACTCGTGGTCTAAATTTCATTTCAGGTTTCGGTAGTGGCGGCTCCTAGCGCGGTTCACGCTGAAAGCGGGGCTCACAGCCCAGGCCCAGCTGCGACAGCCTTGGCCCGACCGCGGGCAGCACAGGAAAGCTGCTCCCGTATCCGCCCCGCCGGGA